>CM059435.1:108277455-108632583 GCA_030390025.1 Squalus acanthias
GCAATGAGATAAATGACCAGATAATCAATTTTAATGATTGACGTAAGAAAACTACTAGGCACTTGGTCTAAGCGTCAAACAAAGCTTTGATCAACTGTTTTACAACATGGAGATCTAGTTGTGTCCTTAACTAGTTCCTGTTAAAGAATGTCCTCAGCAAGCTGGGCCCATGCCCGAGTATTTATACTCTCCCTGGACAGCGCCACCAGCAGGCCGCCCAGTATTATTTCATAAGTCATTTCCCATGAATGACAAGATTCATGTCAATGATGTTGTTTGGGGGATAAATATTGGCCAGGACACTGCTCTTCTTCAAATAACGACACGGCATCTTTGACGCCCACCTGAGAGGGAAGATAGGGCCTCACTTTAACGTCTCATGTGAAAGACGGCACCTCCGACAGTCCAGCACTCCCTCGGTACTGCACTGAAATGTCAGCCTAGATTATATGCTGAGGTACCTGGAGTAGGGCTTGAGTCCACAACCTTCTGACTCAGATGGCAAGAGTGCGATCACTGAGCCAAAGCTGACGCCAATGGAAAATCAAGGCTGGTTTAACTTTTGCAATGCATAGTAAATGAAATCAACCGGCCAACTCGAAAGGAGGATTTATCCTTAAGTACACCTAAAAAGTCCCTTTCTTTTTTTGTCTCTTTATGCATTAAAGCAACAGAGATCAGTGTTAGAACTTCTGTGTACTTTCAGCAGGAATGTGAAGACTTGTAAAGTGAAACAGCATTGTGGTTTTGGACAGAGAGAGCCTAGAAAAACTGCACATTATTTTATACCACCATCAAGCAATGTAATAATATTTCCGTCATGCGAATCATATTGGCTCTGTGAATGTTCCCCACATTGCTCAATATTGGCAACGTTGTCCCGATCATAATCAAAACATGTAACTTTTTCCTTATGAGCTCTCTAGAATGTGTAGCCATATCGCAGGGTTTGTAGACAGCCTCAATCCGACAGGAACTTTGACTGTACGAGTGTCCTGTCATTGGCTGCACTTAAGTGGTTGGTTTTGAATTACTCTTCAGCTGTGACTGTGCAGCTTAAGTGTTGAAAAGCACTGCAGACGTCATGACCACCTCTAAAAGGATACATTGAGTACTGTGTCTGCACTCTGCACAGTGGAAACAAAAATAGACCCATTGGTTCAAGCCCTTGGATGTTGAAGAGGCTGGTCTGTAGTGTTAAAAGCAGACTGCAGTGCAAGTATATGATTGATTATGTCAGGTGAACTCAGTGGGAACTGTAACTTTGTTACGAAACAGACTGGAATATAACATAATAAGGAAACTTTATTTTCCCTGCCTAACTATTCTTGACCACATAACTATATGTTGTCAGAAATCAATTTAATTGACGAATAACTAGCTTAGTTACTTCTTGCAACATTTTTCACTAATCATTGACTCTGTTTAATTTTACTTCGTCAAGGACCAGATTTCAGTTGAATCTTGACTTGGCTAGGTTTTGTTGTTTGAAAAATAATTTCTATACATTATTAAAAAAAAAGCAAAGAGTAAACTCCTCTTAATGGCGAGTGGGACTTTCCCAACACACAAAAAAATGGCTTTTAACAAGAATTACTCTCACCAGGAATTCTTGTCCCTATTGCTGATATGTCCACTGAAGGTCTATGTAGTACGTAAGTTGAGGGCAGTGGTGAGCTTTACTGCCTCTGGTCCCCGCAGGTCTTTGTGAAGTATTTAATGAAGCAGTCCGTGCCCGCATGCAGCAAGACCTGGACGACATTCAGGCTTGGGCTGATAAGCGGCAAGTAACACTCGTGCCAAAAATGCCAGGCAATGACCATCTCCAATAAGAGAGAGCCTAACCACTGCCCCTTGACCTTCAACGGTATTACCATCGCTGCATCTCCCACCATCAACATCCTGGGGGGTCACCATTGACCAGAAGCTTAACTGGACTGTGGCTACAAGAGCAGGTCAGAGGTTGGGTATTCTGCGGCGAGTGACTCACCTCCTGACTCCCCAAAGACTTTCCACCATCTACAAGGCACAAGTCAGGAGTGTGATGGAATACTTACCACTTGCCTGGATGAGTACAGCTCCAACAACACTCGAGTAGCTCAAGACCATCCAGGATAAAGGAGCCCGCTTGATTGGCACCCCATCCACCGCCTTAAACATTTACTGCTTTCACCATTGGCGTACCGTGGCTGCAGTCTGTACCATCTACAAGATGCACTGCAGCAACTCGCCAAGGCTTCTTTGGCAGCACCTCCGAAACCCGCAACCTCTACCGCCTAGAAGGACAAGGGCAGCAGGCGCATGGGAACATCACCACCTCCAAGTTCCCCTTCAAGTCACACACCATCCTGACTTGGAAATATATCGCTGTTCCTTCATCGTCGCTGGGTCAAAATCCTGGAACTCCCTCCCTAACAGTAGGAGTACCTTCACCACACGGACTGCAGTGGTTTAAGAAGGCGGCTCACCATCACCTTCTCAAGGGCAATTAGGGATGGGCAATAAATGCTGGCCTTGCCAGTGACACCCACATCCCATGAACGAATAAAAAAAGGAGGTGGCACACCTCAGTCACAGCATTCCTGGCAAGTTCAAGCCATCTCATACACTGCTCCTCTGCATTCTTAGGTAGCTGACTGTTGCTGTGGAGCACTGCCAGGGATAGTGCCTGCTGTGAGTCATACACCTCCCTATTCCCTCTCCTCCTCCTCCTCCTATCTCACCACCTTTTATCACCAGTGGCTGCTACACCTTTGCTCTTGGGCAGAAAACCTCTCTGTGGCAGCACTTCATAGAATCTTCCCCTTCGTTAAGCTAATGGCAGGTGGGATACTTTTCAATCTGAATGTTCAGCTGTGTGGATAGGGGAGTGTCTATGGATGTTCTCTATATGGACATCCAGATGGCAGTTGATAAGGTTTACCACAAAAGATTATATACAAAAATGAAATTGGCAAAAGAACCAGAGGGGAGACGAGGAGAATTTTTTTTATGCAGCGAGTTGTTATGATCTGGAATGCACCGCCTGAAAGGGTGGTGGAAGCAGATTCAATAGTGACCTTTAAAAGGGAATTGGATATATATACCCAAAAAGGAAAAAAATTGCAGGGCTATGGGGAATGAGACTAACTGGATAGCTCTTTCAAAGAGCCGGCACAGGCACGATGGGCCAAAAAGGCCTACTGTGCTGTAAGATTTTATGATCCTTAGGCCCATTTGTGTGATGTCGCCAATTAGAGGAGGTTTTGTGCTATAGCCCCATACTGACTTGGAACTGGATTGAGACTGCTCCAAATCATTGCACACAGGAGTGACCCCCATCAGCCAACAGACCGAGGAGACTTTCAATCCATCAGACAGGGCTGCATTTGAAACCAGCTCCCAGAATAAAAGGGCCCGTATCTCCCCAGGGGTTGCCAACCCTCCCGGATTGCCATGGAGTCTCCAGGAATGAAAGATTAATCTCCTGGACACTGCTGTGAGCAAACCCGGCAGAAAAATTAAAGGCGCTTTAAAAAATGGTGTATTTTTTTTCAATGAACATGTTCGTTTATTAGTTATAAAAATATTGGCGATGGGAAGAAAGGCTATAAGAAGAGGAATTCCTAGAGTGTATACGGGATGGTTTCCTGGACCAATATGTCGAGGAACCAACTAGAGATCAGGCCATCTTAGACTGGGTATTATGTAATGAGAAAGGATTAATTAGCAATCTTGTTGTGTGAGGCCCCTTGGGGAGGAGCAATCACAATATGATAGTATTCTTCATTAAGATGGAGAGTGGTAGTTGACTCAGAGACTAGGGTACTGAATTTAAATAAAGGAAACTACGATGGTATGAGGCGCGAGTTGGCTAGGATGGATTGGGGAATGTTACTTGAAGGGTTGACGGTGGATAGGCAATGGCAAACATTTAAAGATCGCATGGATGAACTACAGAATTTGTTCATCCCTGTTTGGCATAAAAATAAAACAAAAAGGGTGACTCAACAATGGCTAACAAGGGAAATTAGGGATAGCATAAGATCCAAGGAGAGGACATATAAATTGGCCAGAAAAAGCAGCAAACCTGAGGATTGGGAGCAGTTTAGGATTCAGCAAAGGAGGACAAAGGGATTAATTAAGAGTGGGAAAATAGAGTATGAGAGTAAGCTGCAGGGAACATAAAAACTGACTGTAAAAGCTTCTATAGATATGTGAAGAGAAAAAGATTGGTGAAGTCAAGCGTAGGTCCCTTGCAGTCAGAATCAGGGGAATTTATAATGGGGAACAAAGACATGGCTGACCAATTAAATACATACTTTGGTTCTGTCTTCACAAAGGAGGACACAAATAAACTCCCAGAGATGTCGGGGAACATAGGGTCTAATGAGAGGGTGAAACTGAATGAAATCAGTATTTGTAGGGAAATGGTGTTAGGGAAATTGACGGGATTGAAGGCCAATAAATCCCCAGGGCCTGATAATCTACATCCTAGGGTACTTAAGGAAGTGGCCCTAGAAATAATAGATGCATTGCTGGTCATCTTCCAAAATTCTATAGACTCTGGAACAGTTCCCATGGATTGGAGGGTAGCTAATGTAACCCTACTATTTAAAAGAGGTGGTAGAGAGAAAACGGGGAATTATAGACCGGTAAGCCTGACATCGGTAGTGGGGAAAATGCTAGAGTCCATTATAAAAGATGTAATAGCAGAGCACTTGGAAAACAGTGACAGGATCGGACAAAGTCAACATGGATTTACAAAAGGTAAATCATGCTTGACTAATCTACTGGAATTTTTTGAGGATGTAACTGGTAGAATAGATAAGGGAGAACCAGTGGATGTGGTGTATTTGGACTTTCAGAAGGCTTTCGATAAGGTCCCACATAAGAGATTAGCGTGCAAAGTTAAAGCACATGGGATTGGGGGTAAGGTACTGACTTGGATAGAAAACTGGTTGGCAGACAGGAAGCAAAGAGTTGGAATAAACGGGTCTTTTTCCGAGTGGCAGGCAGTGACTAGCGGGGTACCGCAGGGATCGGTGCTAGGACCCCAGTTATTCACAATATATATTAATGTCTAGATGAGGGAACTAGATGTAATATCTCCAAGTTTGCAGACGACACAAAGCTGGGTGGGCATGTGTGCTGTGAGGAGGATGCAGAGAAACTCCAGTATGATTTGGACAGGTTGGGTGATTGGGCAAATGCAGTATAATGTGGATAAATGCGAGGTTATTCACTTTGGTGGCAAAAACAGGAAGGCAGATTATTATCTGAACGGCAATAGATTGGGAAAAGGGGAAGTGCAACGAGACCTGGGTGTCCTTGTGCACCAGTCGCTGAAGGTAAGCATGCAGGTGCAGCAGGCGGTTAAGAAGGCAAATGGTATGTTGGCCTTCATAGCGAGAGGATTCGAGTACAGGAGCAAGGATGTCTTGCTGCAGTTGTACAGGGCCTTGGTGAGACCACACCTTGAGTATTGTGTGCAGTTTTGGTCGCCTTATCTGAGGAAGGATGTTCTTGCCATGGAGGGAGTGCAGCGAAGATTCACCAGACTGATACCTGGGATGGCAGGAATGACGTATGAAGAGAGATTGGGTCGATTAGGCTTATATTCGCTAGAGTTTAGAAGAATGAGAGGGGATCTCATTGAAACTTATAAAATTCTAACAGGTCTAGACAGACTAGATGCAGGAAGGATGTTCCCGATGGCGGGGGAGTCCAGAAACAGGGTCACGGTCTAAGGATAAGGGGTAAGCCATTTAGGACTGAGATGAGGAGGAGTTTCTTCACCCAGAGAGTGGTGAACCTGTGGAATTCTCTACCACAGAAGGCAGTTGAGGCCAATTCATTAAATATATTCAAGAAGGAGTTAGATATATTTCTTAAGGCTAAGGGGATCAAGGGATATGGGGAGAAAGCAGGGACAGGGTACTGAATTTGGATGATCAGCCATGATCGCATTAAATGGCGGAGCAGGCTCGAGGGGCCGAATGGCCTACTCCTGCTCCTATCTTCTATGTTTTTATATGTTTCTATTTGATTGGGTGGGATGGTTAGAGGCAGGAGGTCATTTGATGAAACTACCAGGAATATGTCCAACTGGATTTGGTGACTCTAATCTAACCCCACTGTGCCACCCATTTCCTTCCCACAGAAGTTTTGTCAGGATCTCTTATTAAATGACTTGGCGCTGTCAAAATGGGCTGACGTATTGCATTTGTTGCACCCAATGCAAGCCAAACAACATTTTTTCAAGTTGCATTTTAATTCACCTCCAGTTTGTTATCCACAGTTCAGAAAGATGGCTTGCACAAATTCAGCATAACAAAATGAGAAAAAGTGTCTTTATACAGCTTTATTGAGCATTATACGCTTTCCCACAATATTTTCTGATACAAAAGAAGCCCGTCTCTCCAGTAATGGTAAGTTAGAAAGGTTATACCAATTTTATAAGTAAACTGGAACGCGATATGCAATTTGTATCTTGCTACGACAGCTTCACCCGCCTATACATAAACATGAGTCACTTCATGAATACTGTGCATAATTTGCATCACAAAACAAGACAAACAAAACAGAACTGATCACTGCTCCAAAAGAACATTGGTAAGGCATTTGAGAGGTCATGGACATTCAGGTGTAGCTTTATCGAAAAGGATAGGTGCTGAATTCTTTTTTTTATAAAAAATCACTTGAAAAACATCACCAACAAAAAAAAGGTTAGTTTTTTTTGTGGCTAATTTACTGACGCTGAATTGAAGAATATCCTTAAAAAGATCTTCAGGGTAAATTCCTCATCAGGCTTTTAAAACGCTGCTTGAAATACTCCCGGGCCTTTTATGCATGGACATGCCACTACCTCAAGTGTTATTCATCCAAGCATGATATGGCATGCTGTTTGATTTCCATAGGACCCTGCACAAGGTCTCATCAAGACCAAATCCAAATGGTGAGAGGCCATCCTACAGGACAGGATTCATCATCGGAGTGAGCCTTAGTGTCAGGCGACTCTGCCACTGAGCCCTAAATACTGGCACCCAAGAGGTCCGCTCTCTCGCGGAGGGGTAAAGCACCATTTGGGCTAAGGGACCCCCTACACTGGTGGAGCGAAGCTGTTTGTCTGAGGTGACACTGTCCCAAGGACCATCTCCGTGTATCTAGCTCCCAGCATGATAGACCTTCTGTGCCCACGGGGGCCCCTTCATCTTCATAGGGACGTCTTGGCTTCTCCCCTTTACAAGTCCTGTGGAATTTTCTCCCTTGGCACCAGCTGGGGCGACACTGTGGCCACCAGAAACCAAGGGCTGAATCTTGCCGGCGCTCAGAGGGCGGGTTCGGAGGCGGGTCCGCTGTCCAAATCCAAATGATTGACAGGGGGGCGGTATCCCGCTCTAAACCCGCCTCCTTGTGAGTTTCCCCAGTGCCGGCTCTGCCTGTGATTTGCAGACACGGCACTAAGCGGCGGGTCAGGCAATTGCGCTAGTTGAGAGGGTGTTTAAACCAATTTAATCAACATTTTAGCAGGTACAAAGCATTTTCCACAGTTTTCCACGTGGTTCCCGTCGCTCGGGGTTCACTCCAGGTAAATGTGTCGGGTTCTGAACAACTCTCCATTTCTTTCAATAGGTGACAGCGGCAAAAGTGGATTAAAACCTGCCATTTTACATCTGGTCACTTTCCAATCTCAGAAGCTTCAGGCTTGAGTATTTGGAACAGATTTTTAAGCTTTATGCATTTGGGAAGTGTTTGCAGCAAACTCTCTATTCACTGTCAACTCCCAGTGACATCATATCTAACCCTTGATAGATTGGTTCTGTCATCTGAACTTCACCTGCCATATGAATCATCAGAATGGGCACGATTTATGCTCCGTCACCTTGGTCTGCCGAACCTGATGATGATCAGCCGCAACAGCAGCAGAACCAGCCACACCAGCAGCATCACCCAACACCAACACCATGCAGCAGTCAAACAATGATTCGTCCCTTGTTTTGACTCTCACTACCATTGCTGGGTGTGAAATGAGCCCTGACCCTTCACTCTGTCACTTCCATTTCATCACACAAATTTGTCAACGACCTCCAAGTGAGGCAATTAGATGATTTACTAACAGCACTTCATAGAATACTAACATGACATTGATAAAGAAAGACACACCCGAGTGACTACCCTTGTAACTATTTGTGTGGGATCTTTCTTTTCTGGGTGCTTCTACGTCGTGCTACCCTTGCGGCTTCAGCAGAGGTAGAGGCAGCCTCCTCATCTCCGTGCTGCGCCTGCTTAGACGCCTTTGGCGGTCGTCCTCTGGGTTTTGCAGCCACTGATGGCTCCGCCAAAGTCTGCTCCTCCTGCGACTGTGCATGCGCAGACTCAGCCATCACTGTCCGGGGAGGCATCTGGGGCTCTGACCGAGGGGGTGGCAAGGGGGTGGAAGTCAGAGCGCTTGGAGTGGAGCCCCCACTTCCATGTCCCCTCCGACCATCATCCCTCTCATGGGCCACCCGCACTTCCCCGCTAGCAAGTAGCTGGAGAGCACCTTGCTGCACTTCAGTGGGGCCATGAGGGCCCACCTCTATACTGACACCCCTTCTAGAAAGGACGTCTATGGGCCTCTGGTTTCTCTCCTCCATAGATGCCCATCTCTCCTCCATTTTTCCCCAACTCTCCTCCATAGATGAGCATCTATTTTGAAAAAAAACCATGTTCTCATGCGACTGGCGCCGTGTCTCCTCCATGCAGGTGGCGATCCTATCCATGGAGGAAGCCATAGTTGCCAGTGAGTGTGCCATGATGTTGCTCATGCTGGAGATGGACGCCGCCATTCTCTGCACACTCACAGTCACTGCGGTTGCAAAACCAGTCAGAGCCTCCTGCACTTGTTCCTGCAGCTCCAGGATCACCCTCTTCCTGGATGGCCCCCGAGGCTCAGCGTCTGCATGCAGCTGAGCAGAGCTAGGAGACTCCTGCGCCCTCTGACGAGGAGTCTCCACTGCTGTCAATGTCTCCACCATCTGCTGTTGTTCAGTTGTGATCTGAGAGACACCAGGTGACAACACTACTCGATCTCGCGACATACCCACCGAGGTGTGCGACTCTGCGCTGGTGCTGGGTTGCGCTGTCTGAGGTGACGCTGCGCCCTCAGAGGCAGGAGGCTCCTCTGAGGAGTCTTCTTACTGTTGCTCCTGGACATTGGGGGGAGGGGGGGGGGCTCTTGATGGATGTGTGGGACAGTGAAGACATCAGTTAGATATACAGGATGTCTGCTACAGACATACCATTATCCACATGATGAGCATTCATATTGTCTTGACATCACACCCCATATGAGACATTGATGAAAGGCATGCAGTTGTATGGAAATTCATTCTGTCACCAGCTTCTTCTACTGAGCCCCTCACTCCGTCCCCCACTTCCGGAACGTCCACCACTCCCGCAATCTCTAGTGCTGCCTCCTCTGCACTCGTCAGATATGACATGGTTTGTGAAGGCCCTCCTCCCGTTCTCTCCCTCTCCCTCTTATTGTGGGCTATATTTTCCTGCAAGGAGGGAAAGAAGAGAAGGTTCAGTGAGAGTGATGGTATGAGTGTAAGGAATGGAATGGCATAGAGCTTTACAGGGAGACTTTGATGGAGTGGATTGGCAATACCAAGTTACCTCCTTTCGTGTTGTTAGTTGCTGTCATTGCATAACGATGAGGCTCAGTGTGAGGGCTGCATAGTAAGATGGCGACCTGATAATGTAGATAGAGTTAGAGGGATGGATGAAGGTACAAGGCATGTTGGGCTGTGTAGCGTTGTGCAGGAGTAGGGGTGGCAATGTAGAGTGGTGCGAATGTGATGAGACGCACAGCAGCATCAAGCTAATTGTGGCTAAATACTCACTTTTCCTGATCTTACTAGATCATTGAACCTCTTGCGGCACTGCACCCAGGTGCAAACCACCACTGACAGCCCCGTAACCTCCTGCGATATCTGCAGCCTCGCTGCCTTTGTCTGCTGCGGAGGCCTCTTCCTGCTCTCACTCCCTCCATAAGATGATGGAGGGACTCAGCCGTGAAACGAGGTGCTGCTCGTTGGCGCTGCAAGCTCGTAGTGCAGAGACTCAAACACTGACAGCACTGAATGCTATCAATTTGCAACTGACAGTAACTTGGGGCCATGGCCCCTTTAAATAAACCGGCAATAATCGCGTCATCTGGTGACGTCATCAGACCTGCACCCTTTAATAGGGCCGGGCAACGCGCAGGGCGGGCCGAACAAGGCCCATTAGGGCAAGATTCGATTTATCGACGGGATCCATACAGCAGCGGGGTCGCCCCCCACTGCCGACCTCTCCCGCCTTGAAGCCGCCCAGGTAGGCGAAATGGCGGCCTAACTGACTAAAAATTTGTGCAAAAAATGTCTCACAATGTAGAGATTAACTGTCGCGTTTCACCAGACAATAAAACTTACACAAGTTTACCGTGGGGATCCCTATTTACAATACATAAATTACTCAAGGTGAAGAAACCATTTGAGTAATCAAAAACATGCACTCAAGAATAAATCACATCATTGGAAATATTCACTTGTCACGCATACTTAGATCCACAAAAGAACCTATAAATAAACCTCCACTTTGGCTAGTTAAATAAAAACACCTCTGCTGGGCATTTCCTGTCCATCATAATGGCGACAGATCTTTGTCATAATACAAACTTGCTTGTAAAGTAATGCAGAAAAATGATTGGTATGTCAACTGGGAAAGAGAAACAAACTAGTTTTGAAGTTCCATGGTATCAAAAAGCCTTAAAAATCTGTTGGGACATCAAAACTTCAGAGCATTATCACCAAACTGAGGAAGTAAGAGTTTGCGTTATGTTGCATTTTTTTAAATGTTATTTTCAAAACACTTTGTCGATCATTAAATGTGAAAGCTGGGTAAACCAGAGTAACCTCTAAGCAGCTCATTCAGATGTCAAAGTATACACTGTGCAACTGAATAAAGGTTCGTATTGAAATGCAGCTCATGGTTAAGCTGGGTGCCACCCAACAATTAAAACAACAAATGTTGGAAGACCGAGCGAAGACTAGTTTAAAAATAAATCTGAATTATTGATCTATCTAGAGATTGAAAAAAAAATAACCGAACAGAAAAAAGTACTATACATTTTAATTCCAAAAATATCAACTCATAAAAAAAATGATGTGAATTATATACATTGATGAAATCATAGTTGCCTGCAGCATAACATCCTTGACAGCTGGCACTGGTTTAACTAAACAAAGTAGTTTGTTCCTCGAACGCTTTGCCCTTTAAAACCTTTCTGTTTATGTGTGGAAGACAAGGCTATTAATTAAATCCACACTTGTTCTGTGACTTCTGTGAATAAAGTAGTTGCAAAGCACCATTCAGAAGAGAGATTTTCTCTAGCTATAAAACAGTAATATATACATTTGCACTATTGCCAGAGAAGGGAGCTATAACTTATCTGCCTGAATGGATCTTGTGAAATGGATAAAAAGTTTCAGACTGAGATGAGTCTCTACCTTTCTAAGAAAGGTAATAAATAATGTAGAAATTATGCTAATATTCTAGAGAAGTTAAAGATGCCCTGCCAGGCATATCTTTGCAGATTAAAGATTAGAATGAAATAAGTTTACTTTTCAAATCAGGTAACATGAGAGGCATAATTGTGTACCTAATCTTATGATCCTTTCATTTGTAATAAATGGAGCGGATCATTACTCAAGACTACTAGTTCCAGGCTCTGTTATTGGCAGGAACCTGTGGCTCAGAATGGGGGTTGGGGGGAGGGGAGGGGTGTCAAGATAACGGTGACTTGTGATGCAGGATCTGGACCTTAACTACAGACATGGAAAAAAATTCTGCCAAATACATTGTATTCAATTATAATCTTTAACTGAAAAATAAAGAAGCTCTAACAAGAGGGGGGCGCGGTCTCTTTACAGGCCCAGTAGGCCGCACCAGCACTTTCTATACCTTAAAAGACAGAGGGTAAATTCAATAGACACCTGACATGTCTTCTAAAGTTAGAAAATGCATGCTTGGTTTAATATTTGAAAACTATGTACACACTGTCTCAACCGCCGAGATAAAAGGTTTCCAGTATTCCAGCAGCAGGCACACATTACCCTAAGTTAACTACATACAGCAGTTAAGTTACACTACATCTGTAGTCTTGCTCTACTATGCGTTTGTTCACAGCACATGCTATCTATCCTGAATCTGGATTTTTTTTTTGAAGTCCAAAGATTTTTTTTTTAAGCATAACTAAAACAAGCCCTTGTGAGAACAGATCTTCAGTTATCTACAGGCAGCGTCTAGTCTTAACACTAGGTATGCTCAAGTCTCTGGAATCTTGCGGTAAAAAAAAACTGAGGAATGGCATCTCACTCCCGCTGTCAGTGTTTGCCGGGGCCGTTTAGAAGATGCAAACCGATGGTTCCAGTCAGTAACACTGATCGTCAGGTTAATGGCCACCTGAACCTGGAGGGTTGTGAATCCAATCAATGACAATAAGCGTCATGCTTCCAATCATAAAAATGATTCCAATTACAAGGAAAATCGTAGCCTGGAAAACAAGAGGTACAAAAAAAAATTTAGGTTTCAGAATTTTTTACTACTTTTATCCCCCAAAAAAACTATTCATCCCTAAAAGTACAAATCGTAATTGTACATTTCAATGCAAAATTAGAAACTATTATGGAAAATAGTTTCAGGTGCTGGTGCAAGACTTGGAATCAACACTCGGAATGTGCAACCTCCATGATAATAGTGGCTTCATTACTTAGCAGTACACTGTCTGATGGACAGCGGGAACAAAATGGAGGCGCTGTCTTCAGATCATGCTAGACTTAGGGAGCTCGACGATTTTGGATTCTGTGGATGTAAAGTCACCATTATCTGGGGGAGCGGAGGAGGAATTTGGGACCGGACCCAGTTACATCACGTCTCTGACCCTTTTTATTACCTGTTGCCAACTTCCGATGTGAGGGGACAGCCTCTTCCGCACCCCCCCCCCCGCCCCTCCCCCCACCTCACCCCCACCACCCTCGCTCATGTCAGAAGAGGAGGCGAGGCTGGCGGTATTACGTCACCACCAGAAATCCCGCTAGTTCCGCCTCTTTGCCCTCAACAGAAAGTACATCTGGATGATACAGGTATACTTTCCTTGCTAGCATTACATACGGATGGAGATGGGGTTAACATAGTTGATTTATGAAAGGCAATCAATTACAGAGCGATCGACTGAAATCACATTTGCCAGCTTCTGAATGGCAATTATCGGTACCAAACAAAATCAAGACCTTTGGCTGGAACAGCCTGCCCTCTCATGGAACGCCAAAGTGCTGCTCCCAAATTCCTCACATCTCTGCTAGGTAGATGCCAGAAAGCACCATAAATAGCATAGATGTCGGTCCCCTTTATTTTCCCCAGGCTTTGGGACGGGGTCAGTACTAGGGCAGACGTCCCATTAAGCATGAAATTGGTAAAATTGTTACTGCTAATGATTGAGAAGAAAATAGAGGCTGAAGAATGGAGAACAAGAGAAAAAAAGATAAGTTGTGTTTTAGCATTGCTGAATAAACAATGTAAAGACAATTAATAATTTTTCATACCCATTTTCATTTGCAGTAGTGAAGTTTTTGGATTAAAGGAACACAAACTGGCCAATTTGCAGGCTTACTGGCCAGTTTTGCTTTTGATGCCTACTCACTTAGACAGACTAAGTGAGTGGGCAGAACTATGGCAGAAGGAGTTCAATGTGGGGAAGTGTGAGGTCATCCACTTTGCATCTGAGAAAGACAAATCGGAATTATTTTCTCAATGATGAGAGACTAGGAGCTGTGGAAGAGCAAAGGGATTTAGGTGTCCATATACACAAATCACTAAAAGTTAGTGCACAGGTCCAAACAGTAATCAAAAAGGTTAATGGAATGTTGGACTTTATTTCAAGGGGATTGGATTTCAAAAGTGAGGAAGACCCCAACTGGATACTGTAATCAGATGTGGGCACCGAACCTCAGGAAGGATAGATTGGCCCTGGAAGGGGTAAAGTGCAAATTCACCAGAATTATATCAGGGCTTAAAGGGTTAAATTACGAGGACAGGTTGCATAAACTTGGCTTGTATTCCCTTGAGTTAGAAGGTTGAGGGGTGATCTAATTGAGGTATTTCAAATGATTGAGGGATTCGGCATTGTAGATACTGAAAAACTATTTCCTCTGGTGGGAGAATCCAGAACAAGAGGGCACTTCTTCACACATTGGGCAGTGGAAATCTGGAACTCTCTCCCCCATAAAGGCTGTGGATGCTGGGGCTCAACTGAAACTTTCAAGACTGAGATTGATAGATTTTTGTTCAGTAAGGGTATTAAGGGATATGGAACAAAGATGGATAAATGGAGTTGAGGTATAGATCAGCCAAGATCTAATTGAATGGCAGAACAGGCTCAAGGGGCTGAATGGCCTAATCCTGTAAGACACTGACAAAGTGCTATGTTACATTATATTGGTAAGTTTGCAAAATCGGGCTCCCAAGCACAGAGCCGTTGAAATTCAGGTGCATGCAACCCACGATTTTCTGTTCAGAGTGGGAGTGCAGCTTCGTAAAGCTACCCGAACAAAGTAGCATGAACTACTTTGGTGCGTTTTGCTAGAACATCATTTACTGACCCCGATCTTTTGCATGGATCTCATTGATTCCTTCTTCACAAGTCTGATGTAACATGCTGAGGGGAGTATGAAGATAAGCATCGTAGCAGCAGATGCGCCTGCAATACAGAAAAAAAAACACAAAACAAAATGGTATTAATGTTTCACATCTGACTAATAACTTGCATCCGCCGTCATTTCGCCGTTGAAACTGACCGCAAAATAGCCGGATGCGAAATCCTGAAGTTGCGGTCTGTCGTTCACTGCTCCTGCACAGGCTGCACTGCACGCCCAATACCCACCTCCTCCCACCCTCCCCCCCCAACCCCACCCCATAGCCGGCAATCAGTGAAATCTCTCAAATCAGGGAAACTGACAAAAACTTCGGCTCTTCTGCAGAAATACCGCTGTTAAATAACCCTTTAAAAGTTAGACCCAAAGGGATTCGGTGCATCTGGGGCTTTAACAGTGTATTGACGGCTAAACAAAGGTTACGGCCCTGAAAAACTAATTTTAATTTTGTGCAGTGTTATATTTATCCATTTTAATAAAAATTAAAGTTTTTAAGAAACGTTTTGTTCATTGTTTTTCAGGTTTGCCTTTTCCCCATGTGAGAGCCCCAATCTTTGTTTTGCTCTCTCTAACATTTTTAAAAGGTTAGAATTTTAAGAGCTTACTCGCCTCCTCGTTCGCTGTCTGTAAGAATTCTGCGTTTTGATTGGCTGCTTAGACAGTTAGTTGACGTCACAGCAGCTCGCACTGGGGGATCCCCGCTATACTACGTTGATTTCAATTACGCGTCGGGAAACCCGAAATTCTCCACACAGAGATCGTGAGATCTTTGTGCGAAGCTTACTTCAGGGCGAGCGACGAACGCCTTTGTGTCACCGCTGACCGCAAATTCCGGGCCAATATACGTAGTATCGGTCGCACAGCTGTGAGCTTACCTATAAAGCCGAAAATATCTCTAATGTTTGGAACGAATATCACAAGAAGGTTGTTTAAAATCAGCAGGATCCCTGCAATTCCAATATGTCGTATCCAGTTGAACGACCTTCTTGGGAATATCAGTTCCTGAATCGATGCCCGGATCTGTAGAGATGAAATATTACTAGAAAATCATTCAAAAATTTTGCAAACAATATTATTTTTTCCCCCATACCTAAAAGTAAAATTGCATGACAAATAATCCCTGCCAACAGAACACTAGAAATTCTATAGCATCCCATTTCGTACCTACACGTGCTCATTTTCAGTGTCAAAGCCACATGATGAAAGATTTCCTGATCTTAATATTTCAAACTGTCCAAAGGGAAGGTTTTGCGAAAGCTTGAGATCTGCTGAAATGAATGGAAAGCTGACCTGATGCTTTTCAGCTGCTGTGGGCCATTGGAATAGGACACTGCAGCATCAACTGCAATCTAAAATCAAGACTCACATTCTACACCTTTTATAAAAAGATCATATTGGTGAAAGCACAAGGAAAAATAGTTAACCCTTTTAGCACTGCAGACACAGTCCGAAATGAATACCCGCACAACAAATTATCTTTCATAGTTTATTCAAGGGCTATTTAAAATTAATACTTGGTTTTGAACTTTTATTTCTAATAAGCATTTGAACGTGTGAAGTGTCATCGAGTATTATGACCCCTGTAATTCTGCGGGGGCTCTGGATCCGGGTTTCTTGTCGGAGCTACAGCGGGAGAATGGGAGAACAGCCGTGAAAATTCAGGGGCCTACATTTGAGGGGAACGGTTTACTTTGAAGGTGGTACAACCCTTGCATTTTTCAAAGGTTTCACAGCTCATTAATGCTTAATGAACTAGAATGGGATACTGAGAGCTTTGACAGAATATATGCCGTTACGTTTGTAAAAGCAGGGAGTAAAGATCGTGTGCGACATACTTCACTTATGTAGATATAAGGGTAAAGTTGCCCATTGGGTACAGCAGATGAATCGCACTGCACTTTATTCGAACTGTCTAATAGGAATACCAAGGTGAAGTCTTGAGCAGTGGATCAGTTGTAATGAATACATGGAAATACATGGCACAAAAGTTCAAGCACAAGAATAGGTGAGGAGTAAAGGAAAATATTTCAATGCAGACTGACAAAGACTTTGGGCTGGATTTTGATACTGGGGCGGGTTGGGGTCATGTCATCCGCATTTCGTGCTTTCCACCCGCCTGCAATTGGATGTGGGAGATTGATGCAATTTTCACTTAATTCGGCAATTGAGTTCCAGCATGTGGGAACCCATGAACCAATTAGTGGTTTCAGTCTGAAAGTCGCCTCTGATGATGTCATCATTGCTGCTGCATTGCAGGTCAGACACTGCCTGGTCTCAGACACTGCCTGGCCTTTGCTGTGAGAGGACCTGGATGCAAAATGAGCAGCATCTCAGAGAGAGAGAGAGAGAGAGAGAGAATTATTTTGCATCCAGGTCCTCTCACAGCAAAGGCCAGGCAGTCTCTGAAGACATTCAATGCAGCAGCATCAGAGGCGACTTTCAGACCTAATACTACTACTACCTTCATCACATCTCCGTTGTAATAGTGGACCTGTAGCTGATAGTCAGCTATCCACTTGTGCTCCTGCCAGGTTTCACTGGCGTGTTTCACATCAGGCGTGCTTCACGTCAGAAAAGGGTTAAACTAGCTAAAACATTTCAAAATGGCATTACAGAGCCAATTTAGGGCTTGTTAAGGGCTTTAATGGCCTCTCCCGCCTCTTGGAGGCAGGACGGAGTCGGGAACACCGCACACGATTTTATCAAAATTGCTGGAGGCGGGTTGGAGGCGGGATGGGGTCGGGACCCCCGAATCTGCAACTTTAACCCCCCACACGCCTCCAAACCCGACTCCACGGGTCATTGAAAATCCAGCCCTTTTTATCTGTTGAAGGCCGTGGGGATAAAATTAAACCATCCTCTATTTGAGAATAAAGGTTCGAGAGCTGAAGTTTCCTCTTTCCGTATATTTGCCAGCTCAAAAAAGTAGTTATAAAACTTTTTTGAATCCTACAAGGATAGATTGTGCAGGATACACTAACTCTTGCTTCAATCTAATAGGCCTTGAAATTAAACTATGCAAATATTAATGTGATGGCTCTTTTTTTATTCGTTCGTGGGATGTGGGCGTCGCTGGCGAGGCCAGCATTTATTGCCCATCCCTGATTGCCCTTGAGAAGGTGGTGGTGAGCCGCCTTCTTGAAGCGCTGCAGTCCGTGTGGTGAAGGTGCTCCCACAGTGCTGTTAGGGAGGGAGTTCCAGGATTTTGACCCAGCGACGATGAAGGAACAGCGATATATTTTCAAGTCAGGATGGTGTGTGACTTGGAGGGGAACTTGTAGGTGATGGTGTTCCCATGCGCCTGCTGCCCTTGTCCTTCTAGGTGGTAGAGGTCGTGGGTTTGGGAGGGCTTAACACCGTTGTATGATATTCATCTGTCTGCTATTTTAACAGAAGTGCTAACTCGCTTGTTTTAAGCCGGTTAACTCCCCTGTTAAAGGAGCACACAATGGAACTTCATTCAAATGCATTAAGCAGTTACATGCTAATACGCCCTTATATAATTTCAACGCAATTCTATTACAGCTACAAAGTCAAAAAATTGTCCATTGTATTTAAATACAATCAAGTTAGAAAAATTGTATATGAATGAAAACTATGGAAGAAAGTGTGAAAAAAAGAGAAAGCTGTAATAGATTAAAATCCTCCCTTTTCTCTCCAATGTCTTCAAATGCATCGCCACCTCCCAGCTACATGCTCACTACTCCTACAATTCCCTGTTTGAATCAAGACAGCTCTGGCAAAGGTACCACAACATCCTTTGTGACTGCTATCACATTTCATTATCACTCCATGACCTCTCCATGGTGTTTAACCACTCCATCCTCCTTCACCGACTCTCCTCCATCGTTTGCCTCTGTAGGACTTCTTTTACGTGTTCTGCTACTTCCTGTCCCATTGCAGCCAGTGCAGCACCAGCAATTGCTCTCCACTTGTCCTCTGGAGTGCCCCAAAGTTCCAACCTCGGTCTCCTTCATTTCCTCATTTGCATATTGCTCTTTGGTGGTAATATTCATAGTCATGGAGTCAGTTTCCATGTATATGCTGGCGACATCCAGCTTGTCCTCTCCATCATTTCCCACAACTCCACGATCACTTCTGTGCTGTCTGTCCAACATCAATTTGTGGACGGGACACAACTTCTTTCAAACGATTGCCACTCTGCAGCAGCAGTCGCAAAGGATGAGAAGACTGAAGTCATCACCCTGCCAAAAACTCTGTACCTTTGCCACTGACTCCACCCCCTCCTTGGCTTCTTACCCAAGCCAAACTAGATGGTGTGCAACCTCAGTGTCTTCTCCGACCCAGAGCTCAGATCCGAATCCCATATCCTATCCATTAGATTGCTTATTTCCACCTCTGCAACATCACCCACATATGTTTTTACATTACTCTGACTAACATCCTTATCCATGCTTTTGTTATCTCTACTCAACTTCTCCAATGATCTTAACATTTCAGGTCGATGACCTTTCGTCAGGCCTGAGGAAAGGTCATCGACCTGAAACATTGGCCGCGATTTTGCCGGCGCTCAGAGGGCGGGTTCGGAGGCGGGTCTGCTGTCAAAATCGAAATGATTGACAGTGGGTTGGGAGCCCGCTCCGAACCCGCTTCCATGTAAATTTCCAAAGTGTCGGGTCTGCGATTTCAGAACAGACCCGACACCAAGCGGCGGGGGGAGGCATTTAAGATAGTTAGATGCTTGTTAAACACTTGTTAACTACTATTTTGCCAGCCTATTTCTATTTTACCACTTTTTTAACGAGGTTCACGTTGTTCGGAGATCACGTCAGGTAAGTAGGTCAGGTTCTCTATGTCTCCCCGTTGCTGTGAATAGGTGACAGCTGCAAAAGTGGCATGAAAGCTACCATTTCACAGCTGGTCACTTTCCAATGTCAGAAGCTTGAGCCTTCAGGACTTGGAAGACACTTTTGAGCTGTATGCAGTTTGGAAGTGTTTGGAGTAAACTCTCTGTCCACTGTCACCTCCTTGGAGCAAGCTCTCTCACCATTGATAGATTGCTTCTGTCATCTCAACTTCAGCTGCCATCTATTCCAGCAACATCGGGGCCCTTGAAAAAATCTCACCTTGGTCCTCTGAATCTCTCCACAATCAGCCCCAACATCAACACCACCAGGCACACCAAAATCACCAATAACACCACCTTCTCCGCAATCACCTGATGCTGCACAGGACACAGGGCATCAGCACCCGACAACATTGCTGCCCGAGAGGCCAGCGATGGCATCACATGGCCAGATTTATTTCACTTGATGCTGTAAACCCTGGCTGCCACATGAAGCGCCAGGTTAACACCACCCCACACCATCACCATAAAGCATCCCTACAATGTCCAAGCCATTCCTTTCACACTCATCACAATTGGGGGGGGTGGGGGGGGCGGGGAAGTTATGTCTTACCATTCACTGGAACTCACTTCCAAAGGTGAGCACAGATCTGTCCAATAAGGTAAAATGTTGAAAATATAGATTTCAATGTTTGACAACACATTAACAGGAACTTCACATGAACATTGGCTAAACCACCCAAGTGCCTACTCTTGTGTGTTGTTAGTTCGTATGCTTGCAGTAGGATGAGGGTGAGTGTGAGGGGTAGCTCGTGAGATGGGGATGTGATAATGTAGATAGAGAGGGATGGGTGGAGGTGCAAGGTAAGTTGGTGTGAGTAAAGATGTGCAGGAGTAGGGTAGGGAAGGCAGAGTGATGGGGATGTGATGAGTGGCACAGCAGGATGAGGTTGAGTGTGGCTTGGAAGTAACGTTTCGTGATCTACTGAGATCATTGAAAGGTTTGCGCCACTGCAGCCTGGTCCTCCTGACAACATCCCTGCTTGTGCCCTCCTGTGCAATGTGCGACCAGGCTGCGTTGATCTCCTGGGGAGGTGTCTTCCGCCCATGGGAAGGGAAGAGAACCACCCTGCGTGCATATGGAGGGAGTCATGGGAGAGCCTGGGTGCAGCCGTGCACCTCTGTGCAGTGCTTGTCAGTGTTCGCAACACCTCAATGCTGTAGAGCACTGACAGCAGAACTGTCAAAATCAATGTGGACATGGCCCCTTTAGGAAAACCGTCTGATGACGCGTCATCAAATGACGTCATCAGGCCCGCTTCCTATTAATTGGCCGGGAACCTCGCAGGGTGGGCTTAACAAGCCCTATTAATGTAAAATCACTTGGAGAGTGCAGGCTGCAGTAGGCAGCGGGCTGGGACCGCGACACCCACCCCGACCGCCCAGGACCCGCCTCGGTCGGCGAAATCGCGGCCATTAACTCTGTTTCTCGCTTCACAAATGTTCCCTGACCTGCTGAGTGTTTCCAGCATTTTCTGTTTTTATTTCAGCTTTCCAGCATCCGCAATACTTTGCTTTTGTGTTCTCCAATGATCTGCTCGTCAGCCTCTTGAGCTCCACCCTTCACAATATGTCCAAAACTCTGTTACCCACACTGAGTCCAGCTCACCCCATTATCACCATCCTTCATTGCCTCCCTGTTTCCCACTGCATCAAATTTAGAATTTGTGTCCTTTATAAAACCCTCCATGGCTTCACTCCATCCAAACTCTGAAAGCTCCTCCAGCCTTACATCCTAGCCTGTGCCCTCCAATCCTGTTCTCCTGTGCATCTCCCCTTTCCTGTGGCAAAGCCGTTAGCCATTAACCCTAACCTGTAGGGCTAACTCTCTAAAGATCCATTTCCCCGACTTTAAAAGCCTCATCAATATAATGGCCCAAAATTTGCAATCGGAGGCCTCCGACCTGTAAAAAATCTACACATTTACCTGGTGGCCCAGGAGGTATGGAGGCTTGCAATCCTGGGCCTCTCCGGGTACGCGCAGGCAGATGCCCACGTATCCCAGGGGCGTATGCAGTTAGCAATAGCCCCTGGGATCACGTGGGCCGGCCCAACCAATAAAAGAAGGGAATCCCCATTCATACTTATGGGAGTCCTGTACGTACGGAACTCCCATATGTATGAATGGGGATCACTTAAAAAATACACCAACACATGTGTTTTATATGTTTTAACGGGGCTAAAAATAAACTTACCTTATTGGACAGGGTTTTTAAAGTATAAATGAGTGATCAAATTTTATTTTTCTATTTTTAAACTCGTATGCTGGTAAAAGCAAGCCTTAAGCCTTAAGAATTTCACGGGCATTCAGCGGGCGGAAGTTGGGCAAATAGCGCAACTCTCCACCCGCAGAGGCCCATCTCCCGGGGATGCGGAGGATCTGTCAAGAGGATTCTTGACAGATCGCAAGTTCCGGGTTTTAGCGCATGCCTAAACCCGGAACTTGCGCGGCCCCTACGGGCGCGTGCACACCTCGTACGCACCCGTAGGGGTCGCAAAATACGGCCTGTTACTTTTTCAACCATGCTTTCAGTCATCTCTCCTAACTTTGCCACTGCTGCTTGGTATCCTTTTAGGCACTTGGTACAAATTGCTTTGTTATATAAATAAATTAGTTCGCAAAAGTATTAGTTTAACTTGAGTGGGGGGGGGGGGGTTGCCTTAAAAAGTCTGTATTTGTTCTGGATTGAATTCAAGTGGACCGTCCTTCAGAATTGGTTACTCTTGTGAATCGTGTGATATGGTTCAGGGAATGGAGAACAAGAAGGAAAACATATTTGAGTCAATTTTCCCTGGAATACTATTAGCTTATTCTTACATAAAAAGTGTTGCATTAAAACATTGATTCGGTTATTGCAATATTGCAACTTTTAACCCTTTATTTAGCAGCCAGCAGGCCACCAAATACCACATGAGCAGTTTCTCAAGTCTCACATTTTAAAATCCTTAAACAGTATTTAGATCACTATAACACATAGTCATTTACTAGGTCAGTGTAACGCTCTCTGAAGAAACATCTTATGAAATTGTAACTTGCAGCATGCAAGGCATGTTTGTAAGCTCTTTCACGAATAGCAGAAATTGTTCTAAAGATAATTTTTTTTTTATTAACAATAACATAGTAAGCAATAGTGTGCCACCTCTATTCTTTGCAATGCAGCAGACATGCTTTTAGGTATTAGTCACAGTAATGAGGAGAATTGAGCATGACAGATATCCCACTACCTAGTCTTGAATGAATGAATAGCAGCTTTCCAGATTAGGAGAAAAAATGAGTGACAAGTAATCTGCATGCACATTTTTTCACCAAAGTATCCTTTTTAAATGCAACGAAACACACTGTTTGTGAAGATTTTGTGTTCAGTAAGACGAGAAAGGGAATACTTTCCATGATGTCAGCATCAAGCACTCTCAGGTCTGGTGTACATGGTCAGATGCAGAGTTAAACTCTTTTAACTCGGCCCAACACTGTGCTTCAGCCCTAACTTCAAAGGAGGACCTCCTGCTGTACCAACAGAACATTTTTCCATTTCCCACATCAGCCATCTGTGGCCTGACTGAGATAGCCAATTTGGTGCCAAATTAGGGGTTGTCTTGTGCTACGGACTCTTGCACATTAGAAACTGAATTAATACTGCCCAAGTTCATTTTTGTAGAACACTGCAGATGAACTAAACTCTTCAGCCACAAGACAAGAATGTTGGTTAAAACCAAAGTTTGCTATTTGAAACAGCACCTTGCCGATCTCTCAGTCAAAGATCTCCAGATCAGTTCTATTGCACAGCTTCAGGTGTTACCTCATTGAATTTTATTGACTGGCAGAGCAGGCTCGAGGGCCCATAAGGCCTACTCCTGCTCCCATTTCTTATGTATGTATGTTCTTATGTTCTTTTCTAACATCTCCCATTTCATTTATATGGAATAAACTGAGCTGGCAATCAAATCCAGAGAGAACTTGGGAAAATCTGAATCTGCCTTAGCTCAATTTAGATCAATCAGGTCTCAACGGCAACACTTAGTCCGAGGCCTCGGGACTTTCATAAACACAAACAGTGGACAAGCGTCACATTGCAGGTATTTTTTTGCGATGCAGGCAAAGTAACGAGGAATCTTGAAAAGGAACATTTAACTGTGGCCTGAATTACAATTAAAAAGCAATTGCAGGAAGCCATATACTGTAATATGGAACAAGTGCTTCCATGCAGTACCAGACAGCCAGAGCAAATGTTTGTTTCTAGCATTTGCAAAATGCTGGAAAGATTGTGTAATTAAAATGGGACAAGCAAAGACCAGACAAAAATAAGTACTTGCAAGATAACCCAAAATTGCACTAACGTGTTCCGAGGCTACGTTTCAATGGTTAGGGCACTCAATACCACCTGTTTTTAAAAAAGGTAATTTTTTTTGTGGTAGAACCATAAAAGTTCTGAGATAGATTACACTTAAACTCACCCCACATTCTGCCTTATATGCCTCGATTGGAAGAGCCGCCTCTCACTAATAAAATGATCAGATCCTATGGCGAAAAGAACTACAGCATTGTCTTTGCAAATAACGTGACACAGTTGATAATGAAGGAGCTTTCTGGTAACAATTAAACGCTGCATGACAAAACCATTCTGCTATAGTCCAGATTCTTCAAAAGCTTCACCTTGTGGTAGTGCTGTCATACGAAACTGGTTCACACTGGATTACATTCATTTTTAAATCTTAAACTATGCCCGTGACAAGACCCTAATCAGATGCTAGTCTCTCCCTATTTCAAATGAACTCAAAGCAGGTTGATTTTGTTCATGCAACACTGATAATTAAAGACACCAATCTCATTTTAATTTGTTTCATTAAAGGTCGTTCAAGAATTAAGATTAAGAAAGTTCATCCAGATGTCTTTCCCATTAGGCTGAACACATTTATTTCTAGGATTATAAACGAATTTGACAAAGTAAATTAAAACAAATTATCAATGAAGGTTAGTTAATCAAAAACACCTTTATTTTAATTCAAGGAAAAGAATGTAAGCGGTGAGAAAAATGGAATAATTTTCTCTTTTGAGCACCTCGCATCAGCATCACGCACTCCCAGGTTACGTAATCCATCTGCTAAATTCAAAATCAGAAGAGCACCCACGACCTGTACCAGAATGAATTTCTCCATTTCCCACACTAGCCATCCTTATGGCCTCAGAGCAATATTGCAGTTTTGTGCCAATTTGCACAAAGCCACAGTCCATGATGGCTCAAACCTATTTCATTTAGGAACCTCCAAGCTACCCCGAGCTACTTCCATCCCATCCGTCTGGGCAAGATTTGAATCCAGGATGCAGTACAATGTGCTACTTCTGCCCAGTCCCCAAATAAACATGGTTTTGAAAATATTGCTTCATTGCCATGCTAATTACCCCCCTCTCCTCACATATATCAATTTAATTCACTCTGAGGCAAGTACAGTAAACTCTTTCTTATCCGGCACCTACGGGACCAGGATGGTGCCGGTTGATGAAAAGTTCTGGATAACAGAGAGGTAGGCAATTTTTAACACAAACAAAAATAAAAACCACTGACTAACTCGGCCACCGCGGGAGACTCGGACTCGGCAAAACGAGTGCCGGATGGATTCGGCAAGATTACCGGCTATCTATTTTGCCGGTTATTAAAGTATTCCGGATGATTAAGTGCCGCTTAAACAAGAGTTTACTATAACTAGGATAGAACATTACAAATGGCTGCACAGTTAGCAGTGCCCTCTAAAAGTGGTTTGTTTTATGAAACCAAATAAGGGAAGACTACCCAAGAACTCTCCAAATGTCCTGCCTTTTAGACACCTCTGAAATGGTTAATGAATACTGAACTACTTCATTTTGCCTGAATGTACAGAATGCATTTTCTACCAGACATCATTTATCCTTGAAGGATAATTCCTGCACTCAAAGGCTTTAGCTCCTCAGCAAGCTTAACTTTATGATTTAGAACATTTTTCTAAGCCTTCTTCATATTACTACATAGGTGTGCCACATTTAACTCCCTGCTTAACCTACATAACAACAGTGACTGCAATTCAAAAGGAATCCATTGATTGCAAAGCACTTTGGGACATCCTGATGACATGATATGGCACTGTAAAAATGCGAGCTCTTTCTTTACAATAAACTCTTACCCTAAGCTCTGGAATTCCCTGCCTAAACCTCTCCGCCTCTCTCCCTCTCTTTCCTTCTTTAAGACGCTCCTTAAAACCTACCTCTTTGACCAAGCCTTTGGTCACCTACCCTAATTTCTCCTTATGTGGCTCGGTGTCCAATTGTTTGTCTGATAACGCTCCTGTGAAGCGCCGTGGGATGTTTTACTACATTAAAGGCGCTATATAAATACAAGTTGTTGTTGTAACAAACCTACAAGGGCAGAATTTATTTGCCTGCCAAGAGCAAAGTCAAAGGTTAGAGATCCTGAAATCAAACATGTTCAGCCTAACCAAGAGTTGTATCAATAGGAGATTTTCATTATGCTGCAGTGTGGCAGCATTGACAGACATTTAAAGTAAGATACACTGCAGTAAATTATTTTTAAAAAGTACAAATTTATTTTTATCAAAAGGGGGAGTGAGCAGTAAAATAGTCTTGTCATCAATAGGAAAACCTGGATTGCTAGAACTAGGGATAGTGTGCTGCCTGATTTGGCTTACCCGAATTTCCCAAGCTGAAGTGAGCTGGCCTGCAGGCCTAAAGCAGAAAGTTGAAGCTGCCAGCGTGAAAAACACGAGCCACCACTGTGGCTGATCTGGCAAGAAGCGCAAGAAAGAGATTTGAAGAGTCATTGCCCTTCACACCTGTTGGATCAAACCAGAGTGAAAACTCACATAAACACCTGCCAGGACAGGCCCAAACACCCAGATTCATTTGGTGATAAATCAATAGGAAGAGCTTCCTTGCTATGGTTTTCTTTTCCTTAAACATTCAGCTTCCAGAAAACAAGCAGCATAAGCTAATGGTCTCGGTTTAGAAAATGAATGGTACAATTTTACCCCATTTATCTGGATTAACGTCAATGTAGCTGCTCATTGAATGAAGTTCATAAAAATATGCTTGATGTTATTTTAAAAAAAACACCGAGTGTTTTATACGCGGAGAGACACCCACCACGCTGGATCTCCTCGTACTCTGGCCACTTTGGTGACACGGTTGAAGGGTAGGGGACAATGTGCCTCAGGGCAGCACCGTTAATGACAATGGCAGCTGCAACTTTCGACCATGTGGTTGAGGTCTGATCCAGCACGGCTTTGACCCTAGGAAAACATACTGCTGGTGGAGCACGTAGCACTCGTGAGTTTTTCAAGGGTTGGCCAGCTCTGGATCAGCTCCCAGGATGGACGTCATTGAATGGACCTGCTCTGGAATGCACGGGCTTCCTCCGTGTCACCAGAAAGGGCTAGAGGCAAGGAAACACAACAGTAAACTGACTTCAAAGGAAAATGTCAAGGCATATTTTTGTAAGTACATAATGGGAGAATACATTGGAAAAAATTCCACCTCCTAAACTTTCCTTCACCTTTAAACATCAGTTTATTTCCAGCAACAAAAGCCTGATCCCTCTTATTGTCATTTAAGCAAACATTTTCCACTGTGTATTTTAGAGTGTTTATTTTACTTCGTAACTATAAAGTGAACAGTCAGTAATGCACAACTTCAGATAGCAGGGCCTTCAACAACTTCCGTTGATACAACACAACTTACCGAACACATGCCAGTTGTTTTCTAGTAGTGCTAATTATAACAGTTTATACCAGTGCATCCAACCTACTTATTGCTGCCTGTAAATACAGACTTTATTAGATCTTTAGGGGAAGGGGTATGTGTCAGGGTGTTTTTTTTCATGAAAATTTTGTTCCAGAACTATAATCAAGGTGATGATATTGCTGCCAGAATTGAAAATTATTCCACTCCAAGACACTGGGGGCTTGATTTTAACTCCCAGGCGGGAATGGGGCCTAGCGAGCGGCTGGCCCATCCGGGAGCGGGAAGTGGCTGCCTGGCCGTTAAAATCGAGTGGCTCGTAGGATGCCGGGGACCTAGGGGACGGTCCCCGGCACAAGGTAAGTGGATCGGAGAGGTTCAGGAGGGGAATCGTGGTCGTGGAGTGGGTAAGCATGGGGCAGAGGAGGCCCGAGATTCCCTTGTGGTGCCCAGAGGAGTAAAAATTCTCTCCTGAGTGTCAATATTAGGCACTCCTAGGTCAGGGATAGGCAACCAATTGCAAAGTACAGCTCCCTTTACTCTGAAGAGTGCCACGGTGTATTTTCCATTTGCCACTCCAGCCGTCTATTTATCCTCATTACCTACTAGGAACTGGGTTGTGATTGCCCAAATTATTTTCTGGGTCCTTACAGCTGACAGACATTTACCCTACCAATCTGGCTTAGATTTGAACTGGGGTCTCACGGGTGAAAGGACGGTGCTCTAGCTCCCATAGCGACAGGCCAAGTTCACATTTTTAGAAGTACGGGTACTGCTTTGATGGACACTAGATCTGGGCACTGTGCTGTTAAGTGCGATCGGTGGTGACGAATGGATTGTGGATTTTTCCCATAAATGCTAAACATGGAAAATCTTCAAAAGTACCAAAAAAAGAAACCATTTGCAGTTGAAAGTTTAGGGGCCGTCGTGAGCCACGTTCTTACATACCGGGAAAAGCACAATGGGCACAGTCAGTGTGACGGCCACCAGCACAGCCAGGCGAACACACAACACCAGAGTGTCAAACTTGTACACTTTTGAAAAAGTATGAAGCAATTCCGTTTCAACTTGTCCTGTGTGGGGAGAAAGGAAAAAAAAAACACACACAATCACAATTAGCCTTGTCCGGAGGGCAAAGAGATAAATTGAGCAGCAAACGTTGGCACTTTGTTACTCTTCTACTTGACATTTTGGGAGTTATATTAATTGGAACACTGAAACAAAAACCCTCACCACTGACGAACGGTGCACTTTTGCAGTATGTGATTCGAAGAGAAACAAATGTTTGGATTATCAAACTCAGTATTCCTTGCATTCTGACTCACCGAGAAAGGTCAGGTAGCCAAAAAGAGCAGCCAGCAGGTACATGATGAACATCGCAGTAATGGAGACATTGGAGACATGCTGCATTTTCCTTTGAGATCGGCTGAAAAATAAACAGATTTTTTTTTTTAAATGCTCTGCACGATACCTTGCTTACACAGTGAAAGATTTTTTATTCTGTTCTCACCGGCCACCTGCATACCAGATGTTGCCAGATCACCAGATGCAAATGAAGGCCTGAAGCGATAGCTCTCCATAAGAGGTGAAATAAATTGACTATAAGAGGAAATAACTTCTTCAGTTGGGGAAATACTCCCCTTAGACTTTAATCCTCCTTTAATACTTTTGTGCATTTTTACATGGAATGTTCATAAACACAACTTGTTGCAATGCTAAAAGGTTCTGCATGAAGTTCTTACTCTTTAAGTTCGCTGTAGATTGGGAGTACTTCAGGGTGACACACAAACGCAAAGGCCATAATGGGAATGGTGTAGGCTGTCTAAAAAAAAAAATAAGAAAAAAAAAAACCTCATGAAATACTGAGCTAGCATACAAGGGAATTGTTTCTGAAAGACATTTGAAGTCTGGCATACCTGCGAGTTGAACACAAAGTATTTTGGCTTGCACATGTCGTCGTCGTGATGGGCTTCATAACTGACGCCGTTAGTGTGGATGTGGGAATCATCTTCTTCGCGTGTTGCTGCGTGACCGTTAACATAGGGCATCATGAGGTTCACGTCGTGATCAGTGGTTTTGTTGCGGACCATTGGATACATTGTTACCACGTGCCCTGTAGTGTTGGCCGGTGCTGTCAGATTTCCTGAATAACCACCGAGTGCAGGCAACGGGCAGGGGATCTGAGATTTCTTATATATTACCTGGAAGAATATTTTAGTCGGTGTATTTGAAAATATGAATGTTTTGTGCAAAATATACAGTAAAAATATAGCTAAGGTGCAGGGCAATCCTCTGTACTACAAAAGAAGACTTTATATGAGGGGGCAGCAACTTAGTCAAACAGACTGAATGTATATTATAGAGAATAGGTAGATAGAACAACAAATTTCATTTATATAGCACCTTTAACCAGAGAGGGCAGCCAAGCAATGTGCTTTCTGCAGATGCCCTCTAGGGGTGGGTGCCACAAGGCACAAGGCTTCACCCGGGCAGAAGATCCTGATCCAATTTTCCCACCCCTTGAAGAAGACTTCAGCCCAACAGCTCCCTGCTTGGCATGGTTCAGACTAGGAGCTGCTTAGAAATTAGCAGGAGATAAAATTGAACCTATGCCGTCAAGCTGAGGTTGGCGGTATGACTGCTCTAATGCTACTACACAAAGAGTAAATGGTTTCTTATGGTCACTGTTTATGGGAGCCTTTACAGTTCTCTGCCATTGATGCTCAGGTGTGATTATAAATTCCTGTTAGTATATCACATATTCTATCGTAATGGGCAAGCTCTCTTCGACAGCAAAGCTCTCAAACTGACATAAACTGACGGATCGATTGCCAGTCTGCATTCCAGCACAGAATCTGCCCATTCTAACACTAGCCCTGTTTTACTGTTTAATGTAGTCAGCCCATACTTACAACGCCAACAAAGAAGACCATACAAGAAAGAGAAAATCCACTTGTGTAACCAAGGTACCCTGTGCAGGGAGAAACAAAATTTAAATTATATATTTTTTGCTTCTATGACAATACTAACCATATATTTAATTAAGATTTCTCAAGATACAAAATATCTGTGTCTACGGTCAGTGAACAATTGTGATTGTTATACTAACATCATAATAAATAATCAGTTGTTTCTGAGTGATTTCACTGGGTCACATTACACAGGATTACATAGGATATACGGCACAGAAACAGGCCATTCAGCCCAACCAGTCCATGCCGGCGTTTATGCTCCACTCGAGCCTCCTCCCGTCTTTCCTCATCTAACTCCATCAGCATAACCCTCTATTCCCTTCTCCCTCATATGCTTATCTAACCGCCCCTTAAATGCATCTATACTATTCGCTTCAACCACTCCCTGTGGTAGCGAGTTCCACATTCTCACCACTCTCTGGGTAAAGAAGTTTCTTCTGAATTTCCTATTGGATTTCTTGGCGACTCTCTTATATTGACTATCTTATACTGATGCTCTTCCCCACAAGTGGAAACACTCTCTCTCTGTATCTACTCTATCAAAACCTTTCATGACTTTAAAGACCTCTATTAGGTCACCCCTCAGCTGTCAGACCCAGCTTGTTCATCCTGTTACCTGTGCTGGTGATAATTACCGTAATTTTATGAACACTGACCTTGAAACAAAATATATATTTTGATGCTTCATTTCAACTGGGACAAAACATATTTACTTAAACAGTTCAATTCCTGCACCTCTGTTGTGTATACCATTCCACTACCAGTTTGTTAAGGCAATATCATCAGTAAGATACCAATAAGATAACGAGTAAGATACAAATGTTAACTTTATAACATGTATTTACAGCTGTGAGGCAGTAATTCTGTGATAGGGAAAGAGAACCCCTGTAAAATCTACTTTCTGATGCTCCAGTTTAACTGCGACATACCAGAAAGACGCTTAAATTGGTTTCTGATAATACCTGGCAACATTAAACTCCATTTCACATGGCGCTTACAATTCAATTTAAACACTCCATTTAGTGTTGCAATATTACTGGCACAAGCAGCAGAAATAAAATCTTGCTCCGAGGCTACAGAAGTGTTATGTATAGGAGAAACAGCTTACCTAAATTCTTCAGAAATGTCAGAGGCAGGATAATACACAGCGACACAATTACAACAAGGTAGTTGCCATTCATATACCATTCTCTGAAAGATAAATTTTCATTTCATTATAAACCTCCAGCAAGGCTGCAAATAAAATCCTTCAAATCCAAATTGCTTTATATCTTTCCACCAGGAATGCTGTTTCAAAGGCTAACATAATAAATCTCCCCAGATCCCGTGACAATAAAGATTCAGGTAACTATCATATATACCGGTGTAGAAGTTTAAAAACCTAGGTCACTGTTTGCGGGTTGAAAATAGGTGTTGTCTTATACACAAGTTATTGTGGTGCATGCTACTGTATCTGACCCTGGGCTGCACACTCCCCTGCTACTAGCCTGATCCTGGTGTTCTTCCAGCTATTCTGGGCTCTGCAGCACTGCTCACATCTCTGCAGCTCCCAGTCTCCCGTTTATGCCTCTGTTTCCCAATCTACAGCTCTCCATCCATACAAAGCAGTGGAAGCGTATGGAACAGTTAGCAACATGCATTACATTGAAATTTCCCGCTCTCCACGCATGCCATGGTGCGTGTCATAGTTCCACCTCTCCTTCCCCCCAGGTTTTATAATTGGAGAGTAGACGATTGTCTAATAATCGTATATATACACCGTAGTCTATTGAAACACATTGAATTTTTATAGTTTATCAAACATTGTGTTTGTGAAAGAGAACAGTATTCTAACTTGTACTGAACCATTACACGTTGTACAATAATCAATTTTCACAACACTTACCACAAAGAACTTTTATTTAGTAATGATTACACTGTTGCAAATATCTATCTCATATTGGCCATAAAAGCATCAGATTGATATTGCAATAAGTGCCCTCCACAGCATAATTTGTTTCAGAACCTGGACCATATTTTGAATATGCAGACTTATTAATTTAAAATTGGCCAGGATTGCCATTCCTAGTAGCTAATCAATTATGAAAAGTCCTCAGGTGCGGATGTCAGGTGAGGCTTGGCTGATGCTCACCAATAGGGCTGACAAAGAAAGAATGACCAATGGGTAAGGTATTAGAGGATAAAGTACTGGAAGCTAAAGACATTGGTGGAACTATGGGTCACCACCTTCCTGAAATAAAATCAAATAAAATGCTATATACGTTTGAAAAGCCCATTAACTCTGATGTTACTGAAATAAAAGAGAAAAATAATTTTTAAAACTAAAGTTATTATAGATAGGATTTATTTGGAGAGCTGCTGTTTGGGTCTCCACACTCTGGAGGGAGCTGTTCTACTGATTCCGGCTATAGGTTTCTCATTGAATGAATAAAATTACACGGGAGATCTCCAGAGGACAAGGTAATGTTTAATGCACTGGATAATGGTGCTGCAACCTAGCAATATCCACAAGGTTCAGAACACCTCGGGCAGGACTGCATTGCCAGTAAAAAAAATAAGAGTTCCCCATTGAATGGTGTAATGGAATTTTAAGTACACTGAAATAATGGGATGGATGATTTTCCTGGAGCTGGGCCTGGCTGTAAATCGATATTCAGGATGGAGACAGAGACCAGGAATTTCCGGGGCGGGAAAGGGTGTTTCTCCGGATCACCCGGCGTAACTAGGGAGGAAACCAAGGATAGAAGCCTAAACAAGATTTCTGCCGACCTTTCACTGAAGTTACGACGGGGGAACCGCTGAGGAAATTCTCGGTGGGAGTGTCAATCAGAAGGCAACTGAGCTGAGAAACTTCGGGCGCGATCTTGCCAGCCCTGGGGAGGCGGGACTGCTGGGAAAATGGCAGAATCTGGGGGCGGGTGCCCATCCCGCCCCCAACCTGCCTCCGTGCCATCTTCCCGGGAGGCGGGTAGCCGACCCGCGCCAGGTCCCGTCTCCTGGCGGCGGGAAGGGGATTACAGCCACTTAACTACCTGTTAACAGATTAAGAGGATTATCCCCATTTTGCCCACACAAGTGCGGGCTTCCTGAAGGCTGCGAACCCCGCCAGGGTCACCGAGGTGAGTAGTGGGTCTGCGGGGTGCAAAAGTGCACTGTGAAGGCAAGTGATGGGTGCAAGTGTGGAGAGGTGAGTATGTGAGGTGAGTGGAAAGTGTTAGAAAAAGTTTACTTACCTTTGTTTCTTCCTGCAGGCTTCAACAGTTGGGGATGCGGAGAGTCTCGCATCTCTGCGGCAGAGATGACAGAATGGCTGCTGCATTCTCCAATGCAACAACTATCTCATTTCTGCTCAAGAACTCATCAAACTACAGAGAATGTCAGTGTTTGACAGCTTCACAGAGCTGTCAAACGATGACAATTCATCTGTCAAAAATTTTTGACAGATGAAACGTCATACGCTGACGTTCTCTGTAACCGACTTCCCCTTAATTGGCCTGCTAAGCCTGCTGGGCGGGCTTAACAAGGTCAATCAAGGGAAAATAGCGTGGGTCGGCCAGAAGTCGATGGAGGCGGGACTAAAACCCGACAAGTGGGAGTCCCGCCTCCAAAAGCTCCCCATTGGCAAAATCCAGCCCTTCATTTGTGACTGAGAACGGCGGGGGGGGTGGGGAGAGACTTGTATCCTAATTTTAGAAAGAAAATAGTTAATTTTTGAAACCAACACTTAGATGGTGAGGAAGGGACCTTTTCTATTCACTCTCCATACAACTGTTGCTTTATACATTTGTAATGAGCCATGAAATACAGTTAAAAAAATTGCTACTTCTTTTAAAGCCAAGATACATACCCATTGAACTCTTCCATTCCCATAAATGCCCGAATTACTTCTGGTAGTTCATATTTGATTATAAATAGGTAGCTTGACATAGCTGCAACAGAAATAGTTTTATTAGAATGCAATGCTGTTATAAATTTAATTTAATTCATTTTTAGCAAAACTTAGGGTTAAGGAGCTTGACAGGATAATTTTGCTCTATTTTGAGGGGGTGGGAGATTAAATATAGTGTAGTCGCAAACAAAACCTTCCTACTCGCACATTCTGTTGCTTTGTGGAAAAATTCAGCTTGCGGCACTATTTTCCTAACATGCTGGGGTGAGTTAGTAGAGGCTGACCGGCATTCATGATCCCGTACCCCAGCAAGAAGGCAACTCCTTCAGGAGACGAGAGAGTGCAAAAAACAGATAATAAAAACAAAATAAAGTTACATAGAGGATCTCCAGAGGACAAGGTAATGTTTAATGCACCGGATAATGGTGCTGCGACCTAGCAATATCCACAAGGTTCAGAACACCTCGGGCAGGACTGCATTGCCGGTAAAAAATAAGAGTTCCCCATTGAATGGTGTAATGGAATTTTAAGTACACTGAAATAATGGGATAGATGATTTTCCTGGAGCTGGGCCGGGCTGTACTGAGCTGCCTGTGCAATGAAAAATGAGAATCAGGCAGGGATGAACGCATGCACACACGTATGGGAACTTGCTAAATGATCCATCTATTCAGTTAAATCGACAGAGAATGAGGCATTCCAATACGCCTGAATGCAGTACTAGGAAAACCTACCCATTGACTGAGTTGAAGTCCCAGGCCATTCTAATTCTGCTGCCTGTTCGTACTCGATGGACAGTTTTGTGAAAATTGCAGGCATCATGGGAATGTGAAAACTGATAGTATTTTAATGGACTTTGTCTATAATCTTTATAATTTCAGCCAGATGTTACACTTTAAAAAAAATAAATATTCTCTCTAAAGTGCCATTGCTCGTTCCAATTTTGTTTAGAAACTATAAGGAATGTTTAGATTGGAGCATCTAAAATAATTGCTTTTGTATTCTTTAAATTAACTTTCAAAACATTTCCCAAAGTTTGGAATATTACAGAACCTTCTATTCATCAATAACATAAACATAATCTGCAAGTTTAATGCATATGTAAAAGATTTTGAAGACCAAGATAACATTTCTATATAAAAAATTACAACAATTGTTTTGTTTATTGCATGCTTATGATTTTAAGAATGGTCAAACAGAACAGACTAATATTAACCATATTTAAAATTTGACTTGAAAAGGTTAATTCAAAATGTGCATCAATTTCTTTGTGTTGTCAAATGAATGTCAAGTAATCAGCTTCATAGATATAGAATCATAGAATAGCACAGCACTTGTACTCAATCGGCTCATCGAGTCTGCGCCGGCTCTTTCGAAGAGCAATCCAGTTAGTCCCACTCCCCCGCTCTTTCCCCATATCCATGCAATTTTTTCTCCTTCAAGTATTTATCCAATTCCCTTTTGAAGGCTACTGTTGAATCTGTATCCACCACCCTATCAGGCAGTACATTCCAAATCCTAACCACTCGCTGCATAAAAATGTTTTTCCTCCTGTCGCCTCTGGTTCTTTTGCCAATCACCTTAAATCTGTGCCCTCAGGTTATCGACCCTGCAGACATTGGAAACTCTTTCTCTTTATTTACTCTATCTATACCCTTCATGATTTTAAACACCTCTATCAAATCTCCTCTTAGCCTTCTCTGCTCCAAGGAGAACAACCCCAGCTTCTCCAGTCTATCCACGTAACTGTAATCCTTCATTTCTGGAACCATTCTAGTAAATCTCTTCTGTACCCTCACCAAAGCCATCACATCCTTCCTAAAGTGTGGGGCCCAGAATTGGACACAATACTCCAGCTGGGGCCGAACTAGTGTTTTATATAGGTTTAGCATAACTTCCTGGCTTTTGAACTTATGCCTGTATTTATAAAGCCCAGGATCCCATATGCTTTATTAACTACTTTGTTAACCTGCCCTGCCACCTTCAAAGACTTGTGCACAAACACCCCAGATCTCTCTGTTCTTGCACCCTCCTTTAAAATTGTACCATTTAGCTTCATTCTTCCTACCAAAATGTATCAGCTCACACTTTTCTGCATTGAATTTCATCTGCCACGTGTCCGCCCATTCCACCAGCCTGTCTATATCCTCTTGAAGTCTATCACTATCTTCCTCACTATTTACTACACTTCCAAGTTTCGTGTCATCTGCAAATTTTGAAATTATACCCTGTAACCCCAAGTCTAAGTCTTAAATGTGTATCAAAAACAGCAGTGGGCCTAGTACTGAACCCTGGGAAATATCACTCCCTTCAGCCTGAAAAACAACCATTCAACTACACCGCCCTCATCCACCCCCTCTGTTACCTCATTAAAAAACTCAATCAAGTTAGTCAAACACAATTTGCCCTTAACAAATGCGTGCTGGCTCTCCTTTATTATTCTATGTTTGTCCAAGTGGCTGTTAATTTTCTCCCGGATTGCGGTTCCTAAAAGCTTCCCCACCTAAACCCAGGATGAAACTTGTTTTTAAATAGACATCCCACTATCCAAAATCTAATGGTTAATATTTAGTAAAAAAAAAAGACAATAACAATAACTGGATTGGAAAATCATTAAACAAAAACGCACCAAACTTAAATGTAGATTTTACAAAAAATTAATTACCTCCAATATTTTGCATTGTAATAGAGATAAAAGCTGCAATTTTCCCAGGCCACCCAAATGCTCGCTCTCCTAATTTCTCATAAATCAAAGAGCCTAATGTTAAAAAAAACAAAGACTTTAGTTAAACAAAATGATGACATTACAAGCATAGGTATTATGGGATAGAGATCCGTCTTGGACGGTTGTGCAAAATGGGCGGTATCGAATCAGTTGCCCGTTTAAACTCCCCGCCCAATATTCAGTCCAGTGCCTTTAATAGAACTGAGTATCAAGCGGGCCGTGCAACAGGCAGCATGCGACACCGCCCGTTTTGTACTGCCGCCCGAGGTGAATTTCCACCCCCATGTCTCGACATATGCTGCTAAACGGTATCTGCAGCATCTCAAGAAAAGCTATGGCCATACCTCCTTCCTTTGCAGTCTTTAGTAAGAGGTGAACGGAATACAAGGATAATATTGCCACTGCAAATAACAGGATCCTGTAAGCAAACAAAAGGTGGTTGACAAAAAAAAGTGAAAAATAACTCTGTATATCTCTGAGCATAAAAAGCAGGCGTAGTATTTGTTTGTATCAAACAAATCTTCATGAAGTTTTTAACACTGAACGGAAGTGCTCGGTTTAATGCTTCAATTTGTTCATTTTTATTACTCCTCTGACTTTGAATACAAAACGTCAATTTAGTTTCTTGTGAAATCTACCTTGGCCAGTAGACAAATAGCATAAAAAATGCAGATGCTGAAAATTTGAAACAAAAACAGAAAATGTCGGAACCAGTCAGTAATTGTGGAGAGCTGAAGGGTCTGTAGCTGAAACATTGCTTTGTCTGCTCTTCAAGGCTGCTGAAGACCTGCAGATACCAGTAGGAGCTTGTGCATCGCATGCTCTGACTAGTGTAAATTAATTTATCAATCCGGGTCAGAAATGAACGCAAGAGCCTCAGTTCAATATTACAGTTCACAGCAATGAGTAAATTGATGTTATGGTCTCGGGTATACAATCACTTCATGAAGGTTCCAGACATTCCTTTTGATAAGTCTCTGAGCACACAGGACTATTAAATTACTTTGGGATCAATATTTTAGATGGCAATCGGATTAGTAACTGTATTTTCATTTATTATTCCTGAAAATGATCAGACTGCTCTAAAATGTAACAAATGACTTTGATTTCAATGACTGTTTATTACTGTATACTGTGTTGTGATGTAGGTGTCTTCAGATCACCATCTTATCTTACGTCCTTTCTGCGCTCTTGCATTCAACTGTATTTTAAACAGATGGTAGACGCTAATCAATTGTATATAGCTCTAAAGCTGTGCTCATGAGTCATGAGAACTATTGGTCTTCCAATAAGTTTATGAACACTAGGCATCGGTTTGAAAACAAACAAAAAAATCTAAGACTACATTAAGTTTTGGGGGAGAGTTGTTTAAAAACTCGACCATAAAAGTTATTTGAGAACGTACTGATTTTGTGCCAAAGCATTAGACTATATACTCTGCTTAAAGTTTTGTACTGAAATGATTGTATATCAAATCATATTTGACTTTTAGCTCTAAAACCTAAAGTAAATGTGTGTGCCGATGTACCCTGATCACTGATAATTTTGTGGAACAGCAATGTTTCATATTACTTTCACATACATTTACAAAGTCCAGCCAATCAGATATTGACTGATCCTGGAGTGCACTAGTACACAGTAATATAATCGTGACTCTCTGTACAGAAATAACCAACAGTTGCCACTGTTCGTCAAGGGTTGTTATCCTAGATAGTGCAGGATTGCCTACTGTGCCATTCCTCTATTTCCTCCCTTGCTCCTCCAGCTTAGCATCTGCTCACTCATTTTCAGAAGGAAGAGACTCGCCCTTAATAACTCTTCAAGCAATTATAGGCAAGAGGTACAAACAGTAATTCAGTCCACCCTATTTAATGTTAGTTTTGAGTTTCAAGCGCCGTTGTGCTGTCGTGAATATTTTACTTCAACGCTAGTGTAACATTTTTTAAAAAAAGCGTTTTTAGCAACGACTTTATACGTTAGAAATAAAGAGCTGTAAACACACAGTAGGTCAATCAGCATCTGTGGAGAGAACAGACAGGGTGCTTACCCTTCAGGATAACTGGGAAAAATAGGAGCTGGACAGGCATTTTAAAACAAGCACAGGGAGGAAGCATCAGTGGAATGATGTGACAGATCATCTCAGTCAAGTAATAGACAGTAGCATTGAAGAAATAATAGACTTTAAAGAACCACAGGACATGTGAATAGCTACGGTAGTGAGAGGCATAACAAGACTGTGGGATGAGAGAAATGGAAAACCTGAGGGTCAGATATGGATTGAAAAAATGGTCTGAAACTGAAATAGAAGGCACTGAGAAAGCACAAGAGAGTCCACCAACTCCAAAAGAGAGAACAGGTCGACAGGGAATCTGTTTGATCTGTTTAGCTGATTTATATGAACTTTCCCCTCATCTATAGTTAAATTAATTTGAAATGATGATGTGCTTATCCTGTCACAGTACACATAATCAGAAACATTTTCCCTGTGGGTATGTCTACATTCTGTAGACTTAAGTGGATGACTCAGAGATTCTCCTGATACCTATTAGAGAAAAAATCTATCTTTTGCAAGGCTATGGCGAAAGAGCAGGGGAGTGAGACTAATTGGATAGCTCTTTCAAAGAGCCGGCACAGGCACGATGGGCCAAATGGCCGCCTCCTGTGCTGTATGATTCTGTGATACTTCTGCTGTTTATGGACAAAATGGCTCTTTTGATTATTGTAAAGGGCTGAAACTGTGAGGCTCCACTGCCGGGGAAAGGGGGGAAACCTCATTGGCGATGAGTGCAGCTCAGAGAATTGGGGCTATTGTGTTAGTTTTATCTTCAACCCAGGATTGCATCTAGAACGGCTACAAGGTGGGAGCGGATTTTTGCAATTTCGGCCCTTAGATGCAGTCTCACAAACACCCTTCTGTTGTGTTCACTTTCATTGTCGAAAACACCCCTTTTGAAAAAAATGGCACGACTGGTCAAGCATCACAGATCTGCAATGTCTTTCGGAGATGTTAAACCCAGGCCCGGTCTGCCCCCTCAGGTGGACGTAAAAGATCATGTGGCACTATTTCGAAGAAGAGCAGGGGGGTTCTCCCCGGTGTCCTGGATCAATATTTATCCCTCAATCAACATCACTAAAAAACAGATTATCTGATCATTATCACATGGCTGTTTGTGGGAGCTTGCTGTGCGCACATTGGCTGCTGCGTTTCCTACATTACAACAGTGACTACACTTCAAAAAGTACTTCATTGGCTGTAAAGCGCTTTGGGACATCCTGAGGTTGTGAAAGCCGCTATAGAAATTCAAGTCTTCCTTTTTTCTCTTCGGGCAACTGTACTAGTACTGCAGCTCCTACAGTTTTACAAGTTCTCTCTGTTTTGCTATTATTTTAGATTCCAGTCAGTAAAATCTTATTTCCATTATATCTTATGAGGTAAATCATTTTTCAATACTCACACAAATAGTATGATTCCAGTATTGGCCATGGCATAGGACAGGCCGAGAATGCCACTGCCCATGATAGCATTACTGAGATTAAATGCTGACATTCCAAATGATGTCATTCCAGGATGCTGCACATAATCGAATATGTAAGTCAGTACAATTCCAGATTACCACACTTCCATTACTATTTAATTTGACATTAAGTATAAAACGAGGAATCTTTTTCACTACTTGCAGGAAGTAAATCAACAAAAAAACTGACAAAATTTAAAAACGATGGACTGACAGGATTACTCACATATTCTTCGTGATATTCTTCATATTTTTTTCCCCCTAAGAAGCCACTTGTTAAAAACTTCTGACTTTCGGCATCATTTTCATTAACAAATTGACTAGGGAAGGAAAGCAAATCAAAGTAAGGCAAAAGCTTGCTGGAATTTCAGCCACAAGGCACGAGGCAAAACTAATCTGCTTCTCCTTAAATGTAGCACTTCATTATCTCCAGATAACTATGGATGAGGATGGCCATTTGACCCATCTTGCTCATTCAATCAGAAAGATATTGAGGGAAAAATTGGGTATCGCCCATTTTGGGGCGCTTATATCGGCCGGGCGCAAAGTTTAGCGCCCAGCGCTAATTATCGCCTCCGATTGCAAAATTCGCCTCTATCGCCCCCGGAAGTGATTTGAGCGCTAAATCAGGCGCTACACACCTCTCTTAAGGCGCTAACATCGGGGAGCGAGGTGCTACCTCAGAACGCTACCGAAGCTCAGGTGATGTCAGTAACCATGGAAGCCAGACAGACTGGCGCCGTCCAGTTCTTAAAGGGGAGGGTCCATCTTGCTGGCCAGCCACACCCTGCTCATTGCAGCCTTGAATCTCGGCCTGGAGAGACCTCTAAAGTAATTGTGTTGGAAGCACTAATGGATAGGCCCAGGGAAAGAACTCGGCGCTTAGGAACCTCAAATGTGGTGCTGAGGGCCAAAACTCCTTAGGACAGTGTTAAATCTCTCCAGACGTCTCTCTCCCTCTCAATCTGCGTGTACCAAAAATTTTGCCGACAAGAAAAGGCAGGAAGCGCCCGCCTTTAAATAGCGCTCCCCCAGCCCCTTCCCGACTTGAAAACGTTCCCCTCTACTTGTCGTTCCTAGCAGCAGGCGCTAAGGCAGGGGGCGCGACTCAATATCCGGTCCGGGGCATTGCACGCTCAACTGATGTCACGACCTGCGAGCGCAGGAGATCGTAGCGGTAGTGTTTAGCGCCGCCGCAAAACGACTGGTCAATTTTGCGAGTGGCGCTAAAATCGCCGCGCTCGGACGCTAAGTTCCTAGCGCCCCGTTAGCGCCCCCCTGGAGGCGCTAACCAATCGAATTTTTCCCCCATTACCTTCTCCTCATCATTGCATCTTAAATTATTCATTTTTCTTCACTAGTCTACCCAGAAGACCCTTCCACACGTTCATCACTTTATGTGAAGACAAACTTCCCAACATCAGCCCTAAGTGTTCCTTTTACTAGTCTGAACCCGTGACCCCTTATTCTACTCTCACGGTTTAGTTTAATTTCATGTCTACATTTTCCATGTCATTTACTATCCAGTATAACTCTATAAGGTCTCCTTTCAAAGTTCAGTTTCCTCAGTTTTGCCTCATACTTCAGTCTTCTGACTTGGGACAATGCTTGTAGTTCTCCCTGACCTGTCTCCAGGGCTTGAATGTCACAAATGCCATATGCTGTGTTCACTTTCGTTGCAGGAAGCATTAGATCTGGACTCAGTATTCAAGGTGAGGTTTGACAAGGGCACTATACAATTTTGAGCAGACACGATGGATTGAATGGCCTCCTTCTGTGCTGTAAATTTCTATGATTCTATGACTTCCTCTAACTTCTACTCCACTGCTTTGACTATATAGTTCAGCATTCTATTTGATTTGTTGATTTCTGCTGCACATTGGTTGCTCATGTTGAGTCTAAGATCCCTAGATCTCTTTCAACTTCATCGTTAGCTATTTTAACACCACTCGCGGATAGTAATTTTATCCTTATGTGCAGTTTTTTTTACGGTTTTCCGTATTAAATTACATTTGTCATTGTTCCACCCGCTCGCTTCCATGTTTTGTCTAACTCATTGTGTAGTTCCAGAGCTCATAATTAACTGCATTAACAGTAGTGTGAGCATATACAAACAAAACGTTGTGCTTTTGTTTTAGATAACATCAATTAAATGAGTCTCATTCGTGAGTTGTGTGACTTTTTGAAGCTTAACTTCTCTCCCATAGTAACAATTAAAAAGTACAAGCTTCAGGTGAAACATCAAAGTACAGAGCTCAAGCTCAAATATTTCTATTTAAACTTTCTCTGTTATACCCTTGTAAAATATTGATTTTGATGGTCTTTTAGCCTCGTGCTTTCACTCTTACCTGCTGATGGTAACTTTTTCTGAATCCGTCATTTTAGTATAGCTCTCATCCATACTGTCTCCACTGTTACTGTCATCATCAGCCTCAGGACTAACTTTCTTAAGCTCCATGCGATCCATCTCTTTTGTCAAAACAAAGTCAGTGAGAAAAAGAAACCGGTACTGCGATCTTTTCAAATCTTTTAGGATGTTTGATATTTCTCTTCAACTTCTGTATTGATTTCCTGGACAGAGTATTCTGCTGAATAAAAGTAAGAAAACAAATTACATTGGGTCAACATGCTCGGCATAACAGCTAGCACACCTATTCTGTGCATTAGCCCTTTCATATTTACTCTTCTGTAAAATATTAAAAGAGGGGCCGTCATATATTTGTCAGGGCCCTTGTTCTCTCCATTGACGTCAACAGTTTCACTATGCAACCAAGTTCGAAAGTAGGCTACAAACGTGATGTTGTGAGAATATAATACCATTAAGACAATAAAAAAAGAACATTTTTAAACAATTAATGAGCACACAAACAAGTAAAATATACATCTCCAAGGGCAAGTCAAAGGAATTTTTTTTCTCATACAGAGCATTATCATAGAATAGAATCATTCTATGGTTACAGCACAGAAGGAGGCCGTTTGGCCCATCGAGCCTGTGCCAGCTCTCTGCAAGAGCACTTCAGCTAGTCCCACTCCCCCGCCCTTTCCCCGTAGTCCTGCAATTTTTTTTCCTTCAGGTACTCATCCAATTCCCTTTTGAAAGCCACGATTGAGTCTGCCTCCACCACCCTTTCAGGCAGTGCATTCCAGATCCTAACCACTCGCTGCGTAAAAAAGTTTGTCCTCATGTCGCCTTTGGTTCTTTTGCCAATCACCTTAAATCTGTGTCCTCTGGTACTTGAACCTTCCGCCAATGGGAACAGTTTCTCGCTATTTACTCTAACTAGACCCCTCATGATTTTGAACACCTCTATCAAATCCCCTCTCAACATTCTCTGCTCCAAGGAGAACAACCCCAGCTTCTCCAGTCTATCCACGTAGCTGGAGTCCCTCATCCCTGGAATCATTCCCGTAAATCTTATTAGAACATGGAATGCTTTACCACAAGTGGCTGTTGAGGCACAGACTATAACATTATTTAAAAGGGAACAGGGTAAGAATTTGAAAAGAAAGAATATTAAAGGGAAAGGGCAGAGTGTTAGAGTAGTTATAAAATGCAGGATTAGCCAAATGACCTACTTCTGTGTTAGAAAACCAGGGATAAGGGACTTCAGTTATGTGGAGAAACTGGAGAAGCTGGGATTGTTTTCCTTAAAGCAAAGAAGGTTTAGGGGAGATTTAATAGAGGTGTTCAAAATTGTGAAGGGTTTTGATAAGATATATTTGATTGGGGAAAACTGTTTCCACTGGCATGAGGTTTGGTAACCAGGGGACACAGATTTAAGATAATTAGCACAAAAAAAGGAGAAATCTTTTTATGCAGCGAGTTGTTGTGATCTGGAACGTGCTGCCTGAAAGGGCGGTGGAAGCAGATTCAACAGTAACCTTCAAAAGGGAATTGGGTAGATACTTGAAAGGGAACAGTTTGCAAGGCGATGGGGCAAGAGCAGCAGAATGGGACTAATTGGAGAGCTCTTTCAAAGAGCCGGCACAGGCACAATGGGCCAAATGGCCTCCTTCTGTGCCGTATGATTCTGATTCAATGAAATGTGCTAAAAAGAATGTGGATTGCACTGTTAAAATAAAATCACAGCAAATAAATTGAACATTCTGAGGTAGTTAAAAATAAAGTGGTTAAACACTGAATTTACTCATTTAAAAATCATCAGTATATGTTCACAAACAGTAGTTTTATTTTTATTTCCCTGCCCAGAGGCCTAACCAACAGTCCAACAGCTAGCCAGTTAGGTGGCCCTCCCAGTTACTGATTGCTAGGAGATTCATGAGGACAGTCTTTGATTTCCCCTTCTAAACTCCCCCACACCCTGTGACATCTCTGATGAGATCCAGAACTCACTGAGTGGAAACTACAAAGGCCATAACAAATCCTACCTCCCTGAACATGATGCCACAGAGTGTTTTTGAATAAATAGGGATTTCAGTGGTGGCGGATGGGCCACCTGTTATACACGGACGGATAATTGTGCTGGGTGTATAACAGGCGGCCTATCTGCTACTGCCCATTTTCCACCACTGCCAAGATTTAAAATCAGCCCCAATGTATGTTTTTCTCTGCAGCGCTGATTTAGCCCTGTCCCAACTCAATGCTCTGGTTCCCAGAACACACAGCACACACACAACTACTCAGTGCAACACATTGCTCATATCAATAAATAAAAACTCCCCAAATATTTACCGTTAACAACCAGCAGTAACAACTTTTGCAACTAGCTGAAGCCACTATAATAGCTGCTTTAGTAATTGTGCAACGAGGGGAGGAGGGTAAGCAGAAATCTCGCTGATAACCACACTGCACTATTTGCCAATGTGGATGACGTGGGTTTAATACAACGGTTAACACTCCTAATGGTAGATCTTGAGAGGGCTCTGCCCCAGAAGCAGTGTCGGGCTGGGGGCTAGGACGAATTGGAGATCAGACCAGAGCCCTGTCCACCAGAATCAAAAGCGTGCTGCACTTTGTGGTGAAGAATTTCTTGGCATTGTGCTCCAGGATAGGAAATTATTCAAACAAGGGGAGAGGGTGGTATTCAGGGTACTCAGGCCCCAGCATTGAGCATTTCCACATGAAATCCACATCTGGGCAACACTGGGGACCTGCTCTGCTCAAGTAGACATCCGAAAGAGAGATTATTGTTCCACAGATGTTCATTTGTATTTCTGCATTTGCAATTACACTTTGCGCAGTGCATTAGTTCTCGTTGCTGGGCACCCTGCTATTTTTGTACTTTGTGTCAGTCTTGGCTCAGTGGTAGCACTCTCACCCCTGAGTCAGAATGTTGTGGGTTCAAATCCCACTCCAGAGACTTGAACACAATCCAGGCTGGCACTTCAGTGAAGCACTGAGGGAGTGCTGCACTGTTGGAGGTGCAGCATTTTGAATGAGACATTAAACCGAGGTCCTGTCTGGCGGAAGTAAAAGATCCCACGGCACTATTTCGAATAAGAGCAGGGGAGTTCTCCCCGGTGTCCTGGCCAATATTTATCCCTCACCCAACATCACTAAAATAGATCATCTCGTCATTATCACATTGCTGTTTGTGGGATCTTGCTATGCGCAATTTGGCTGCTGCGTTTCCTACATTACAACAGTGACTACGCTTCGGAAGTATCTCATTGGCTGTAAAGTGCTTTGGGACGTCCTGAGGTCATGAAAGACGCTATAGAAATGCAAGTTTTTTTCATTTTTTGGGGGGAGTATTTTCCTGCGTTATTCTCGGTTGCAGTTGCCATTTGAAAAGCAGCGTACAAAGTAGTAAGAATGCACCTGTGTTTTCAATGGAGGGGGAAATCTTACAGCCCCAAATAAGGGCAGCCTCCTTTGGTATCCCTCCTGCAGTAGGACTCCAATACTGCAGCATCATAGGGGGCAGTGTTGCGCACCTTTGATGCTGTGCTGCAGCCAACTAATTAGTCCACATTTCTGCCATCAGAACTTCCTTTGTAATGGTGAACTGCTACCCTCTCCTAATTTTAGACCCTCCCCCCCCCCCCCCCCCACCCCCACCAGACAAGACTACTGTAGGTCAATCTCTCTGAGCAAGCTTTTCATTTCCGGGTATCCTGTTCAAACAAGGGGGAGGGACTCGTATCTCAAAATTCGGTGTCCATCTGCCCTACTGGCTCAGGAAAGCGCGTGCTATGGTCTCCTCAACCCCATTCTTACCATTCTGGAAAAACCAGAACTCTTATCATTAAAGCCAGATTCCTACCCTAATACTGTTGGGGGTTGATCAAGTTAGCAGTAACTTGTCAATCAAACTATCGGCAGACTCATTATTATCTGGTAACCAGTACAACACATGTAAAAGAGCAAACTGTCGTTCACGCAAAATAATGTGTTCAGATGCAATATATTACAGTTATTTCTTTTTAAATCACTTGTCTTGAAAATATTTACACAGCTGAGCTGAGCTGAGCTGAATACAGATCTTAAATAAGTCAAAATAATGAAGAATGCATGAATGCAGAGATCATGGGGCTCCCCTGTTCACAGTGGGAACAATCTTTAGATGCTATTAGTTGTGCTGAGGCTGAAGTGTGAAGCAGAATCCTTATTAACTCACTATGTGAAGCTACTTCACCCACAGGTATACATAAAGTAAGCATTATACAATAACTCATTGTAATGAAGTATTTTGTACATAAATAGGTAAATCATGACCATAAACTGCAATCATTAGATATGGAGATACCAAACTGAAATTACGTTGGATTGAATTTGTATTAAAACACTGCAATATCTGCAAAATTATAATAACACTTATATGATAATATAGTTTAAGAACTACTCGTGTGTACTTACCCAACCCAAAATAATCAAGTTCCTTCAAGTGGATCTTAGTGGAACACTGAGGTGCTTCTTCAATTTTTTTTTATTCAGTCTTAATCATTCTGAAATTAATCTTTCTTGGGAATTTTGTTACCTGTTAGAAAACATTTAAAAAAATCACAGATTAAGCAATATGAATGACCAGTTGGAATACATGGGTCAATTTAAAAAAATCCAAACTAGGCTAAGGTCTCCAATTAACTCACAATCTTTACTGAATTTGCAGAGATTTAATTAAAAATAGATTTCGCGTATACACAAATATTCCTGAAGTAGATGCTTAAAAGTTAATAGTGTACTCCTCTTCATTTAAATTTGATTGATTTCAATTATTTGTTTATTTCAATTAAAATTGCTTAATTCATACTACTGGATAATTTGATTAAAAATTTACTTTCAATTAACAGGCTTTCCTTAAGGTGTCAGCCTCTGCTCAGTTGGTAGCACTCTCACCTCTGTCAGAATGTTGTGGGTCCAAGTCTCCCTCCAGGACTTGAGCACATAATCTCGGCTGACACTCCAGTGCTGTGCTGAGGGAGTACTGCGGGTGGACATAAAAGACCCCGCGGCACTATTCGAAGAAGAGCAGGGGAGTTCTCCCGGTATCCTGGCCAACATTTATCCTTCAACCAACACCACCAAAACTGCTGAATTGGTCATTTATCTCATTGCTGTCTGTGGAATCTTGCTGTGCGCAAATTGGCTGCCGTGTTTCCCTACATTACAACAGAGACTACACTTCAAAAGTGATTCATTGGCTGTGAAAAGCTTTGGGATGCCCTGAGGTTGTGGAAGGCTCTATATAAATGCATGTTCTTTCTTTCCTCTTTGCCCACTCCTATTCTGAAAGCTCTGACTCTTACCAAGGTACAATTCCACAGGCAGCCCTCTAGTACCCTGCTCAACTGGTTTCACATGAAGCATATTGCTCTGTTTAAAACAAGCCACCGCAAATACTGTAAAAGTAAGACTTGCATTTCTATAGCGCCTTTCACAACCACCGGACGTCCCAAAGCGCTTTACAGCCAATGAAGTACTTTTGAAGTGGAGTCACTGTTGTAATGTGGGAAATGCGGCAGTTAATTTGCGCACAGCAAGCTCCCACAAACAGCAATGTGCTAATGACCCGATAACCCATTTTTGTTATGTCGATTGCGGGATAAATATTGGTCAAGACTCCCCTGCACTTCTTCGAAATAGTGCCATGGGATCTTTTAAGTCCATCTGAGAGGGAAGACGGGGCCTCGGTTTAACGTCTAATCTGAAAGACGGCACCTCCGACAGTGCAGCACTCCCTCAGTACTGCACTGGAGTGTCTGCCTAGATTTTTATGCTCAAGTCTCTGGAGTGGGACTTGAACCCACAACCTTCTGACTCAGAGGCAAGAGTGCTACCAAGTTGTTTCAGTAAAAAATCTATTGTCTAAGTGGGAAAGACCAACCAACATACACATGAAGTTCAAATAACTAGAGTCCACCTTTATAAATCTGTGGCCACTCGAGGGATCTTCGCAGGCTCAAAATCTCAAGTATTGGATAATACTATAAAGAACTGCTACTGCTATTTTCTAATGTAAAATAGTAGCAGTGATTCTCCTTTTAAAACTATTTGGCTGCAAAACTACCTTTGCTTTTGGTTTTGAATAAATTAAATTTATATTTCTCGATATATAAAATGTTTCAAAATGCATTACATTGTACATGTTTTCGGTATCCATTTTAACATAAATTACTGACACAAGAAATACAACAGCTCAACAAAGTTCTAAATCACCTTATCCATTTCCACCATTCCCACTCTTTACCCCTTTTATCTAACAATAAAGAAAAGCAAATTACCTGGTAACATTTCTGAGCTTATGATTGTTTGATAACAACAGCCAAAGGGCTGCTGCACGAAAACAGCCCAAACTATAAACATGGTGAGGATAGCTTAAACCAAAAGAACATGGTGCCTTAGAGTATTATTATGCCGCATAACTTAATCAATAGCTGACAGAAATTCCTTTCTTAAATTACCACATTACAAGAAAACAAGTTATAGTTTTCCAAAAGTACCACCAGAAATAAATTGATTAATATTCAATTTCATTTTACAAAAATGGATTTAACAACGCTTCTAATTATAATATTGGTTAAATACATCCCACTGCTACAGATGAAAAACAGATTCAACCATAATTCCATAATCTTGTTTAAATAAAAATAAGAAAAATGTAACAGTCAAAATATGTAAGTAAACCCCAAGTATAATCATTACACTCCTTCAGTCATGAAAACCACTATTACCTTAATACATAGAAAAATTCTTTCTCAAACTGTGGCCTGGGTTAACTCTGAAAAGCAACTTTTGTACTGTTGCAAATAAGACCTTGGGCTGATTGCATCATAGACAGGTGAACAGATGACTAAAGAGGAGGGGAGTACACTACGACAGCCAATCGTCAAATGCACCAAACTCAACACCTCCATTTAAAGATTGGTAACGTCAGCAATACGAAAGACCACTATCTTATCCAAAATCAAGATTAAACTGTTTATCTTATAAATCCACAACTGACATATCGTTCAGGAGAAGGTCTGATTAAAAAAAAAAGCATCTTCTGGACACTAACACAACCCAATGATCAGAAATGATCTCATGGTCATTGGCGTAATTTTTACTGCCAGCACAAATTCTGTTTTTACCAAAATGTTCCCAGAAATGGTATATTGTATTTTATTGACAAACCCTCGTGGAAAGGCCAAGGCCCACAACAGAAGACACCACCAGGCTTCAAAACAGCAAAGAGAAGATGAGGTAACTCAGGAAGTAGTGATTAATTGAAAACAAGCTTGGTTTTAAACACCTGAGATTGTAGGAAGAAAGACTGAAGAGGTCCTTAGATGGAGTGAGAGACAGTATGATAAGTTTGGATTTCAACGACTTGGGGATACAGAGAAGAGCACACACTACAGGATCAAAAGAGAATGCTAATTATTGTAGTAGCAATAAAGTAATGACAAAAGGTTGTAACAGAAAGAGTAGAGTGGAGAACAGAGAACTGAGAGGACATATTCTTGTATCCTATCCAAGGATATGAGAGAAATGGAGAGCTCCCCCCTCGTAATGGTATGGGAGCAGAACTCAAGGGGTTGATTTTCTCAATGGGAAGCTTTTGGAGGCGGGACTCCCACTTGTCGGGTTTCAGTCCCGCCTCCATCAGCTTCTGGCCAACCAGCGGGATTTTCCCCTGATTGACCTTGTTAAGCCCGCCCGGCGGGTTCAGCAGGCCAATTAGGGGGAAGTCAGTGACAGAGCACGTCAACGTATGACGTGTCATCTGTCAAGAATTTTTGAAAGAAGAAATGTCATCGTTTGACAGCTCTGTGAAGCTGTCAAACACTGACTTTCTGTGTAGTTTGATGTGGTCTTGCATACAAGACCTCATCAACCTTCTTTCTTTTACAGAAATGGGATGTTTGTTGCATATGAGAATGCAACGGACATCTCTCATCTGCAACACGGAGGTGCGAGACTCTCCGTATAGAAACTGACTGAAGCCTACAGAAGAAACAAAGGTAAGTACACTTTTAAAAACACTTTTAGGACTTACCTCAGATACTCACCTCTACACTCTTGCACCCATCACTTACCTTCACACCACACTTTTGCACCACCCTGACCCCCGCAGACCCAGTACTCGCCTCGCTGGCGTGTTTTGGAGCCGTTGGGAAGCAAAAATGGGATAATCTTATTTTCTGCCTGTTAACTACCTATTAAAAGGCAGTTAATAGGCTTTAATCCCTTCCCGCCTCCAAGAAGACGGGACCCGGCGTGGGACGGCAACCCGCCTCCTGGGATGATGGCATGGAGGCGGGTTTGGGGTGGGTTTGCCACCCGCCCCCAAATTCTGCCATTTTCCCGGCAGTCCCGCCTCCATACCCGCCTCCTCGGGGCTGAGAAAATCGCCCCCCAAGTCTTAGATGGAGTTGAGCTTCATAGAAAGTTAAGCGTTGTTGAGGAGAATTAAGTGCTTGGCATAACAGAGGAAACCAATGGAGATGTGGGACTTCTACTTGAGGCCAGAAGAGGTAGTGAGGCCAAAATTGTTGCTAGATGAAGAAGCACTAAGAGTAGAACCATCATCGGCAAGAAGTAATATCTGCTGATTTGATCATGTTTATATCTGTTGGCAGTAACTGTACACCAATATAATCAGATCATTGTGTAGACAGTTTGTTTCAACTAAATAGGTTAGGGAGGACCAGGGGTCACGACGTCAAGTTATATAAGGCCAGAACTAGGTTAGGTGTTAAGAGGCGGTTCTTTTCCCAAAGAATAGTGGACGTGTAGAACAGGCTGCCGGCTCTTGCGGTGAACACTGATTTGCTGAGTTCCTTCAAGCGAGAGCCGGACCAGATTCTGGCTGGAACAGAAATCACCTTGTGTAAAATCTAGGTACTGTATAACATTAATCAGGGCCAGAGTGGTCTCCTGGATTAGTTTTGAGCATCTAGTGGGGTTGGAGAGGAATCTTCCAGATTTTTTCCCGCTAATTGGCCTGGGTTTTGCCATGTTTTTTCCGCCTCTCTCGGGAGATTACATGGTGCCGGGTGGGTGGGGAGTGTATGTATTGTGATGCACAAGGCGTCACATTTGTGTGGGACATGCTGGATTGACCACTGGGCCTTTTCCCGTCCGTCATTGTTCGTTTGTTCGTATTCTGGCAAATAACCTTTTGGTAATGTGACGGGTTCTAGTTTGGATTTAGTTGGCCTTTAGTAAAAAAATTGGTACCTCTGGGAAACAAATAGATTTGAAATCGATACAAAGGTCAGCAGACGCAGATTATGCTGCAAGCACCACATCACGCTCTCGTCAAGGACAGAGTAACTTTGCGCAGACATGTCAAATATAGTTAGATTTTGTCAGTGGAAAGTTGGCTCTTTACCAACTCAAGAACTTTCAAAATGAAGTTTGCAAAGTTTGCGGGCAGTCACTCTTTAACCTTCACTTGGCATTGATTGCAGTTATACTATAGCAGGTGTAAAGCCTCCTTAGCTCAGTCTCATGCCATTTCCTCAACTGAAACTTCCCATCAGTTCAGCGACTTCACACCTGAGGTGCACCTTTTTCGACGCAAAGAGAAAACCACTTTGCAACTCAGAGGTGTACTATAACTGGTCTATAACTTTCAGAAAGATATTAAGATTTCTATATTTTTTCTTTTATTGAAACCTTTTGATAATGGCTGATATGCTGGTTGTGTTAGTATAGTGTCATATTGGGGCCGATTTTAACTCGGGGCAGGATTGGCGCATGGGGGGGGACCTAAAGCGGGTGACGCACCCGGAGGACGAGAACGAAATAAGGCCCAGCCGATGTTAACGGCCATGCCACGTTTTATACTTTGACATCCGGCGGGAATGATGTCAAGGCCAGCCAGCGGGCGGGAACGGGAACTGAGGCAGGAGCCGAACGCTGCCGGGGACCCAAGGGAACGGTTCCTAGTGTAAGCTAACTGCCAGGGCGGAGGTTCCAAAATAGATGCTGGTGTAGGGAGGGAAAGTGAGGGCAGTGGAAGGGGAGGAACATAGGAACAGGAGGAGGCCACTGAGCCCCTCGAGCCTGTTCCGCCATTCAATGTGATCATGGCTGATCTGCGACCTAGCTCCATATATCTGCCTTTGCCCCATATCCCTTAATACCTTTGGTAAACGAAAATCTATCAAACTCAAATTTAAAGTTAACAATTGATCTAGCATCAATTGCCGTTTGCGGAAGAGAGTTCCAAATTTCTACCACCCTTTGTGTGTAGAAATATTTCCTAATTTCACGCCTGAAAGGTCTGCCTCTAATTTTTAGACTATGCCCCCTAGTCCTAGGCCCAAGGATTTCTTCCAGGGCCCATCAAGCACTGGCCCCTCAAGGAATCTTCCCGAAGATTAAAGAATAAAGCTTACTTCTGGCCACTCTGCTGACTCCCGCCAGGTTTCTCTGGCGGGTTTGCCACTGGGCAGGCCTCCCCTACGAGTTGTAGTACAAAACAATGTCGCGGTGCCATTGGGTCACGGCCTTTCCATTTTAATTAGGCCCCCCGCCTGCCTGTAGTCAGAGCCTCGGCCGACTTGAAAGTTGGCAAAGAGAAAATGGCGCCAGGCGGGAACAGAGCGACCTACTTACTCACTGTTCTCAGCCAGCTCGGGGGGGGGGGGGGGCGTGGTGGTGTTAAAATTCCCCCCAATGTGACTCTACATCTGATTAATCTTTTTAATTTATGGCTTACTTCAGTATACAATTTTGATTGATTAAATATTTTATTCGGCAGTACTACAGAGATACAATGCTGAATATTGCAAGACACTCCACAAGAATAAGTATCTTTTCCCACACAATTTAAATTTTGTGGAGGTATGGGAATCATTCTACTTGCCCACCAGTCAGTCCAAGCTCCCTGAGTTCCTTGCAGCTGAAAGGGTGGGCAGCCGGCCTGCTCTCGGACCTCTGCAAATGCCCCCCGTCAGCGGCCGGGAAATGCACGAGGGCAACCAAATGACACATCACTCTCTGATTTGGCTACTTTACTTTGGTGCCTCCCCACAGCAACATGAGGAAAAACCAAACCAATGTCCCGTGCTGCCATGCCACCACAATACCAGGTCGGCACTTCTTGTACAGTTGAAAACTGGGCAGAGGCAGGAGTTGGGCATGGAGTTAACTCACATTTACTCGGTGCACTTTTTCTCTTCAGATCTCCCCCTGTCTCTGCATTACTCTAACTACCTTGGTTTCTCTACAAAACAAATAATGTTCACATGCTTAAGTCTTTAATAAAGAGTGACGCTCTGGGTATTAAATAGGTTACATTTTATACTCTATATATGTGACGCCTCTCGTTATCAAGTAAGCAATTTTAGTCCGACAGTTAAATCCAAATCATTTCACTCAGATTGCTGTTAATCTATAAACCGAACATACAACCAATCATACCAGTAACCCATAGCTACCAGTGCAATGCCAAGTCCTGCTGATATTTGCAGTTACTCAACACCTTTTAAACGTTCCTTATATATAGAGTATGTATGAGAAAGCATGTTTTACATTTACTTTGTGTACCTAGCTTCACTCAGGACAAAGGAATTAATCTCCCACACAGCCCATATTTGCCACTAATCCAATGGTACTTTTCAGGCGTTCAGTGGTACCTGATCTTTCTCTCCCAGAGTTTCACAGCGTTTGCAAATATGAGGCTCTACCTTCTTACCTCAACCTCTTGACATGACTGTCTGTTTATGGCGCAGGGCAACTGATCGGCAAGCCAGGCTGGGAGATAGTGGGTGGCAGTCGGCCAGCGAAGCATCATAATGGGGCTGGAGCAACGCCAGGAAGCAGCAAATGGAATGGGGTGTCAGGCCGAGAGGCTGCACAATGAGTTGGGGAATTGTACGTTATGAATCTCCTTCCACATTTGCCCTGGACTTCAAATGAGTGAGGACGGAGAAATACCTGCCACTTTTATACTGTATTATGATGGTCTCATGTACCGAGCGACAACACTAAAGATAAAGTTGCCAGGCTCGCTCAGGTTGGTTGCTAGGAAGACCCACTAAAAACCGGACCTTCCCAGTGACTTCCCTTAGCAAATCTGGCAACTTTATCTGTGGTGTTGCCGCCAGCTGTGTGGGATCTGCTTGCCGGCAGCACTAGCCAGCTAATATAAATATGGCTTCAGAGAACAACAAGGTTCCTTTAAGGACTCTGGCCTAGAAATTGGATTGTGCCCAAATCGGGACGTGATCCGGGTACAGTGCACGCTGCACGTGCCTAAAGAGGCTGGCGGCAGGTCCGTCACAAATTGGTCCACCGGCCTCATTTGTTTATTCCTGGCGTGCTGCAGGCGGCAGTGGTGGCCCCAGAGGCAGCTCACTGGTGGTGGGGGGGTAACAGGATCGGCCGGCTGGGACACCGGACGGGGTCGTTAGGACAGTCCGGGGTTCGGGAGGGGGGGGAGTTGTGGCCGGAAGCGGCCCTCACTTTTAACGTGTGGCCAGGAGGAAGAGAAATGCTCGTCCCAGCTCCACATTCAGGTTAAGTACTTTTTAAAACTTGCTTTTTTGCTGTCGGCCTTCAGCGGTTCCTTTAAGGACCGCTAGTTAGGCCGCATGCAGATCTGGTAATCCCGAACACAGCAAACCCGATGCCTGCTGCATTCAATTTCTGGTTTGGCTCCTTAAACAGGCCCCCTTGAATATGCGGCATTAGCATATTCAAAGGGGCCTAACGCCTGTTTTAGATGGCCACCGGGGAATCCTTTACGGCACCCAATCCAATATGGCGTCGGAAATGTTTACAACATGGGAGGTTGGCCACCTAAATTGCACCTCTTTTTTCCAGGCGTAACACGTTCCAATTTCCAGACCTTTGAGTCTTGAAGCTAAATATGGCAATACTGGGAAACTTGCTTGACATAAAATAATGAAGTAAAACAAGAAACAAGCTTAAAAAGGAATTTCCTTTCACTGCCTGGTTTAATTTTCTTTTAAAACAGTAAACTGTCTGATTAAAAATATACGGGTGCAATCTTAATACTACCTTCCCTACAGTATTTTGAAAAATATATAAATATATAGACTGACAAACGTGCAAAATAGTAATAACAAGTTCAAAGTTAGAGTCCTATCTAACATACACCATGAAAAATATTAGAGAACAATCTGCATACATACCCCCAGTACTTCTCTTCAAGCTTCTGGAGCTATCTCCAGAAATTCAGACACTACAATCTTCACTGCTGCATGCAAAACCCACCTAAGATATGACCCGGAACTATGCGTTTAAGTTTACTACTGATCCAGCATTATGTGTGAGTGTCCGTTATAAATGTGCCACTTGTCATGTCAGCTGCTGGCTCCTGCAGGTCAGAAATTACATCCTTTTATTTTTGTCTATACTTCAGTAAAATAGACTTAATACTAGCTGTGGTAAGATGAATCCCAATTGCAATGTTAGTTTTAAGGCACTGCAACAAGGCGGCAGGTTCTCCATTTATATAGCATAATTAACAAGTACAATATTAGTTGCCATAACAGCAATTAAAAAGGCTCAAGAAATGTAACTTGTGCCCCATTTATGCTGCAGAAGTCATTTCTACCAGTGCCTCCAGAAGTAGCATCGCATAACCACAGCTGCTGGAGGCAAAGGCTGTCCCTTTTTTCTGGCTGCCAGTAGGTTTGAGTGCCTTGGTGTGCCTGAACTAGGGAGAGGGGACGAATCAACCTGGGTTCCCACTCTTGATCAGGGGGCATTGAATCCGTCTGGAAAAGTGTGCGCATCATGTGAGGACAGAAATCGGTCTAGGCTGTGATAGCTTTTTTCTGTTTTTAAAAAAAAATTCATTTATGGGATGTGGGCGCCGCTGGCAAAGCCAGCATTTATTGCCCATCCCTAATTGCCCTCGAGAAGGTGGTGGTGAGCCGCCTTCTTGAACCGCTGCAGTCTGTGTGGTGAAGGTACTCCCACAGTGCTGTTAGGGAGGGAGTTCCAGGATTTTGACCCAGCGACGATGAAGGAACGGCGATATATTTCCAAGTCAGGGTGGTGTGTTCCCTGGAGGGGAACTTGGCGGTGGTGGTGTCCCCATGCGCCTGCTGCCCTTGTCCTGGTTAAACAGCCTGCCAATATTCACTGTCCATGTTCACACGTTAAGAATAGCCACATGGGAGAGGTGTCAAAGGGCTTCCCGTGGCCGTGGAACCAATGTTCCTGTTAAGCTGCGTGGCCGCGTAGAGCTCTGGACGACCCATGCAGGCCTCTCAGTGGCTTTACAATGGAAAAAAAACGCGCATGCGCGGAAATTTGAAGGGGGCGCGCAGCCCGTTAAAGGGGCTGTGCACCCAAAAAAAATTGGAGGAAACATTACGTGGAACCATACTCCAGGAGCACGAGCCAGTGCCTTCAGGAGAGATGGGGGGATAATGAAAGGAAAGATTCTCCCTCTCCTCCCGAAAAGTTTTTCTTTAATAAAGACTTGAATTTTACAAATTGGGAAACAATGCTCCCAGAAATCATTCCATGAAAAATATTAATGGAAGAAAACTTTTACATTCATATAGCATCTTTCACATCTGTCCCAAAGTGCTCCACAGCCAATGGGCTGGATTTTCATTGACCCGTGGAGGCGGGTTTGGAGGCGTGTGGGGGGTTAAAATTGCGAAAACTGGCGGGCGGGCACAAGTCCACCTCCATCCCGCCTCCACGCAATTTTCATTAAATCGTGTCTGCTGGTCCCGACTCCGTCCCGCCTCTAAGAGGCGGGATAGGCTGTTAAGGCCCTTAACAAGCACTAAATTGCTCTATAATGCCATTTTGAAAGGCCTTTGTGATTTTAACCCTTGATCTATGTGAAGCACGCCTGATCTGAAACACGCCAGTGAAACCTGGCGGGAGCACAAGTGGATAGCTGACTATCAGCTACAGGTCCACTATTACAGCGGAGATGTGATGAAGGTAGTAGTAGTATTAGGTCTGAAAGTCGCCTCTGATGCTGCTGCAGGTCTTCGGAGACTGCCTGGCCTTTGCTGTGAGAGGACCTGGATGCAAAAATTTCTCTCTCTCTCTCTCTCCAGACTTTGAGCTGCTGCTCATTTTGCATCCAGGTCCTCTCACAGCAAAGGCCAGGCAGTCTCTGACCTTCAATGCAGCAGCAATGATGACATCATCAGAGGCGACTTTCAGACTGAAACCACTAATTGGTTCATGGGTTCCCACATGCTGGAACTCAATTGCCCAATTAGGTGAAAATTGCATCAATCTCCCACATCCAATTGTAGTCGGGTGGATAACACGAAATGCGGATGACACGACCCCAACCCGCCCCAGTATCAAAATCCAGTCCAATGAATTTTATTGAATGCAGTGTAGTCACTGTTGTTATGCAGGCAAATCTGGCTACCAATTTATAGGCAGCAAAGTTCCGCAAATAGCAATGAGATAAATGACCAGCTAATCTGTTTTAGTAGAGTTGGTTGAGAGATACATGTCAGGCAGGACTGTAGGAGAACTTCAATTTAACGTCTCATCCAAAAGATGGCACCTCCAACAATGCAACACTCCTTCAGTACCACACTGAAGGAGTCAGCTTAAGTTATGTGCTCGAGTTCCTGGGGTGGGGTTTGAACCTATTGGGCTGGATTTTGTCTTGGGGTCGGGTTGGGGTCATGTAATCCGCATTTCGTGTCCCCCCCCGACTCCAGGTTGATGTGGATGAATGATGCAATTTTCACTTAATTGGGCAATTGAGTTCCAGCATGTGGGAACCCATGAACTAATTAGTGGTTTCAGTCTGAAAGTCGCCTCTGATGATGTCATCATTGCTGACTGCCTAGTCTCAGAGACTGTTGGTGAGAGAGGACCTGCCTGGCTTGCTTTTGATGTGAGTGGACCTGGATGCAAAATATGGGGGGGGGGAGAGAGAGAGAGAGAGAGAGAGAGAGAGAGAGCGAGAGAGAGAGAGAGAAAATTTTTTTTTGCATCCAAGTCCTCTCACAGCAAAGGCCAGGCAGTCTCTGAACACATTCAATGCAGCAGCGGCGACTTTCAGACCTAATACTACTACTACCTTCATCACATCTCCGTTGTAATAGTGGACCTGCAGCTGATAGTCAGCTGTCCACTTGTGCTCCCGCCAGGTTTCACTGGAGTGTTTCACACCAGGTGTACTTCACATCAGAAAAGGGTTAAACTAGCTAAAACGTTTCAAAATGGCATTACAGAGCCAATTTAGAGCTTGTTAAGGGCTTTAATGGCCTCTCCCGCCTCTTGGAGGCGGGACGGAGTCGGGAACCCTGCGACTGATTTTGTCAAAATAGCGTGGAGGCGGGATGGAGTCGGGATGGGGTCGGAAACCCCGACCCCGCAAATTTAACCCCCCACACGCCTCCAAACCCGACTCCACGGGTCATTCAAAATCCAGCCCATTACATTCTGACTCCGAGGCAAAAGTGGCACCACTGAGCCAAGCTGAGAGAGATAGATTTGGGCAGCACGCAACAAATAGTCCAAATATGATGACCAGAAATTTAAAAAAATTAATATACTCCCCTGCAGTGCTATTATTGGGGGAATTGCTTTGTGCCTCATCAATTTCAAAATTTCTGATATCAGAAGGTTAACAATCGCTGCGCAGATAAGCAATTAATATTAATCTGCAGGTTAATTAATAACCATTGCAGCAATTTAGAATGAAGTAACATCACCAGGTTTGACATTTAATAACTGGAAATGTTTGCGCATCAAATATTTTGATGACTTTTGCGGTTATTTCTTGCTATAGGGCAACAGCTGTGCTTTCTCAAGATAGAAAAATGCCCCTTCAAGGGCTATTATCGTGACAGATGCCAACCTACTTTTCAACATAATTTACAATTCACCTCCCACATGTTCCTTTCAAATGAAAACTGAACAATGTGGAACAGAATCTCAACATCTTTCATTTAAAGCAAACTGCAAATCATTATTTACCTGGGATAACACATTTATTGTGAAGGGGTCAAATATAAGTAAGGATGTGCAGGAGTAGGGTAGGGAAGGCAGAGTGATGGGGATGTGATGAGTGGCATAGCTTCTTCTTCTTCTTAGGCAGTCCCTCGGAACCGAGGATGACTTGCTTCCACATTAAAAATGAGTTCTCAGGTAACTGATGAGTCCAATGCAGGACCTACAGTCTCTGTCACGGGTGGGGCAGACGGTGGTTGAAGAGGCGGGTGGGTGGGGTGCTTGGGTTGACGTGCGCTCCTTGCGCTGCCTGCGCTTGGCTTCCGCTTGCTCCCGGCGAAAAGACTCGAGGTGTTCGGCGCCTTCCCGGATGCTTCTCCTCCACTTTGTGCGGTCTTGGACCAGGGATTCCCAGGTGTCGGTGGGGATGTTACACTTTTTCAAGGAGGCTTTGAGGGTGTCCTTGAAGCATTTCCTCTGCCCACCTGGGGCTCTCTTGCCGTGCCGGAGCTCCGAGTAGAGCACTTGTTTTGGGAGTCTCGTATCGGGCATGCGGACAATGTGACCCGTCCATTGGAGCTGATCGAGCGTGGTCAAAGCTTCAATGCTGGGGATGTTGGCCTGAGCAAGAACACTGATGTTGGTGCGCCTATCCTGCCAATGGATTTGCAGGATCTTGCGGAGGCAGCGTTGGTGGTACCTCTCCAGTGCTTTGAGGTGCCTGCTGTACATGGTCCATGTCTCTGAGGCATACAGCAGGGCGGGTATCACTGCTGCTCTGTAGACCATGAGCTTAATGCCGGGTTTGAGGTCCTGGTCTTCAAACACTCTCTTCCTCAGGCGACCGAAGGCTGCACTGGCACACTGAAGGCGGTGTTGGACTTCGTCGTCGACGTCTGCCCTTGTTGACAGTAGGCTCCCGAGGTATGGAAAGTGGTCCACGTTGTCCAAGGCCTTGTCGTGGATTTTGATAATCTGGGGGCAGTACTGTGTGGCGGGGGCAGGTTGCTAGAGGACCTTTGTCTTACGGATGTTTAGTGTAAGGCCCATGCTCTCGTACGCTTCGGTGAAGGTGTTGACGATGGCACAGCAGGATGAGGTTGAGTGTGGCTTTGCACTAACGTTTTGTGATCTACTGAGATGATTGAAACGTTTGCGCCACTGGCCTCCTGGCCACATCTCTACTTGTGCTCTCCTGTGCAATGTGCAACCAGGCTGTCTTGATCTCCTGGGGAGGTCTCTTCCGCCCATGGGAAGGGAAGAGGACCTCCCTGTGTGCTGTGACTCCCTCCTTAAGCATATGGAGGGAGTCATGGGAGAGCCTGGGTGCAGCCCTGCACCTGGGTGCAGTGCTTGTCAGTGTTTGCAGCACCTCAATGCTGTAGAACACTGACAGCACAACTGTCAAAAGAAAGTTGGCCACGGTCCCTTTAAGGAAACCGGCTGATAATGCGTCATCAAATGACGTCACCAGACCTGCTTCCTCTAATTGGCCGACAAATGCGCTGGGTGGGCTTAACAAGCCCCATCAAGGGAAATTCATGTCAGAGGCTGGGATGGAGACAGCAGCGGGGTCGGGACCCGCCACCGACGTCTCCCGCCATGGACCCGCCGAGGTTCGTAAAATCGCGGCCCAACATGTCCCTTTCAAATGAAAAGGGTGGGGAAGAATCTCTTTCATTTAAAACAAATTGCAAATCATTATGTACCCGGGATAACATAATTATTGACAAAGTGTTAAATTAGTAAGAATGTAAGGTGAAAGTGTCTCAGCTTGATAAAAAAAAACAAATGTGGGAAACCTGATAAAGCCTGTAAATTCAATCCTCCCTTCCAAAAGTTAGTCTCCCACATCTATGTTATCCTCTTTGGTTGGAAGGAAAGACTCTGCACAAGCACCTCTCTCTGAATGTCTGTACCATTCTTTAGTCAACCTGTCACGGGTGCTTTAACATTGTGAGAAGTGATATCTTATTGCTGGGCACACATCCAAAATGCAGCTTCTAGAGAAGCTGCAACTGTCATATCAGTCACGACGGTAATTCAAGTCATGAGTCCATTGCTGTAGATACTGGGCCATTGGAACACTAAATTACTATTGCAGAGGGATTTTTATACAATCTTATCAAATGAATTTGTCTGAACATCTCATTTCTATTACAGTACAGTAGATGAAACGTTAAACCGAGGCCCCGTCTGCCCTCTCAGGTGGATGTAAAAGATCCCATGGCACCATTTCGAAGAAGAGCAGGGGCGTGATCCCTGGTGTCCTGGCCAATATTTATCCCTCAACCAACATAACAAAAACAGATTTCCTGGTCGTTATCACATTGCTGTTTGTGGGAGCAAATTGGCTGCCGAGTTTCCTACATTACAACAGTGACTCCACTTCAAAAGTACTTCATTGGCTGTAAAGTGCTTTGAGATGTCCTGAGGCTGTGAAAGGCGCTATATAAATGCAAATCTTTTTTTGTAACAAGAATAAAGTAACAGAAACAAATGGGTTTATGAGCAACATTCACACATAAGCTCATTTTTGTTAATATTACAGAAATAACAACCTGCATTTATATAGCCTTTATAACGTAAAACATCCCATGGCGCTTCAAAGGAGCACAAATCAGACAAAAACTGGCACCAAGCCAAAGAAGGAGACATTAGGACAGGTGACCAAAAGCTCGGCCAAAGAAGTAGGATTTAAGCAGAGTCTTAAAGAAGGAGAGAGTGGTGGAGAGGTTTGGGGTGGAAATTCCAGAGCTTAGGGCCTAGAAGGCTGAAGGCACGACTGCCAATGGTGGTGCAAAGGAAGTGGGGAATGCGCAAGAGGCCAGGTTTGGAGGAATGCAGATTTTTTGGAGGGTTGTGGGCTGGAGGAGGTTACAGAGATAGTGAGGGGCGAGGCCATGGAGGGATTTGAACACAAGGATGAGAATTTTAAAATCGAGATGTTGCTGGACCAGGAGCCAATGTAGGTCAGCGAGCACAGGGGTGATGGGTGAACGGGACTTGGTGCGAGTTAGGACATGGGCACGTCGGCAAACAACTTATGGCAAAGAACAGTCATGACACTGTATGTTAGAGCACTACTGAGATGAAAACATAAGAGGCTTTAGTGTGTTAAAAACATTTCCTGTGCCTTACAGGAACCTCTCTCCATTTGGATTGCCCAATATTTCAAGTCCTTGGTCAATGCAAATTTGCTGACGTCAGAACAACTGGAATCCACCTGGCTCTCGTAATGAATTATTAGTTGAAAAATGATACTGCATTTCTAATTACACATTTGAGGTCTGTGGCATGAAAAAGTGCAAGTAGGGAAGATCAAATAACTAAATGCAAGTACATTTATTTTTGGTTGGAGTGACACAGTCAAAGGAAATGAGTTCACTCAGGTTTCATATTGAAGTTAAGTTAGCTATACTTATAAGTGTAGTTAATAACTGATATTATACACAATATTAAAAAAAACTATCACAATCACAACCCCTCAAGTAGCAGCTCCATAACTTCTTTACTTGGCTGCCTCACAGTCTATTTACTTGACCCTCTACCTTATGAAGTGATGCTTTTTCTACGACGCCTGTTCCTCACTTTGAATATAATATCCATATTCTTCCAAGCTCCATAAAGATGATTTTAGTTGCTTAAGTGTATATTGGCTTGTTATAGATTTGTATGTTTACTTGCCATGTAAGCAGATTACACACAATAATATGTATGGGCAGTCTAGTGTCTAGATCACAGCTGTGATGTTTAGCTGCTAATTTAAGGCTATGGTTCAAGTATTGTGGGAAGGTGGTGAAATTGAGCAGATTCAGGTCATTGTAATTGCTTTGTAAAGTGCTCATGTTAACCAGAGGCAGTTGTTAACTCTTTATAAATTTCAGGTTCCAAGCAAATGGCTGTATTGCATCTGCAACGTGTGATATTGTCACCTTGAAGTGTGATATGTGGAGGATACATCCTAGATGCAACTTTTACCTATATGTGTATTGCAACAACCTGGATTTATATTGCGCTGTTAACGTACAACAATGTCTCAAGGTGCTTCACAGAGGCATAAGGAAAATAAATTGATGCCGGGGATATTAGGAGGGCTGACCAAAGGTTTGGTCTTAAGGAAGGTCTTAAAGGGATGTGGAGAGACAGATGAGTTTCAGGCAGGAATACCAAAGCATGGGGCTTAGGCAGCTGAAGGCACGGTTAATAGTGCGGCGGGTGCGGGGAGGGGGACGACGATGATGACGACGCGGGAAGCGTAAGAGGCCAGAGTTTGAGAAATGGAGAGTTTAGGAGGTGGTTGTAGGGCTGGAGGACGTTACAGAGATAGGGAGGGGTGAGGCCATGGAGAGATTTAGACATGAGGATGAAAATTTTACATTTGAGGTGCTGGGGGACTGGGAGCTAACCTAGGTCAGTGAGGACAGGGTGATGGGCAAGTGGGACTTGGCTTGGGATAGGATACAGGCAGCAGAGTTTTTGAATGAGCTGAATTTTACAGAGAGGGGAATGGGAGGCCTGCCAGTAGTGCATTGGAATAGTTGAGTCCGGAGGCGACAGATGCATGGATGAGGGTTTCAGTAGCAGACGAACTGTGGCAGGGACTGAGGTGGAAAATGTTACGGAGGTGGAAGTTGGCAGTCTTTGTGACGGAGAGGACAGGGGGTCAGAAGCTCAGCTCAGGGTCGAATAGGATGCCGAGATTGCAAACAGTCAGGTTCAACCTACCACCGTGGCTGGGTAGGAGAATGGCATCAGTGGCGAGGGTATGGAGGGTCTAATGGGGACCAAAAACATGAATTATTTATGGATACTTATGAACCAATTTAAATAGTAAACAACGTACATCTCCAGAGGTAGCTTTCAACAAACAGATCCGTGCAACAAGGTACGGACGCATGTAAATAGAGAGCTAGATTGCAGAAGTTTAACGATTGCAGAGGTTTAACTGATCACTGACTTGATTATAAGCTGATCTGAGGCAATGTCTTTTTTACATCAGAACATGAATTGATCAACATCTAACTAGTCACGTTTGACACACTAAGGGTCAGTGCCCGGCAGGAGAAGTTGCATGCAAGGTACAGAACAGAGCACAAAATAGTCTACGGACTGTTCAGTGGTCCAGACTGGGTCCTTCATTGATTCCTCTTATACTATCAATTCTCACTAAGGCATGGTTACTGTTCAATTGTTATTAATCCTATAGATCATTGCACTCATGGTGTAATGAAATGACAGTGCTCATATTTATTAGTTTAATTGTTTTAACTTAAGAAAAAAGTATGTGTGTGTGAGCTAAGTAGAGTTCTAATTGAAAATTCAGATAATGTTTACAAACCACTTAGGTTTCATTGTCTGTGTTCACGACTGTATCTGAGCTCCTCGTTTATGCTACTGCCTCTTACCAATAGATTAGATATTCTAGAAATATTTTAATCTGGCTGTGCTGCACTCCCCTGCATGTCCTATATTTGCGGAGATGCCGGTGTTGGACTGGGGTGGACAAAATTGAGAGGTCGCACAACACCAGGTTATAGTCCAACAGTTTTATTTGAAATCACAAGCTTTCGGAGCTATCACTCCTTCCTCAGGTGAAGTAAATTGGATACAGAATCGCCAGAGCATATATAGATGGAAAAAAAAGCATGTGTACTTTACAATTGCAGACCAATAAATTAAATCATCCTGACTATCTGCCGAGGTGTGATAAAGTTAATTAAGTCAGCCAGGAAGGTACCACATCAAAAGACATAGCAAGATACAACTGAGACAATGAGGTGTAGTCGCAGGGGTTCCAACGTGTCAAAAGCTGCCGTCTGTATGTAAAACGAAAAGCTTTAAAAAAAATTTACTTTTTTACTGGGAAAATTTTTACTTTTTTACTGGGAATCACATCTGTGAACAAGCTAACGACGACTCGAGTCCGGATCACGTCATGTATCGTGACATAAACACTTCAGCAGTCAAGGACATTCAGCCTCGGATCTGCGGGTAAGCGTTCTCCAAGGCAACCTTAGAAACACACGACAACGCAAAATCATCGAGCAGAAACTGATAGCCAAGTTCCGAACTCATGAAGACGGTCTCAATCGGGATCTTGGGTTTATGTCACGATACATGACGTGATCCGGACTCGAGTCGTCGTTAGCTTGTTCACAGATGTGATTCCCAGTAAAAAAGTAAAAATTTTCCCAGTAAAAAAGTAAATTTTTTTTAAAGCTTTTCGTTTTACATACAGACGGCAGCTTTTGACACGTTGGAACCCCTGCGACTACACCTCATTGTCTCAGTTGTATCTTGCTATGTCTTTTGATGTGGTACCTTCCTGGCTGACTTAATTAACTTTATCACACCTCGGCAGATAGTCAGGATGATTTAATTTATTGGTCTGCAATTGTAAAGTACACATGCTTTTTTTTCCATCTATATATGCTCTGGCGATTCTGTATCCAATTTACTTCACCTGAGGAAGGAGTGATAGCTCCGAAAGCTTGTGATTTCAAATAAAACTGTTGGACTATAACCTGGTGTTGTGCGACCTCTCAATTTTGTCCTATATTTACCATTACAGTATGACAGCTCACTGTGCCTCCTTCAAACTTAAGTTCTCTCAGAATATGGGCTTTTCCTGGTGCCCATTGACCAATACATCAGAAAACTGAAAAATACCCGCTAACCACAGAGTCGCAATACTTTAAAAATGCACTATCATTCTTACTCAGCCTCTTGCAGACCTATGCTGGCAACCTAAATGGGTTAACGCCTCTGTTGAAATAGCAGAGAGAAGAATTTGATACAAAGGTGTTAAGCAGCTGGATTATTTCCAGGCTCCAATCTAAAGTGTCACACAATGAATTTAATGATCATATTATAAGTACATGTAGGGTTGCCTTGGTAAGGTACACGCATTTGCTCCGAGTACTCTGTGAAATACAATTGCAAAATGCTTAATACTGTTATATTGCCGTGAACTGACACCAAAGTGCATTTGTCACCTTTTAGTTTGCTGAGCAAATTACATTTGTACAATTTGAAAACTGAACTGCAGTTTGCTTGCAGTGTCTGATTAATGGCAACCCTAAGCCAGTAATATGCAGATGGCACGTTGAATGAGTCTCTGCTCTGAACAGTGGTTTTACTAATATTCTTTGGCAAAAAATATTGGTACAGCTACATTTGTAACAAAGTAGTAGGACTCTGACAAATTTATATAGTCTCTTTCTAATTATTTCTTTGAATAGCAAATTCAAAAGTCCATTTTTTCAGCTAATAGTTCCTCTCATTTCTTAGGCTCAGCACACAGAGTAGATCTATTTCAAAAATAAAAAATGAACAGTAAGTTCATATCAGGAAAACGGGGTCGCGTAGTTTAATTTACAAATAGGTTAGGATTCTCAATAACCAACTGAAAATAAGTCTTTTTATTCCAGCGATCACTGAGGAAGGGTCTTAGACCTGAAATGTCGACCGACTGTTTTTGTTTTTAGTTGACAAGCTACTTTGTTAACTGTATTTTCCTTCATTAAAAAATGTAAAACTCAGGACTCAAGTGGTGCCTCCCAACTAAATTGGCACCAAAGGGAAAGGACTACTTCCTGCTGGTTCTCAACAAGTTTTACTCTGCTCGGTTTATATCTGCAGTGGTAAATTTTACAAAAGCATGAGGATGAGTTTTAGACCTCTAATCTTAGAAAGCTAATGACTTCCGAGCCATTTGAAAAACCTTGGGGATCCCCTCTTTGTGTTTAAAAAGCAATTTGCTCCCGCCCCTCCCCCCCCCCACCCCCACCCCCCGAAAGAGATCAAACAGGACCACAGGCTGGGTGGCGAAAAAAAAGTTGTCAAAAGGTAGCAGGAAAGCGCTGAGCAAAAGTGGCCCTGATCATGTGGAAACAATGGAGTCTCCGATTACAAAGATCCTGCATGTCCCTTGAAAGAAGCTGCCCGGGATAAGGGGTAGCTCATATATGAAGGGAAGAAAGTCTATTTTTCACCAGACTTTTCTAAAGTATTCAATTTGGAAAAGAACAGTTATAACTGGCTCACCTGTGCATCTATTGGATCCAATCTCACACTTTCAGTTATCCATGAAAGACTATGGCCATCGCTAATAAAGCACACCTGGATGCTGGAGAAGATGAAGAAACATGGAGATTGATATGAGTCCGGGGTTACTTTCTATACGTCAGTGCCGTTGGGGCAGTACTGCAGGCATGATTCTCCCTGCTAACCTAAAGATTTGCTGAAGATGTCTGTTTACCAGCTTAATGCAGGGGGAATGGCATCCGGGTGGGAATATAAGACACACAGCTGTCTATACTCGCTCTCAAATATTTACTCGTATAGCAAGGGGCGACGCGAGTCCAGAAAGTTCTGCTTATTTCTTGGCATGCTAACATAGTGTTAAGGGTGTGTCTGAATTAGAGTGTCAGTTATAAACAGGACGATTTGCATTAAGTCCTAGCTGGGGATGCTTTTGATGCCATAGCTGATGCTTTACACAGTCCTTGGCGGCAGGTTGAATCTTCTTGATTTTCCTGCTTCTTTTGTAGTTTCCCGAGATGCAGGGGACTAGTTGTTTGGGACTTTTGGTTCTCCCTTTAGCCAGTGTTTGCAGTTTGACTTTATACTGCGTGTGTATATTATATTGGCATTCGTCAGCTGATTTTGGTAACAGTATTAGTTGAATAAGTGAATATGGGAAAGATGAAGCAGACTCGTGAAACCCATGAGTGCGTGAGGGGGGGGGGGGGTGGAGGAAAGGGTGCCAACTCTTCACACATTTGCAGTGCAGCAGCTTTAGAAGTGACAGATACCATCTGTGAGCGGATGTTTATCTAAATGACCAGAAGGACTTTAGGCGACTCAAGTGATTAATAAAAAGGAAGTGACATGAATCTGTCATTCATGACTTATGAAATAATACTGAGTGGCCTGCGGGTGGCGCTGTCCAAGGAGAGTATAAATACTCGGGCACGGGCCCAGCTTGCGCAGGACATTCTTAACCGGAACTAGTGAAGGACATAACTAGACCTCCATGTTGTAAAACAGTTGATTAAAGCTTTGTTTAACGCTTAGACCAAGTGCCTAGTAGTTTTCTTACATCAGGAAGACCTCCTTTAAATGTTTTCAATAGAGTTGCTTATGGATGCAAGGAACCTGCTCAATTCAGAGGTGACTGGGTGAAGCAGGTGTTGGATATTTCGTAACTCTAAGGCATGTGAAATATCTTTGCTATTTTAACCAACACATTAACCCATTTACGTTAGCGATTGCAAAGCATAATTTCAAAGCATAAAAGATTAGGGGGTTGCTGTACTATTCCAGGAGAATCTGAATGTTAATCTACTAATATAATACAATAAGGGGAAGCTAGATAAACACATGAGGGAGAAAGGAATAGAAGGTTATGCTGTGAGGGTTAGATGAAGAGGGGTGGGAGGAGGCTCGTGTGGAGCATTAATACCGGCATGGACCAGTTGGGCCGAATGGCCTGTTTCTGTGCTGAGCATTCTATGTCATATATCTCTATGTAAACAGTCAGATTGATCTAGGGGGAGATATATTATTACACAGCACAGACGGGTGCCATTCAGCCCATTTGAGTCTATGCCAGCTCTTTGCTAGACCAATCCAAAACTAATTCCACTGCCCTGCATCCCCTCCATGTCCCTGTATCTCCCTCAGCTTCAAACGTCGCCCTTAAAAGATACAATAATCTTTGCCTCAACTACTCCCTGCAGGAATACACTCCATGTTCCAAACAACTCTGAGTAAAGAAACTTCTCCTACCCTCGTCTCACTCTCAGCTATAATTTTAAATTGATGAATCCTTATTATATAGATGATACTGTTGCTACAAGCAGTCCTCTACATATACCATCTACTGACAGCTACTGATAAAACTGATCTTTGCCCATATTTTTAATTTTACCGAGTAGTTTGGTGGCTGCCAAGTAGCTCAATGACGTGAATTTGATGAGGGCAATTAGATTACCATCTAGGTAGTTTGTGGCCTGGGTGCCACCCCTGTTAAAATCATGAAAACAGAAGATACAGGCCTGGTATTTACTTAGCAGTTCCTGAACATCAAGCAATGAAACTAGTCATTCTTCTTGCTGGTGCACTTAACACACTTCTTATATTGGCCCGAAAATTAGACCTAATATGCGAGAGTACGCATTGTGTACTCTCGCGTTTTAGGTCTCCAATTGCCGGTTTCCAGCATGCACTGCGCATGCGCGGGAAACCGGCACTTCGTGAACTCAAAAGGGGGCGGTTCCTAAGTGAACCGCGTGCGCGCTACAGGCTGCGCGCACGCAGTGCACTTAGTGCTTTGAACGCGCAGGTAAGCATGGAAGATTTTGCACATAAAGAAAGGAGGCGTAAGACCCTCTTTTAACAAGGTAAGTAGTTAATTAAGTATTATTTTAAATTTTTTTCAACAGGTTTATCTTTTTTAGAGACTTTAAAGAAAGGTAAGTTTATTTTTATAACTTTTAAAAAGATTTTAAATTTTTTCAAAAATTTAACTTTTTGTTTAAAGTGGTTAATTTATTTAACTATACTTATTTTATTAATGTGATGGCTTTTTTTTAAATTTAATTGAGGTTTAGCTGTTCTTTTGGGGGGGTATAGATTCATAGCTTTGACAGCCCTTGCTGTCAAAACTATGAATGAAAGATGGTGTGCTGCCATTGGCTCTAACTGAATCACGTGATCCCAGAGCTCGCACGAACTAACTCCGTCTCTGGGATACGCACACACTGCACAGCTGCAGCCTTGAAACTAAAGTTTGTGTGAGCTCGGAGGGAAAAGGTAGGCGCGCAGTGAGATATCGCGGGGAAGCCTTACCCCCGCAGGAAGGCTCCGTCTTTAATTTCTGGGCCATTGATTTTTGTGGCGAGGTCAGCCATTGAGCCCATTTCAATATCTAAACATGCAGTCGTTGCAGTGGAAGTTCAAGCTCATCCCCTCATAGTGGAAATTCAACCCCCTCTTTGCAGGAGTGATAGTTCTGGGATTCTCTTATGGGCAAGTTGAATGGGTTCTACAAGCTGAACTGAGACTCAGTAGATCAGAACAATTACTTTTGGAATGAACGGTACAATAACAACAACGTGCTTTTAACCTGGTAAAACATCCCAAGGCGCTTCACAGGAGCGTTATCAGACAAGATTTGTCACCGAACCACATAATGAATTATTAGGACAGGTGAGAGGTATGTTTTAAGGAGCATCTTAAAAGGAGGAGAGAGAGGTGGAGAGGCTTAGGGACGGGATTCCAGAGCTTAGGGCCCAGACAGCTGAAGGCACGGCCACCAATGGTGGGGTACTGAGGCCAGAATTGGAGGAACGCAGAGTTCTCGGAGGTTTGTAGGGCTGGGGGGGGTTACAGAGATAGGGAAGGGTGAGGCCATGAAGGGATTTGAACACGAGGATGAGTATTTTATCTTGGAGGAACTGGGGGACCAGAAGCCAATCTAGGTCAGCGAGCACAGGGGTGATGGGTGGTGGGACTTGCTGCTGGCTTAGATACGGGCAGCAGGGTTTGCAATGAGCGCAAGTTTTTGGAGGGTGGGAGACCGGCCAGGAGAGTATTGCAATAGTCAAATCTGGAGATGACATAAGCCTAGATGAGGGTTTCAGCAGCAGATGGGCTGAGGCAGGAGCAGAGAAGGGCGATGTTACAAAGGTAGTGCTAGACAATCTTTGTGATAGGGTTGGATACTCAGTTGGGGGTCAAATAGGACTCCGAGGCTACGGACTGACAGTGGCCAGTGTTTAAATGGAGAAAGGTTTGGCTAATCCAGGACCAGATAAGCATGCTGACAACACAGAGGCAGTGGAGGGGTCGAGAGAGATGGTGGAGAGGTAAAGCTGGGTCAGCATACATGTAGAACCTGACACCATAGTCTTTGGTTGATGTCGCCGAGGGGCAGCATGTAGTTGAAGAATAGGAGGTAGGGTCAATGCTAGGGTAGATGTATATAGTCATTGTAAAATTTTTGAAAAACCTACCCCTTAATACAAATCTCCTTCAGAATTTACGTTATTTTAACAGTCAATTGCTATGTTTGGGTAGAAACTGTGCTATAACATAAAATTAGGGTAGTGAGTTTGATTTTTTCCTCTAGTTTTTTTTCCAAAAAATTAGGAAGGAAAATTAAAAAAAAATTGCAAAAGGAGCATACTGTTGTTGTGATAAATACAGAACGTTTGGTAAGCTTTAACTTCCACGGATACACTAAGTGTGCTCTTGCTGGGGGATGTGTCTAGTTACAACTTCCATCTGCCTTTGCCTAGTGCTCTCCTCAAGCAATCACACACTCACACCATCTCCTGATTACATGTGCAGATTTTAGATAGCAGACCGCTGGCTCCACTTCTCAGTTTTCTGCATTTCTATAGATCAGGTTCACCTTCCCTTTTCGGTTATGCCTCCCCGCTGCTTCAGGGGTTGTGCGGACGACTCGGATACACATACAACCCTGTGTATCTCGTCTGTTCGTTCTACCACTTATCTCTACTCATCCACAATCTACACTCGCCAAAGCAGCCTAAACTTCCACGACTTTTCCAGAAACCCTGTCGATTTTGATTTTGTAGTTAAAAAAGTAACAGTCCCCTTTAACCTCAAATGCAATTTTCCGCCGTGTATTATTTTCGCTTAGCCTATTTTTACATGCAGCCTAACAAGTTTACTACTTCAAACTAGCTTAGCCACTTGAACAGGTAGTTAGGAAAACTAAGCATCAATCATCATTAAACCTTTTACAAGCTGGTTACAAATTCCATGCATTCCAATCACCTTTGACTCAGTTTCCAAACTTTCTGATAGTAAATAACTTTGACTAATCATCTGTGCAGAAAGCACAACATTTTTTGTCCCAGCATTCAGTTAGCACTTCATGTCTGGCAACCTCTCACAGAACAATGATAGGAATATTATTATTTAAGGAGCTTCTCGGAGTTGTTTTCCCCGGTAAATAATCATTTTAACGTCTCTCTAAAGAGTGCAGCAAAAACGCACCTCTTGTATTAGCTATTTAAATTCAAAGCTGGAAATGTTTGGTGTTTGACAGAGACATTTCCTACAATCATTTCTTACTTTCACACAATGAAACTTGTTGGACAACTTACTAAAAGTCTCTGCGAGTATTTTAAATGTAAAACATCACAATTTGCACAAAATGATTGTTGTCTAGGCAATGCAACCCCCCCACACCCCCATCATTGCAGGCAACATTCCCGCTAAGCTGCGCAGCGGTCTGGTGTTCCTGCGCAGGCCGCTCACCGGCTTTTCAATGCAAGAAACTGCGCATACGGCAAAAGTTTGAATGGGCCGCACAAGCCCGTTAAAGTGATTGAACAGCAAAAGAAAATTAACAGGGAACATTGATTGCAAGGCAAGATGCACAAAGAAAATCAAGGCCACTGTTGTCTGTCAACACATACACGTTCAAACAGGCTTTTCAATAATAAATATAACAGAAGAGTTTGCTCAATAAACGGTAATTCTATTTCCCAAAACGACATACTGCAACGAGCATTTGTGAATATTTATAGTATGCTCTGCAAAAAGAATTCCCACAATTAAAATGAGCAGTGTGCTTAAAATTTGGCCATGGCCTTTTAAAACTAAAGGTGTACAGCTTACTGACTTTTTTTAAAGTGTTTAAAAATGACCATTGTAACGGAATGCCAACTGTCTACTATTTAGAAACCAAACTCCAAAATGGCTGTCTTGATAATGTTGGGAAGAGATCATTTATACATTTTATTTATATTTTTGGTTGTTGGAATTATTACTCAATCTTATCTGAGCTGAACCAAAACAATTTGATATTATTTCACGTGTACTTTTAAAAATCTATTCAATTTCAGGTCTAGAAATTCCTGTCGGCCATTTTTAAACTGAAGACGGAGGCCCGAGGATTCAGCCTTGGACCTCAGGCGAGCTGCTGGTACCTGTTGGCCGACTCAGGCAGCTCACCCAACAGACACGTGCAATTTTGGGACACCTGCCTCACTGGCAGTCGCCCTCAGGTTAAATTCATAGGCGTGGGAGGGGGGAGGGGGGGGGTTGGAGGACAGCGGGAGGGCATCTGATCGTGGCCATCAGCATGCTGTCAGGAGTACTGTGGAGCTTGGAGGACCAATAAGAAATGGCACAGGCCCGATAGGCTAAATGGCCTTTTTTCCTGTCATTTCTGGGAATCACTGTAGAACATTTGTACTGCAAATTATATTTGGATTTTTTTTTAAATAGTGTATTCCATTAACATGTGTACCTATCTATTACAAGCGTTAACTTTAGATCCAGTACACAAATGTTGTAGCTGTTTGCCTCCTTTGTAATCAATCTGTACATTCAATAAACCATCTTATGGCTGATCTTAAACAGCTTTCCTATTAAATGAAATCATTGGCTTTATTTACCCATTTACGGATTGGAGAGTTGCACAAAAATATTGTTTGATGTTGGAATAAGATAACTTTTCAGATACTTTCTTCGACCACAATGCATCACTCACTTTTGAAGTACAACCTTTAAATAACATGCAAATCAAAAACTCTAGCTTTATTCGTTTATTAGCCCATTGGGTTATTGCTCAAGTAAGGGTGCCAATTAAATACTAGTGAGCTCTTTTTTAAATTTAGAACTAAAATTTGATGAACATCAATCAGTTAATTTAATTTGGGTGTGTTGGTTGAGGAAGGAATTTTGGCCATGACACTGGGAGAACTCATCCACTCTTCTTCAATAGTGCCATGGGATCTTTCATCTCCTCCTGAGTCACCAGAAAAGGCAGATGAGGGTTTGGTTTAATGTTGAATCTCACGTAACACCATTTTTTTCCAACAATATGTACATGGATAGGATACATTGACTTTGGTTTATGTTCGCTACATTTTAAAACTGTTTATATACAAGAATAAATCATTAATTGGCCCATTTTATAGCACAACGTGTAGGCTATAAATTTCTTGGTAAAGTGTGAATAAGTTTGATGAAAACTATTGTGGGCCATTTGGCTTTAAATGTGCAGCAGATAATCTGGTCCTTGTAATAGACCGAAGCTCTTATTTTAAACCCCTGCACCCATCAAGAATAGGGCTTGTGAAGGGTTAAAATATTGGCAGTGTGGCAGGCACCATGTCCACGTTGCATCTGCACTTCCTACCACCCCCCACCCCCGCCCCGTGTGTCAGAGATGCATTTTGCGCAACGTGCGAGGCAGGCGGAGCCTCACTGAAATGCAATAGTTAACGTCTGATGATGTCATCCAGACCCCGCAATGCCATTTTAGCTCGTTTTCAGCGAGGTTGGCGCCAAGGAGCAGCAGGCTCCAGAAGAGTGCTGAGAAGGTGAGTTTATTTTCTTTTCGGGTTTCCTTGTGGGACGGAAGGATTCTCCTCCCTTTCCCCGACTGTAAGCGCCTGCGTCCTCGCTCCCGAATTCAACTACTTTAGTGGTGAGGACCATTCCTGCCGGTGGCCTCCTCACGTCACTGTCGCTGGGTTCGGGTGGACATTGGGCCTGGTTTATTTAAATGATGTCCTGGAGATGAAATGGGTTGTGCCTAACATTGGCGAGTCAGGGCGAGCCCAGCGCTTGCCCCCAACGCCCCGAGTTAAAATTGGGGCTTAAAAGTTACATAGGATTTAATTTTTTTTACTGTAAAGCATTAACTAATTTTAGGACTGCGAACCTTGCAAAAAAACCTTTAAAATGCAGGGCCTCTGGCCACATGGAGCACTTACTTAATTCTCAGCAGTGGCTGGATTCATAGTTGGAATATAACATTAAAAAAAATCAGCATACGTACCAAGAAAAAGTGATGCAGAATAGAAAAGGACTGAAAATACTTTATTTTGCCAAGTGCGTTTTCTTAAGTTATCCGCATTGATAACAGGTTTGACTTATCCTGTGCCAAGGTTGTTCTTAGGCCAGCTAGACAGAGGTGCAACAGTGACCAGGGTAGCTCGCCCTCCGATTTTCCTGTTCTCCAGCTGGAGCAGTGCCTGGCCTCTGGTCTGCATCTCCAACCGAGTGCATAACTCAGACCTCACAGTGTGCCAGGCTCATGTCTCAATATTCAGTGGTGCAGCACATTGGAGAATCAACTTGCTGCACCACTGAGAATACACCTTCATATTTCATAACTACAAATGTCACAGTATTGTTTGCACCAATTATAAGAGCATACAACAACAGCAACCTGCATTTATAAAGTGCCTTTAATGGGGAAGAAAACGAGCCAAGGCACTTCACAGAGAAGTAAAGAGAACGTATGCTCAGCCAGAGAAGGAGAGATTAAGAAGTTCAAGAAACCAAATGGCCAAACACTTTAGTCAAAGAGGTGGGTTTTAAGGAGGGTCTTAAAGGAGAGGGAAATGGTGAGGTGGAGTGGTTTAGAGTGAGCATTTCGGAGAGTGGGACTTATGCAGCTGAAATAATTATGCCGATGGTGGGGCGAAGGTAGGGGCTGGAGGAGGTTACAGAGGTAGAGAGAAGCGAGGCCAGAAACAAATTTAACAAGTGCAATCATTTTGAATTTAAGGAACGGGAGCCAGTGTAGGTCAGTGAGGATGGGGGTGGATAGGTAAACAGGAATTGGTGTGGAATAATTTACGAGCAGCAGAGTTTTCAATGAGCTGGAGTTTACGGAAGGTGTAGGATGGGAGGCCGTCAACGAGAGCCTTGAAGTAATCGAGTCTGTAGGAGACAAAGGCATCTATGAAGGTTTAGGCGGCCGATGAACTGAGTTGGGGCAGAGACAGGTGATGTTACAGAGGTGGAAGTTGGCAGTTTGTGTGATAGAGAGGATACAGTTACACTTCAATTGCATTTCACACGTGCCTATATTAATCCTACATTTGACTTATTGTATTCAGACAACATTACCCATACATAAAGACGAGAAGTCGCACAACACCAGGTTATAGTCCAACAGATTTATTTAATTTTACAAGCTTTCGGAGCTGTTCGCTCCTTCCTCAGGTAAGTTAGCAGTGAGAGAATCTCCCAGAATTCACAATTTAAACACAGACAAAATGGGAGATTCTCTCACTGCTAACTTACCTGAGGAAGGAGCGAACAGCTCCGAAAGCTTGTAAAATTAAATAAATCTGTTGGACTATAACCTGGTGTTGTGTGACTTCTCATTTTTGTCCACCCCAGTCCAACGCCAGCATCTCCACATCATGACATACATAAAGACAACATCATGAGTACATACCTCCAAGATAGCTGTTATTTTCATTTACAGTTAAATTGAAATACAATTGAAACTATTATTTCACTTCTCCACTCCCCACAGCAAAGGCACTGTACCTTATTGAGTTATCGTTCCACGGGCACTCCAGTATCTTACCCAAGTGGATGGCCTTTATTTTTAGCCCACACAATGGATACCATACAATTCTCATCTATCCAAGAGGATTCCAGGTGACAATCACTGGTGCCCATCCCAAGCCTGATGTTTGTGAGCAACCACACTGTTCTATTGCCACATCTGGAGTGGTGTGGTTGGGACAGGGGCCGTGGGGGTTCCTAGAGGTCCTTGCCTGGGCAGCTGATAAAATCTAATAGGCAGTGTCAACACGGTGCTCAGTGTGAGGGTGAGGAAAAAGGGTGGGTTCACAGCCAAACTTGAGCTGTTATCACCCAACATCCACACACATGTACTTTTCAGCAGACAAGAAACTTGCATTGATATAGCACTGTTCAAATTCTAAGGATGGCCCAAATTTCTTCACAGACAATTCATTATTTTTGAAGTGCAATGACATCATTATATAGGCAAATACGGCAGCCAATTTTCACACAGCAAGGTTCGACAAAACAGCAATGAGATAAATGACCAATTTAATCTCTTTTGGTTGGAAGATAAATGTTAGCCATTAAAGGAGGAGAATTCGGCTGCTCTTGTATGAATCGTGCCATGGGATCTTTTACATCCACCTGAACTAGTAGACAGCTTTTGGTGTGTCTCATCTGAAAGACAGCACCAGCAGCAATGCAGCACTTCCCCATTAATACGCTGAAGTGTCAGCCTAGATTATGTGCTCAAATCGTGGAGTGGGGGAAAGTCACTGGATAGGAGTGGGAATCCAATCTGATTTCCCCCCCCCCCCCACATCTCCCTAAATTTATCAAATCTTGAGCTGAAACCTAGAACCTGGTTCAATTTGTAACTTTTCTGTCTGGAAGCATGAAGGAAAAAAAGGGGACAATACCCCATCAGTAAAAGGTAACAGAAGGTCTGAATTTACACCGCAGTGCCCGGTGAACACACAATGGGTACCTGCAACCTGAGGATGCTAAACAAGAAGGGGACTGACAGGAACAGGGGACATGAGTTGAGCTCTCATCTGGCCTCAGGGGGGAGGAATTCCAATTAAAAGGCTGGAACATGAAGGAGGGGACAGGGCTGGGAATGTTTTGGTCTCCTTATTAAAGGAAGGATATACTTGCCTTAGAGGCGGTGCAACGAAGGTTCACTAGATTGATCCCTAGGATGAGAGGGTTGTCCTAAGAGGAGAGATTGTGTAAAATGGGCCTATACTCTCTGGAGTTTAGAAGAATGAGAGGTGATCTCATTGAAACATATAAGATTCTGAGGGGGATTGACAGGGTAGATGCCGAGAGGTTGTTTCCCCTGGCTGGAGAGTCTAGAACTAGGGGGCATAGTCTCAGGATAAGGGGTCGGCCATTTAAGGCTGAGATGAGGAGGAATTTCTTCACTCAGAGGATTGTGAATCTTTGGAATTCTCGTTGTTGAGTATATTCAAGGCTGAGATCGATAGATTTTTGGACTCCAGAGAATTCAAGGGATATGGGGATCGGGCGGGAAAGTGGAGTTGAGGTCGAAGATCAGCCATGATCTTAGTGAATGGCGGAGCAGGCTCCAGGGGCCATATGGCTCACTCCTGCTCCTAATTATTATGTTCTTAAAGCAGGGCGAGGTTCCCCCCCCCCCCCCTTCCCCGCAGCCTCTGCATCTCCTCTCCCACCTCCTGTGGCGAGGCGGCGCCCACAATGTCAACTCAGCCCAGGTTAGGGGTCTCGGAAGTGGGTGGGGCCGGCTTCGACCCCTTCCCCCCAGCCCCAGGGGAGTGGGTTTTACCGGAGCTGAGCTGAGCCCAGCCCAGCCTACCCCAGAAGGGGGATCCGAAGCTCTATCTTGGCAGCTGCGGCTCCCCCGCCCCAATGTAAACCGATCGCAACCAGTTCAGTGCCCGCTGCGCTGCGGTCTTCCCCGCTGCCTCCCGCACCCGGTCAGTGAGACCCGGGGACCCCGCCACTTCGCCCAGTCATCTGGCAAAATGCAGGTTGCCTGGGGGGGGGGGGGGGGGCAAAGGACAACCATTAAACCGGCAAGATGACTCACAAAGATCGCAGCGCTCTGCAAGATGCAACAGTATCTGCAGTCTGCGCAGATACATTCACTTAATAAGGATGCAACGAAACAACATGCACCATCCCGTTCATTTCCAGATTTAAGACATTCCGCTGCAGTGTTTATAAAATCCACAATTCACAGCCTCCCCCTCCCTCCTCCCTCCCCACTACACACACACACACACACACAGACATAGACACTTTTAACCTGATACAACAATAAACAATTGCCACTTGGGCACATGAGGCTAGCAAATTCGTAAAAGGTCAGCCATCGTGCAGTGAAAGAGGAAATATTGTTACAGCAATTACAGTAAAGCAACATTTTAGCAAACAAAAACCGGCTTTGGCAGAAATCAATACAAAAGACTTCTTGCCACGGTTAATAAAACACTATTCAATCGCACTTCACACACACACACACACACACGGAATAAAATAGAAACTGTATAAAGTGAATGAACTTTTAAAGCGGTCTGATTGCACAAAGATCATTTCCCATTGCCCCCCCCCTCCCTTCCTACGAGGTTATACCCAATGCAAATACAATGTTGATTTACTAATTCCTTCTTTGCTCACGCAGAGTCCCGCATTTAATTCACCAACCGTTCATATTTCCAAATATTTGCAATCGTTCTTAAGTACCCACTTACACATATTTTTAATACCTTTCTACCGCAATAAGAACCTTTACTTCCTATCCGCCAAATCATGCCGCGGGTGCATTTTAAAAAACAAAAATAGGGCAAACCTCTCTTGCCGCTTAAAATATAAAACACAGCCTGAAGCCATTTAGGCTTTATCACAATACACTGGCAAAAGCAATTTAAAATGTTATTTACTTTTTATTAATAAGCTGGTTTTTTTGTTGTTGACGAAACCCACCTTTAAATTGCAACGTGAATCAAGTAACAAAGCGGGAGCAACAGTGAATTGTAATTTCAGAGGGGAGATCCTCTGCATTTAACAGTATAGGGGAGATAGTGGAAATTTCCACCATGTGAACCTAGCATGCAAACAGTTTCATGTTTCATGAATGACAAGACACGCCCTGTACTCGGGAGCCGCCAATCAAGATGGAGCTGTCCGAGGCGAACTATACACAAAGGGCTGGGCACACCATCCACGCTTCAAATGCAATCTTAATTGGTGTGACATTCTTAAAGGAGTACTGCCTACCCTGAAGTGTCCTGGCAAACCTTTTCAGCCGTGTTAAGAGGTGTAATTCGTGCCTTTGAGGATATAAAAAGAAACAGATTTAGCCATCAGATTGCCAGCCACAATATGCACCTACATCATAGGTTTGGAATCGCCTGCTATCTCCCACTTCATCTTTACCTTTGAAACTGCTTCCTTTCTCGTCTGTCTCAATCTCATTGCTCTGAAGGTAGCCTCCCTCCCTTCCTACTGACAACCAGAGAGACTTTTACATTTGTGCTATCACTCCATTTTGTTTTGGGAGAGCAACTTCTTTGTGCTTTTCTGTCTTTACACTTAGACTGAGGAACTGTTCCAGACTCTGCTTTTATAAAGATGCCCGTAGATGGCAAAAGTGCAAAAACCGAGCTCCCCTTATACATGACTAAAATCAGTTCCTTTAATCTGATGGTTTTAATATACATCCCCTTTTTAATTGGTCTACAGTGCTGTTGAACCTGGAGATTATGGGGTGCAGCTTAATTTTCTAAAGAGTAGAAGCGCCTAGAGAATGATTCTTCTTCTTCTTCTTCTTAGGCAGTCCCTCGGGACCGAGGATGACTTGCTTCCACATTAAAAATGAGTTCTCAGGTGACTGATGAGTCCAATGCGGGACCTACAGTCTCTGTCACAGGTGGGGCAGACGGTGGTTGAAGGGGCGGGTGGGTGGGGTGCTTGGGTTGACGTGAGCTCCTTGCGCTGCCTGCGCTTGGCTTCCGCTTGCTCCTGGCGAAGAGACTCTAGGTGTTTGGCGCCTTCCCGGATGCTTCTCCTCCACTTTGTGCGGTCTTGGGGCCAGGGATTAGGATAAGAAAAGCAGGCGTGATCCTCCAGGCCCCAAGAAAGATAATCTGGACCACTGCCGCCCCCAGGCTCAACACCCCTCCGCGATTGTGACAGCCCCCCGGACTTACCTTGCTGTCGGCCCGGCTTGAATCCGGCGAGCTGCATCAGGATGTCTATTTGGAGACCGTAGCTCGGCGGTTCCACTGGAATGAGGCTTGGGTCTCAAAATGGCTCCAAGGCTCTTATTCCCTGGAACGGGCAGGCTGCCGGCACATCCCGCCGGTCAGTCACCCAAAAGTTAAAATCAACCCCGAGGAGTCTAAATCGAGGGTCCGTAGACACAAAATTAAAAGTAAGAGATTTAGAACAGAGCGCAAGAGAATCTTCTTTACACAGAGAGTTGTTAGGCTGTGGAATTCACTTCCAGGGTCAGTGGCTGAGGCAGAAACGATGTCAACCTTCAAGATTAGATTGGATAGGACATTGAAGGAAAAGGGGCCAGAGGGAAATAGGAACAGGATGGGTTAATGCAAGTAGGACTATTTGCTCACGTGGAGGGTAAAGACAGACTATTTGGGCTAAATAGCCCTGTGTTGTAACTTCTATGTATTTGTTTTTTCTACTGATTTCCCCACTTATTCAGGTTTCCCCGGGCTATGCCACCATCCGTAGACAACATTCAACCAGACTTCAGATCTCAGTCAATTCTGCTCTGGAACCAGCTGCTAGGAAGTTTATGAGAATGACGCAGTGTCAACTCACCCTCACTTTTTTCCTCCAATGGGGAAACAGCTAACCTCTACTCTGTGCCTCCCTATAAGTCTTGACTGAGGTTGAGAAATCAGAGAAATGGGGAATGACGCCTGCATTCCTGCACCGTGTGGTGCTGTGCGTTGGTGCACCAATGGATTGCACTGCCCTTCAATAGCTCCCTTTGCAAATGAGAATAGATAGTGCAGCCAAATTGTGCAACAAAACAGGTTCACTCTACTTTATGCTAGTGTAGCTCATAGATACTGTTACTCAGTGCACAATGCTGTCTTGGAAGACTCTGAAGGTAATAGTGAACATTTTTGGATTGCACAAATATTGCATTTAATAACTTGTATGAACACTTAATACCAATGTGTTGGTGACTGATCTTCAACTGCCTAATCATTGCTGTAGGCCAATAATATATGTAAAAAGAACAATTTGATGGATAGTTCTGAATATCAATGATTTAGTGATAACCAATAAATAGGAACATATCAGCAAGAGTGTAAACCTTCAGAAGTGTTTCTTTTAATGTTATGGTTATTTTTTTACAAATGAAATATTGTATCTGAAAAAATTGTGTTTGAGGTGCTTTTAATTTTAAACTGTATGATGTTAAGATATATTTTGGCTGTACAGCTTAAATGTCTGCAGAAAACATTTTATTATTTTAATTTTCTGTCCATCCTTTGAGATCTAGAGACAAAGAGATATTCAACAACACCTTTTCATGTTCAATTTTTCAGTTATATTGCAACAATTTTCATTTCAACATAATCATATCCTAGATCTTTTTGAAGCACCTATTTAGAGACCCTGAGCAGCTTTAAGTGTTGGCATTGCAGAGCCCTAATCCAAGCTCCGCATATCTGTGTGCTAGTTGTATGCCTAATGGTAGAATTGCTCACCTTGTTTGTTCACATGCTTGTAACTAGTTAACAAGTTTGAGTGCAGGACATCAATACTATTTAAAATAACAACAGAAAACGCTGGAAAAACTCAGCAGGCCAGGCAGCATCCGTGGAGAGAGAAAGAGAGTTGACGTTTCAGGTCGATGACCTTTCATCAGAACTGGGAAGAGCTGGAAATCAAATAGATTTAAGGCCAGGGTAAAGCTGGGAAAAGGGGGAGGGGATAAAGGAACAAAGGAGGAGATGAAGAGACATTAAGAGACATTAAGAGATATGCAAGGCTAGAGGTGGTGTTAATGTGACAGATTAAGGCTGAATGAAGTGTGAAATCCACTGGCAGAATGAAGGACAGCTGCCAGCTTCTAGGAGGAAAAAAAAGGTGGGGGGGACAAATAAAAGGGTGGATAAAATAAAATATAAATGTGATTGGAGCTGAGGTTATGATCTAAAATTGTTGAACTCGATATTGAGTCCAGAGGGCTGTAGCGTGCCTAAACGAAAGATGAGGTGCTGTTCCTCGAGCTTACGCTGAGCTTCCGTGGAACAGTGTAATAGGCCGAGGACGGTGAGGTCAGAGTGGGAGTGAAGCGGTGAATTAAAGTGACAGGCCACCGGGAGCTCGGGGTCCCCCTTACGGACTGAACGGAGGTGTTCCGCAAAGCGGTCACCCAATCTGCGTTTGGTCTCCCCAATGTAGAGGAGTCCACATCGTGAGCAGCGAATACAGTATACTAAATTGCAGGAAGTACAAGTAAATCGCTGTTTCACCTGGAAGGGGTGTTTGGGGCCCTGGACAGTGGGAAGAGGGGAGGTATAAGGGCATGTGTTGCATCTCCTGCGCGTGCACGGGAAGGTGCCGGGCGAAGGGGAAGGGGTGCTGGGGGTGGTAGAGGAGTGGACTAGGGTGTCGCGGAGGGAGCGGTCCCTGCGGAATGCTGAAAGGGGAGGTGAGGGGAAGATGTGTTTGGTGGTGGGATCACGCTGGAGGTGGCGGAAATGGCGGAGGATGATCCGTTGAATGTGGAGGCTGGTGGGGTGAAAGGTGAGGACAAGGGGAACCCTATCGTGGTTCCGGGAGGGAGGGGCAGGGGTGAGGGCAGATGTGCGGGAGATAGAACGGACACGGTCGAGGGCCGTGTCGACCACGGTAGAGGGGAATCCTCGGTTGAGGAAAAAGGAAGACATGTCGGAAGCACTGGTATGGAAGGTGGCATCATCAGAGCAGATGCGGCGGAGACGGAGAAACTGGGAGAATGGAATAGAGTCCTTACAGGAGGCGGGGTGGGAGGAAGTGTAGTCCAGGTAGCTGTGGGAGTCGGTGGGCTTGTAGTGAATGTTAGTCAATAACCTATCCCCAGAGATGGAGATGGAGAAGTCGAGGAAGGGAAGGGAAGAGTCGGAGATGGACCATGTGAAGGTGAGGGAAGGGTGGAAATTGGAAGCATAGTGAATGAAATGTTCTAGTTCAGGGCGAGAGCAGGAGACGGCACCGATACAGTCATCAATGTACCGGAAAAAGAGGTGAGGGAGGGGACCCGAGTAGGACTGGAACAAAGAGTGTTATACATATTTAAATGTTGTTCATTGGCAAGTAGACATGTTGCCCTTGCTACATGCAGATATACTCAGATGTCGTTACTTAATAATGTGAATGGTGTTTGATATATAGGGATTTCCAACCCTGCGTATCCCTTTTTAAGGATATCAGTTCAGGAATTGTTCAGCCTTTTTATGTTACGATTCTTGTCCAACAGTTCCATATATTGAGTTGCTAGTTCCCAAAGTATGGTTCTAAAATGAGAAAAAAGACATTTTAACTTTCTCACACAATAGCAAAATACTGCGGATGCTGGAAATTTGAAATAACAACAGAAAATGCTGGAAACACTCAGCAAGTCAGGCAGCATCTGTGGAGAAAGAAACAGAGTTAAGGTTTCAGGTCGATGAGCCTTCGTCAGAAGTTCTGATGAAGGGTCATCGATGTGAAACGTTAACTCTGCTTTTCTCTCTCCACGGATGCTGCCTGACCTGCTGAGTGTTTCCAGCATTTTCTGTTGTTATTTCATTTTAACTTTCTCCACTGACAGAAGCACATAATGGCCCAGAAATTGATCTCGCTCTGTTCCCGCTGGGGTAAGGCTTCCCCGCGATCTCTCACTCCGCGTGTGCTTTTTCAGATCCAGCTCGCACGAACTTGATGTTCCAGACATCAGCTGTGCTGGGCTTGCGTATCCCACCGGCGTAGTGAATTTGTGCGAGCTGTGGGATCACGTGACTCAGTTAGAGCCAATGGCAGCACACCATCTTCCATTCATAAGTTTCACAGCACGGCTGTGAAATCTATGAATCTTACACCCCCCCAAAATAACAGCTAAACCTCAATTAAATTTAAAAAAAAAACCATCACATAATAAAATAAGTATAGTTAAATAAATTAACCATTTTAAATAAAAAATTAAATTTTTGAAAAAATTTAAAATCTTTTAAAAAGTTATAAAAATAAACTTACCTGTCTTTAAAGTCTCTAAAAAAGATATACCTGTAAAAAAAAATTCAAAAAAATACTTAATTCACTACTTACCTTGTTAAAAGTGGGTCTTACTCCTCCTTTTTACATTTCTAAAATCTTCCGTACTTACCTGCGTGTCCAAAGCATGAAGTGCACAGCGTGCACGCAGCCTGTAGCGCGCACGCGATGCACCGAGGACCCGCCCCCTTTTCAAAAGAGCAATTGCCGGTTTTCAGCGCATGCGCAGGGCATGCAGAAAACCGGCAATTGCAGAGGGAATACGCGAGAGTACGCAGTCGCGCACCGGGATGAATTTTTGGGCCAATGTAAAACTTTGTCCATTTACATTTACACACTTAGATTTATATACCTTGACAGTTACTTTTGGATTTCCTTTGCCCAGGTCATGAAAACATGAAGGGGATTTTATTTTTAAACTGAGAGTTCAGCATTTATTCTTAAAAATGTTAATTTAAAGAGCTATAAATATTTAATTGCTTTTAAAAACAAGTATACTTCTTTTCTATTATTATTCAAAACTGCAATTCTATCTCTTTATTGTACCAAGGTGCAGATAATAGTTACACAAGGAGGGAGTCGAAGCAATTTTTGATTTACCCTGCATAAAAATGTGCTTTGAAAATGCATCTGTAGGCCACAACCAATTCATGTAGCAAAGGGAACATGTCTACTTGCCAATGAACAACATTTAAATAGTATTGATGTCCTGCACTCAAACTTGTTAACTAGTTACCAACATGTGAACAAACAAGGTGAGCAATTCTACCATTAGGCATACAACTAGCACAAAGATATGCGGAGCTTGGATTAGGGTTCTGCAATGCCAATACTTAAAGCTGCTGATTGTCTCTAAATAGGTGCTTCAAAAAGATCTAGGATATGATTATGTTGAAATGAAAATTGTTGCAATATAACTGAAAAATTGAACATGAAAATATGAAAAGGTGTTATTGAATATCTCTTCCCCAATCAATTTGATCAAGTTGTTCCTCATATAAGTCCTTCTGAAATTATATACCTGGCTGCTGGCCTTTGATAATTCTGAATCCCAGATCGTGTGAAGCTTAATAATTTTGTAGTCACTATGGCCCAGATTGAAGGGGATGAAGGAGAGCATACTTTACAATGGTTGCAATAAGACTCCCCTAGATACATAGTTTATATGGCAACACATTGCAATGTATTACATTGGCCCGTATTTTACGGTCAGTGGCGAAGTGATGGCGCTCGCTGCTGACCTCGAAGAAAGCTGCTCACAAAGATTTAGCGGACTCTGTGGTGTCGATTTGCCTTGTTACGGCGTGACTTTCTATCTGGCACCAGCTATAGGGGAACTGTGGCGTCCAGGAACAGTGAGGTCATCAAGCAGGCTGAGCAGCCAATCAAATTGAAGAATTATCACAGACAGCAAACCAGGAAGTAAAAAGCACTGATTATCATTACTTTTTAATCATTTTATAGAAAACAAAATAAGAATTGGGACATACACATGGGATTAAGGTAGAAGCTGAAATATCATAAACAAACTTTAAAAAAAAATTAAGGAATGACACTCCACACCTATATAATTAGTTTTTCAGGACCAGAGAGATTGTTCAGCAGTAATTATGACTTAGGATGCCGTTAAAAACTCAGTTACACCTCATTCAACAATACTTAACTTTTTCAATAGTTTTTACAGCAAGAATAGTGTGTAAACAGTTGGGCCATGAAATTTGGCTCCTTTGCGCCTGCCGTTAACGCCTCCAGGGGGTGCTAATGGGGCGCAAAGGGCTTATTGCCCGGGCGGGGGCAGCGGCTCCCGAGAAATTCGGCGGGGCACTACTGAGTTGCTAGCAGATAGCACCGCGCCCCTGCCGGTAGTGCCCCAGGCTGCTGTGCCGCCGGTGATGACATCATCACCATGCACCATGACCCCTTAGCGCCCTGCTGCGACCCCTTACCGCCCCGTGGCAGAAATTCGGCTGCACCCTGCGAGGCTGCTGCGGGCGGTTTCAGTGCCAGCGTCGTGGGTCACGAGCCGGGCTGACCTCCGCTCGTGGGGCGCTAATTAAAGGGAGGTGCGGCTGCGACCTGTGCCGCCATTTTTTTTGGGCCGACCTCCAGGTCGGCCTTCCATGACAGCCCTTGGCCTGGTCCATGCCTGCCATTGAGCAGCCCGGCACCACGCCGCCCTGGTGAGCTAGTGTGAGCCATCAGAGGCCCCGCAGAGCTTGCAGCGTCCCTCCCCTTTAAAGGAAGGGGAGGGGTGCTGAAACGCGTCAGCGCTATGTGGAGCGGCCAGTTTGCGCCCCCGACACCGCCTCGAGAGGAAGTGGAGCGCCCGAATTTAGCGGCCGGGGCGGTATTTCCGCACTGGGCGATAAATCTCCGGCGATAATTCGGTTACCGCCCCCAAACGGGACGTAACTGAATTTCGCCCCCTTGAAGTTCAGGTCAAATCACTGATTCTGTGTTGATTGCATCTGCGAAGACTGCAGCAGTGCACCCTGTGGAGGAGCAGGGTATCACTGACAGCAACTTCCAGAGTTCCGCGTTTAACTGCACATGTGCGGACACCAGAAGTTGCTGACAGTTTTGCCATCATTACAACCACAAATTTCAGGCCATTATCTCAAAAATGCTAAACTTCCGTTTCCTGCTTGTAACTGGGTCATTTATCATTACACTGTCAAGATGAGAATTGCCTCTCATAGCTTCCCTAACTGGCTGGGCCATGAATTATATGAATGCATTACATTTAACAATCTGAACTAAACCACTCAGAATTCCCAATTTATATTTGGTTGATTCAAGTCTCATTAACGTAATTTTCCTGTTTTCACATAACCTTTTGTCTCCTCATAGAACAAGCTGTCTTTCTTCTTATTTTGACCTGGCAGTTTGTAGCGTATTCCTCAGGAATTAGTTTCAACTTCCGTGGTTGTGGAAAATTGGCGGTAGCAGATCAGCTACCCATTATAAAGCCCGCCCGATTTTCTGAAAACCCCACAGAAGTTAAAAATTGTTGCCCGCTCGTGTTAGTTTTTTTCCGTTGTGTAGCTTTCCACCTCTCACAGGATCAACCTCTATACCCTCCCAGATGTCCCTGACATGTAGGGCTACAATGCCTTCTCTCCTGCCTGCTCTATCTCTCTGTCCCCTTGTATTCTGTATTCATTACCACTGCCTTGGGTCAATCATGTTGCTGATATTCCTGCTACATCATAGTTCCGTATTACATCATTGTTCCCGACTGCCAGAACAGCCTTCATTTCAGGTATCTTATTCTAAATGCTTCTAGCATTTGTGTACACACATCTTATTCTAGAGCCCCAAACACCCCTTCCAGGTGAAACAGCGATTTACTTGTACTTCCTGCAATTTAGTATACTGTATTCGCTGCTCACGATGTGGACTCCTCTACATTGGGGAGACCAAACGCAGATTGGGTGACCGCTTTGCGGAACACCTCCGTTCAGTCCGTAAGGGGGACCCCGAGCTCCCGGTGGCCTGTCACTTTAATTCACCGCTTCACTCCCACTCTGACCTCACCGTCCTCGGCCTATTACACTGTTCCACGGAAGCTCAGCGTAAGCTCGAGGAACAGCACCTCATCTTTCGTTTAGGCACGCTACAGCCCTCTGGACTCAATATCGAGTTCAACAATTTTAGATCATAACCTCAGCTCCAATCACATTTATATTTTATTTTATCCACCCTTTTATTTGTCCCTCCCACCTTTTTTTTCCTCCTAGAAGCTGGCAGCTGTCCTTCATTCTGCCAGTGGATTTCACACTTCATTCAGCCTTAATCTGTCACATTAACACCACCTCTAGCCTTGCATATCTCTTAATGTCTCTTAATGTCTCTTCATCTCCTCCTTTGTTCCTTTATCCCCTCCCCCTTTTCCCAGCTTTACCCTGGCCTTAAATCTATTTGATTTCCAGCTCTTCCCAGTTCTGATGAAAGGTCATCGACCTGAAACGTCAACTCTCTTTCTCTCTCTACGGATGCTGCCTGGTCTGCTGAGTTTTTCCAGCGTTTTCTGTTGTTATTTCTTATTCTAGAGCCACTTCCTTTCTTGACCTCCACTGTTTGCCTGTTCCTAGTAAACTGACTCCATCTCTCTCCCTAGCATCTGTCTGAGGCTGAACCAGAATGTTCGCAACCTTGGTGTCATATTTGACCCTAAAATGTGCTTCCAACCACATATCCACGCCATCACTAAGACCGCCTATTTCCACCTCCGTAACATCGCCTGACTCCACCCCTGCCTCATCTCATTTGCTGCTGAAACCCTCATCCACGCCTTTGTTACCTCTGGACTTGACTATTCCAATGCATTCCTGGCTGGCCTCCCATGTTCTACCCTACGTAAACTTGAGGTCATCCAAAACTCTGCTGCCCGTGACCTAACTTGCACCAAGTCCCATTCACCCATCACCCCTGTGCTCGCTGACCTACATTGGCTAACGTTAAGCAGCGCCTCGATTTTAAAATTCTCATCCTTGTTTTCAAATTCATCCATGGCCTCACCCCTCCCTATCTCTGTAACCTCCTCCAGCCCCACAACCTCTCTTTCCTCCTTTAAGACGCTCCTTAAAACCTACCTCATCTGCCCTAATATCTCCTTGTGTGGCTCGGTGTCAAATTTTGTTTTATAACGCTCCTCTGAAGCGCCTTGGGATGTCTTACTACGTTAAAGGTGCTATATGAATACAAGTTGTTGTTTTTGTTGTTGTATCAGGCTACTGTAGTTCTCTCTGATTTATTGACCCATAATTTGCGGCCCCTACGGGTGCATACGAGGTGCGTACGTGTCCGTAAGGGCCGCGCAAGTTCCGGGTTTTTGCGCGCGAAATGCATGTGCAAAAACCTAAAACTTGAGTTCTGTCAAGAATCTTCCAGAAAAGGCAGACTGCTGTAGGTTGGAGTCAAAGATATGTAGAGCGCCAGTCAGAGCATTCCTGTTTTAGGAGTGCCTGTGACTATGACATTGGCCAGTGGGTACTCTGTTAAAGAGGGCCCTGGAGTGGCCATGTTTTCCTTGGTAGTTTGCAGCTTAATCAGGCAGTGATGCAGCACATCACAGATATGGGTTGCGGAGTCTGATGTGGTGGCACCATACTGTAGAGGCTGCATGACACACTTGTAAATGACTCCATGAAGTGCTGATGTTGAGCTACCAAAATATGTTTGTACGCAGACGCTGCGAAATCAGGGTCCCAAGGCTTTACAGGAGCTCTAGAGCTGGCTCTTCTGTAATTCCACCTGCACTTTCTCCTCACTAAGCACTCCCTCCTGGAAATCACTAACTCACCGCCACAGAGTGCATATATCTGTGATGATGCTTGCTTCTGTAGGAAAGAACATTGGACTCAGTCAGGCATGTAGGGGATGAAGGAGAGCATACTTTACAACATTTGCAGTGAGAATCCCCTAGGTACATAGCTTATATGGCAACACATTGCAATGTATTACATTGGCCCGGAATTTGCGGTCAGTGGTGAAGCGACAGCGATCGCCACTGACCTCGAAGAAAGCTGCCCACAAAGATCTCACGATCTCTGTGATGAAAACTTTAGCTTTCTCAATGTTAATTTGGTTGTAGCGCTGTCTATAGGGAATCTCCAGTGTACAGCAGCAGTGATGCCATCAAGCTGTCTTAGCAGCCAATCACATTGAAGAAATCTTACAGATAGCAAACCAGAAAATAAAAAGCAGCTTTTATCATTCACGTTTTAAAATTTTTACAGGGAGCGAAATAAAGATTGGGACGTACACATGGGGTTAAGGTAGAAGCTGAAATATAAACAAACTTTAAAAAATCTAGTAATTTTTTATCATAATGGAGAAATTTGACAGTCCACAAACAATGCTCCCGCTAAGCTGTGCAGCGGTCTGGTGGTCCAGCAGAGGCTGATCACCGGCTTTTCAATGGAAGAAACCGCGCATGCACGAAAATTTGGATGGGCTGCGCAACCAGTTAAAGGGACCGCGTGCAGAAAAAATTAGAGAGAACATTGTACACCAATATAAAATTTGTTTTTCAGGACCAAAATGGTTGTTCAGCAGTCAATACATCATTAAAACCCCAGTTACACCTCTTTCAACAAGGCTTAACTTTTTATGGTTTTTTTAACAGCAATATTAGAGCGGAAAAGGGGAAGTTTTCATCAGTTCAAGTGATTTCACTGATTTCCGGCTCTGGGGAGTTCCACAGCGCAGCCTATGGCGGAGCAGGGAATGACTGACCGCAACTTCAGGATTTCCATGTTTATCTGCGCATGTGCTAAATCCTGAAGTTATGTTCAGTTTCAGAGGGGTAATGACGACAAACGCTGACAGTTTCTCCAACATTACTACCGCAAAATCCAGGCCATTAATATGCTATGGAGGGAGTGCAGCGTAGGTTTACCAGAATGATACCCGGACTTCAAGGGTTAAGTTACGAGGCGAGATTACACAAATTAGGGTTGTATTCCCTAGAATATGGAAGGTTAAGGGGTGATCTGATTGAAGTTTTCAAGATATTAAGGGGAACAGATAGAGCAGATAAAGAGAAGCTATTTTTGCTGGTTGGGGATTCTAGGACTAGGGCATAGTCTAAAAATTAGAGCCAGACCTTTTGGGAGTGAAATTAGGAAACACTTCTACACACAAAGGGTGGTAGAAGTTTGGAACTCTCTTCCGCAAACGGCAATTGATGCTAGATCAATTGTTAATTTTAAATCGGAGATTGATAGCTTTTTGTTAACCAAAGGTATTATGGGCCAAAGGAGATAGGTCACAGATCAGCCATGATCTCATTGAATGGCAGAACAGGCTCGAGGGGCTGAATGGCCTGCTCCTGTTCCCATGTTCCTATAATAGCTGCCTGTGTCTGAGGCAGTGAGTGAATGAATAAGTTAGTAAATAAGGAGATAAGAATGAAAAGTAAATAAATTCTTCCACTGGTTTTGAGACTAACTCCAACCTCACTCGCCAATTCTCTTCTTATTGCTTCCATACCCAGAATCTCCATGAATGCCCCTCCTCATAAGGCGTCAAAGCTCACAGCTTTGGTGATTCCCCCCTGGCCTGCACGCACGGTCTCCTGTAATGCACAGCTCTTTTCTGCAAGCGGATATAAGAGGGATATATGTTGGAAAGAGGAATGTGAGAGAAGATTTGTGCCACCCAAGTTCCCAGAACACTAGCCACCCTGTGCAAGGTTGTGAACATGCAGCAATTAAGAACCTTGTGCTGGCAACGTATTTGTTGCTTGTTGCCTGCTACATTTAATGGGTTCCCATGGTTATCCCTTTGTTACGGTAACATTATGGCATGGAAAAATGTGGGCATGTCTAAATGCATTTACAAAGATAAAAGTCTATTGCATTCTCCCTTGGTGGTAGTTCACCAAACTTACAGTGAAAAGCAATAAAGACGCATTGCAAAACGCCATATTAAAACGCTGCCATGTGTTAGCACACCTACCTTGGCAGCTTTGCACAGCCCGTGGTTCAGGTTACAGGGGAGACTGCAGTTACAGGCCCTGTCACCTTCATCTATGCTGCTTTGGCGGTGCTCTTTATTACACAGTGGCCCACTCTTCGAAATAGGGCCAGCCTTCACTGCTGGATCTCCTGTCATGATGTGGAGATGCCGGCGTTGGACTGGGGTGGACAAAAATGAGAAGTCGCACAACACCAGGTTATAGTCCAACAGATTTATTTAATTTTACAAGCTTTCGGAGCAGTTCGCTCCTTCGTCAGGTAAGTTTAGCAGTGAGAGAATCTCCCAGAATTCACAATTTAAACACAGACAAAATATATTCAAATCTTTCCCTACATCAAAGAGCATAGCCAAGACAATGAGATGTGTCCCAGGGGGTCCAACGTGTCAAACCACCTGCTGGCTGCATATCCTGTCAATCTGTGTAGGTTCTTGTGTTAGTCTTTTTAAAAAAAAACACCTGGGAAGACCGGCCATGATGTCAAGTCACGTTCTGTATCGTGACATGAACCCGATATCGCGATTGAGGCCATCCTCATGAGTGCGGAACTTGGCTATCAGTTTCTGCTCTATGATTTTGCGCTGTCGTGTATCTCGAAGGCCGCCTTGGAGAACGCTAACCCGCAGATCCGAGGCTGAATGCCCCTGGCTGCTGAAGTGTTCCTGTGATCTCCTGTAGTAGGGCCTCCAATGCCACATCACTGAATAGAATTGTTCTGCCCCAACCATTTGTGACACCGAGCAGAAGCACAGCTTTGAGGGAAGCGAGCAGGCCTTGAAGAGCTGCTTTCACAGGAAATCCCGACCTCGAGCTCTGCGTGCTCCCAATGGCTCTTGCATTAAAGCACTGGGAGTGCCATCAATATATTTAAATTAGCTGATTAGCATTATCAGGTGAGGTTAGCCTGTTCCTCCTAATGCATAAGCAGTACCTGGCACACAGTGGTTTTTGGCATTGTTGTGTCAGGACTGCATTATTAGTCCCATTGAGTTAAGGCTGTCAATAGCCAAAAGGACTACTTAGCACCTCACCGGTTGCTAAAAATGATACTCCATCTCCTTCATGTAGCAAATGCCCCACTCAGAACTTTAAGAGTTAACAAGGATATGTATCTCACTTTATTTTCTTATAAGCTAGCAATTTAAAACATTAGTTTGGCTTCTTTGGGTAAGGACTGTGAAAACCAAATTACAATGCGATTGCTTAATTTACGACTTACATTTCTTTTTAGTTTGACATTCCTATTGCCTTAATATTATTACAGCTCAAGACAAGGCATGGCCAACTTGCGCTGATCTTGCTTTGTGCCTTGCAATATTGTATTTCCAGTAGGCAGTCAACAGGCTTTGAATTAACAATCTTAAGAAATCTAACAGTTCGGAGCTTTGAATGGCCAAACTTTCCTTTCATCTGAATAAGCATCTAGTTTAGTGATTTTGTAAAAATCCAAGTCACTGAAAAATTGGTCCCGATTTTAACTCCAGGTGGATTCCCCACTCAGGCCTGAGGTAAAATTACCGTCGGGTCTCAATGATGTCATCGGGCTGCAACATGAATATGTAAAGAAGGACCCTATTGGCTCCAGGCGCGTGTCCTTGCTGCCTGCTCAGGAGAGCAGGTTAAATTTGAAGATGTTGCGATCATGGCGGCTTTCGGACAGTTAAGAGCTTAGGCGATTTTAACTGCCCCACCCGCCAGGTTTCTGCTGAGCGAGTAGGGTTAAAATCACCCCATAATTTTTGAAATTTACTTCCCCAATAGTTTCATAGATTGCCATCACATAGGAATTTTTTTTTAGATGAGCACAGTGGACCTATTTTAACAAAGATGGAGTGCACTGATATGTTTTATGACTTTTTCAGTGCCAAAGGTGTTTATGTCCTGCACTATATTTTAGACTTTTCCATTTTCCCACATTTGTGTTGCCAACGTGAAATCTTACTTTAAATCTTCCCTTTCATTTCCATAATGGCACATTATTCTGGATCACTGAGCAGGAACCAACCTGTTTAATATTGCATACTTTAGAGTAATACCATACAATTCGAGAAGGGTGTGGTGAAGTATTTATGACTTAATCACAGGTACCGTGGCAAAAGGTACCTTGCAGGGGACTTAAATAATACAAAACTAAATTGTGAAGACAAAACTGGGACAGTATTGTTGAGCTGTTGGCATAACATAACGTTGCCATTATTCCTCATATATTCTTCATGGTTGTTACATTCTTTCTTTGCAGTTTTTTAAACAACTCTTGTTTCCTATAGCTGCTCTTAGATCTTAAATGCAACAGTTGCCAAAGGGTTCATCTTATTTCAACAAGAACAAAAACTTGCATTTATATAGCGCCTTTAACATAGTAAAACATCCCATGGCACTACACAGGAGTGTTGTCAGACAAAATTTGACACCAAAGCATATAAGGAGATATTAAGACAGGTGACAAGTTTGGTCAAACAGCTAGGCTTAAGGAGCATCTTAAAGGAGAGTGAGGAAGAGAGGCGGAGAAGTTTAGTGAGGGATTTCCAGAGCTTAGGGCCTACGCAGCTGAAGGCACGGCTGCCAATAGTGGAGTGATTAAAATCAGGGATGTGCAAGAGGCCAGAATTAGAGGAGCGCAGAGATCTCGGCGGGTTGTAGAGCTAGAGGCGGTTATAGAGATAGGGAGGGGTGAGGCCATGGAGGGATTTGAAAACAAGGATGAGAATTTTTAAATCGAGGCGTTGATTAATCGGGAGCCAATGTAGGTCAGCAAGCACAGGGGTGATGGATGAACGGGACTTGGTGCGAGTTAGGACACGGGCAGCTGAGTTTTGGATGACCTCAAGTTTACGTAGGGTAGAATGTGGGAGGCCAGCCAGGAGTGCGTTGGAATAGTCAAGTCTAGAGGTAACAATGGCATGTCCTCAAGTAATACAGGAAAATGAGACCATGCATTGACACATATGTTCTTTGTCTATTACAGAGGATTCATTATGAACATCACTGCAAGTTACATAATCTTGTTGCTGTTTATAATTCTGTTCATCTGATGCATCAACCCTCAGGCAGATCAAGAGTAATTCCGTGCAGTATTCAAATATAGTTCTGGATACACCAAACAAAACATGAGTTCCAATGGCTCAATTATGCTCATTTGAAATCTAAATATTAAAATGTAGTTTGTTAAATGTGTGATCTGTTATTATCTGCGTGCTCCATTATTCTTCTCATGTGTACAGCTTTGGAACTTAGTTCTTGAATCAAGAGTATAACACTTGCCAAAAAGAGACTGTAATGTATTAAAAATGACATAGATAGATCAATAGATCTTTTCTGGTACCCATCCATTACTTAGTTCTCCTTCCCCAAACCCCTTGCTTAGTCTTGAATTGACAAGGATAAAAGAATGACAGATGCTTCTAACTACATGGCTCAAACATCCGTCATGATATTCCTTACATCAAATATCTCCTAGATGTTGATAGAATGTATGTCAGAGAAGACTTAAATTTCTCAGCAGAACATGCGTGGTTATGTGGGCATAATGAAGTGCACTCAGAACATTGGGAAAATCCAAAATGGAAATAATCATTTCCTTTTTCCTCAAACTGATATAGTAATTAGCAGTGATTTGATGAATGATTTTGCACATTTCCAGCACTGACTTATAATTATAGTAGCTCCACCTATGATCCTCAGGCTGTCCCAAAGCACTTCATCGTGAATTAATTACTTTTGAAGTATAGGCACTGTTGTTATATAAGCAAATCTGGCAGCCAATTTGTGCACAGCAAGGTCCCACAACCAGTAATGAGATAAACAATCAGATAATTTATATTAGTGACGTTGGTTGAAGGATTAATGTTATCATAGAGTCATAACGGCACAGAAGGAGGCCATTCGGCCCATCGAGTCCGTGCCGGCTCTCTGCAGAGCAATCCAGTCAGTCCCATTCCCCCGCTCTATCCCCGTAGCCCTGCAAGTTTATTTCCTTCAAGTGCCTATCCAGTCTCCCCTTGAAAACAAGTGTCTCCGCTTCCATCACTTGGCTACAACATTGGGAGCGCTTCCCTGCTCTTATTCGAATTTGTGCCATGCAATCTTTTATGCCCACCTGAGTAGGCAGATGGAGCCTCGGTTTATAGTTTAAATTCAAAAGACAGTTTCTATTATGAATGTGGAATTTATAATGGAAAAAGGTGATGTAGGAAGTGCATGCAAATGTAAGATTTTTAATGTATTATATATATATAATGTTGGAAATAACTGAACCACAAAAAATGATATACTGAATTGCAATACTTACACTGCTCTTTTGTTTCCCCAAAGTCATCTCCTAAAGGCACCGAATACAGAATCACAGACAAGGCCCAGACAGGCCCTCCTGTGCCTTTCCCAAGTAGGCTTTCTTCATTTGGAAGCCTATACAGTGAGTTGGCAGCTTATTTGTTCATCGAAGACATTGCAACTACCCCAAATCTGTCTTAAGCTAACATCCAAAATATGTTTACTAACGAAGTAGTACTCAGGAATGGGAACTCTTGCTAACTTATCCCTTCCTAGCCTAGGGACACAGAGACCAATCAGCGCTCCCATGGTTGGGATAAGGTAACTCAGCACTGAACCCAGGAGCTTCCTGCTCGATATCGTTCAGTGTCACCTCACATGGTGCATTAATCCACTGAACCATTATGGCAGTCCTTAAGCTAACCTTTCAAGTCAATTAAAAAAAAACATGCAAATCTTTATAATAGAATTTCTTGTGTCTGTTGTGAGCGTTATCTACATCATAACTATTAAATCTGTCTGTCCAAATCCTTCTTCCCCATTGGTTAAGTGTTTGTCTTTGTGTTTTTCTTTTTTTCTAATTGGATATTTTCACCCATTATTATACTTTTGATATTCACCGATCATATAACACAAACCTTTCGCCTCCAGCTCACATTTACTCTCCAATCATATTCTATGAAAAAATGGTCTGTGAGATATAGTCACCAAGACAGTTCCTCAACCATTCCACTATATACCACAAAAAATTAATGTTACCACAAAACAAATAAATAAAACATGACAAATTTACCCCAAAACTTGGATCCAAAAGCTTCCTCTCTGCCAGTCCACAAACAGGATCATGCATACTGCTGGATCTGTGAATATTCTGGATTTTGGGGACATGCTCCTTCCAGTCAAATGGAAAACACCTAGGCAAAACTGATATCAAGTTTGTACATCGGTGCCCCAGGACTACAATTGCTAGGAACTTCCATAACTTTCTTTACCAAGGGAATTCTCAGAAGTCACCGTGTGACCATTGCGCCCCAATCATACGCACAAGTCCATCTGTTGGAATTTGTCTGCATACCCTGATCCCCAGGACTACAATCCCGAGAAACATCTCCCATTGAGCTACCATGGTTCATTTTCTCCAAATCCTTCAGTGATTTGCACCGTCCTGATGTCTTTTTTTTTATTGCCAAACTTCCCCCCCCCACCAGCCATTCGGTAATGTGAATTCTGCAGAAGGTAGGGGAACAATGCTGCAGGTATAATTAGAATAAAGAGGTAAACAGAAGAGCAAGAAAGGGGGAAGGTAAAAATAAATTATGGAAAAAAATCAGAAAGTGAAAGAGAAGAGAAGGAGAAGCGGGCAAGAAAAGACATATGCACATGTCTGGAGTCCATCTTTGATAAAAGAACTCCAACTTTATTTGTTTCAGCAGTGCTGAACAGGGGTAGAAGAGGGAAAGAGAGACCGTTGGTGCTGTGAGGGCAATGGAGATATAAAGCAACCTTGTTCAGGGGAGGAGGAAGTGAGAGGGAGAGAGACACTCGGGGTGTGGTTAGTGATAGAGGCAGAGGGAAATCCTATTTAGGGATAAGGGAGAGAGAAAAAAAACATTCTTAGCGAGGTGGGGGCGAGAACAGCAAAGGATAATTACCCTGTTGTAGGAGGGTTCTGAAATAGAACCTATTGAGGGAAGGGGCCTGTTAAAGGGGGTTATAGACCTTGGGGAAGGAGAAAGAAAGACTTGAAAGTCTTACATTTATAGTGAGAGTTCCCATGGTGAATGGGAAGGGTTGCAGGAAAAGAGCACGAACATCCCTGGTGTGAGCAGGAGAGGAGATAGCTTCAGGCTTAACTAAAAATTGCAATCTTATATTTTTATTTGACACAAAAATACTACTGCAATCCTCAAAAGGTCGCAAAGCACAGTTAAGAACGCTAAGTTGCATATATGTGTACAGACATCTAATGACAAACAATAGACTTTGTAGATTTCCTGAAGCGATGAAATGCTTCTGTGTTGGAAGCGCCATTCTGCTTCACAAACAATGGTGATATTCTACTGTTCAAACAATAGTGATAAGTATAGTCAGTATGACACTGGTACTGTGCGGTGTTGACAAAGCCAACAGAAGTGGTTGCACTGAGATGTTATGTGCTTTAAATGAATCTACCTTCTTTTATGGCCTTTTTTTGAAATATTTCTTGAACTCTCAGTGAATATCTGCTGGAGCTGCATAACACAAGACATTCATAACCCTTAATCCGCACTAGAAAGTAACAATCTCACTTGATGAAGCCTGATGAGACAGAGAGAAAATGCTTCTCGTTATTGCATAAGTATTGTAGGGCAACAGAAACATGAAGAATAAAACAGACAGATTGTACAAGCTGCTGAGTCATTTAAAGCTATAGGGTCGGAATTATCGGTGGGTAATAACGGCGAACTGTCAGTGATCGCCGACATTGCCCCTTTGAAACAGACCGCAACTTCAGGATGTAGTGCATGCTGGGTCAAAATCCTGGAACTCGCTCCCTAACAGCACTGTGGGAGTACCTTCACCACACGGACTGCAGCGGTTCAAGAAGGCGGCTCACCACCACCTTCTCAAGGGCAACTAGGAATGGGCAATAAATGCTGGCTTTGCCAGCGATGCCCACATCCCAGGAATGAATAAAAAAAAAATGCTCATCTAAACGTGGAAATCCTGAAGTTGCGGTCAGCCATTCGTTGCTCCGCCGTTGGCTGTGCTGTGAACCCTGCCCCCCCACCCCGCCCCCAATAGCCTGCAATCAGTGTAATCAGTGAAATCAGTGATACTGAGGAAAACTTGGGCTTTTCCTCGGTAATATCGCTGCTAAATACTCCATTAAATGTTAAGCCTTGTTGGATTAGGTGTAACTTGGGTTTTAGCAGCATATTGAGTGCTAAACAAATGTTATGGCCCCGAAAAACTAATTTAAATTTTGTGGAGTGTCAGATTTCTCCATTATGATAAAAATTACAATATTTAAGAAACTTCAAAAAACATTATTCATAATATTTCAGGTTCTACCTTAGCCCCATGTGAGAGCCCCAATCTTCGTTTTGCTCTCTGTAACATTTTTAAAAAGTCAGGATAAAAGCAGCTTCTCATTTCCTGGTTCCCTGTCTGTGAGAATTCTGCAATGTGATTGGCTGCTTCGACAGCTTGTTGACATCACAGCAGCATCGCACTAGGGAATTCCCACTACAGAGTGCTGAAATCACTTGAACATTGAAAAAGGCAAACTTCTCGCCACAGAGATCGAGAGATCGCGAGATCTCTGTGGGCAGCTTTCATCGGGGCAAGCGGTGAGCACCTTTGCTTCGCAGCTGACCGCAAATTCCGGGCCATTGAGTCTATGAACTATAATTTGTTTATATTTTACAAAGTTTAAGAAATCAACAGCTACTATATCAAATATTCAATTTCAAATGAGTTCTCTTGAACTATTTTCTTAAAGTGAACTCGAAAGCTACATATTTTGTTTACAAATGTCACTGACTTCTGTTCTTTGACCTTAGTTCATAGCTTAGTGATTGGATGAACTAGAAATGAGCCAAACGTAAAGGCAGAATTCAAGATCGCCTCTAAAAATGACCACGTTTGCAAAAGACAAGAATTGTGTTTGAGTCAGGATAAATTGAACATTTTCAATTTTAACTGTAAAAAATGTAAACAGAATTATTGGAGTGCTTCAGTTTTGAGTTTATTGAAAAGTAGATTTTGTATAATTTGTTTAACCTTCTTATGATAACTTTTGTACCAGACTCTAAAAATATATATAATTTTTTATTCGTTCATGGGATGTGGGCGTCGCTGGCAAGGCCAGCATTTATTGTCCATCCCTAGTTGCCCTTGAGAAGGTGGTGGTGAGCCGCCTTCTTGAACCGCTGCAGTCCGTGTGGTGAAGGTACTCCCACAGTGCTGTTTGGGAGAGAGTTCCAGGATTTTGACCCAGCGATGATGAAGGAACGGAGATATACTTCCAAGTCAGGATGGTGTGTGACTTGGAGGGGAACTTGGAGGTGGTGGTGTTCCCATGCGCCTGCTGCCCTAGTCCTTCTAGGTGGAAGAGATCGCGGGTTTGGGAGGTGCTGCCGAAGAAGCCTTGGTGAGTTGCTGCAGTGCATCTTGTAGATGGTACACACTACAGCCACGGTACGTTGGTGGTGGAGGGAGTGAATGTTTAAGGTGGTGGATGGGGTGCCAATCAAGCGGGCTGTTTTGTCTTGGATGGTGTCGAGCTTCTTGAGTGTTGTTGGAGCTGCACTCATCCAGGCAAGTGGGGAGTATTCCATCACACTCCTGACTTGTGCCTTGTAGTTGGTGGAAAGGCTTTGGGGAGTCAGGAGGTGAGACACTCGCCGCAGAATACCCAGCCTCTGACTTGCTCTTGTTGCCACAGTATTTATGTGGCTGGTCCAGTTAAGCTTCTGGTCAATGGTAACCTCCAGGATATTGATGGTGGGGGATTCGGCAATGGTAATGCTGTTGAATGTCAAGGGGCGGTGTTTAGATGCTCGCTTGTTGGAGATAGTCATTGCCTGGCACTTGTGTGGTGCAAATGATACATGCAACTTATCAGCCCAAGCCTGAATGTCGTCCAGGTCTTGCTGCATGTGGGCATGGACTGCTTCATTATCTGAGGAGTTGCGAATGGCACTGAACACTGTGCAGTCATTAGCGAACATCCCCACTTCTGACCTTATGATGGAGGGAAGATCATTGATGAAGCAGCTGAAGATGGTTGGGCCTAGGACACTGCCCTGAGGAAGTCCTGCAGCTATGTCCTGGGGCTGTGATGATTGACTTCCAACCCCCACAACCATCTTCCATGTTATTCCATTAAAACCCATCAATAAACCCTGTAGTTTTACACATTTCCCAAGTTTTGCTCTGTAATATTTAACAATATAGATACTGAAATATTACCTACATATCAACAGTTACTGCCTTCAAAACTAATTCATTGTGTGAAATGCTGTGAAGTGTTTCGACAAGATATGGCACTATCTGAATGCACATATTATTAGTATTTTAGCTAATTTCTAAATGACATTGCATTACGAAAAATATTTGTGTATTTCAAAACCCACACAAGCAAATTCAGTACTCATAGATAATTACAGTTTGATTCAGCTAACTACCAATTCTGAATAAAACTTTAAGTTGAAACAAAAAAATAAAAAAGACAGAGCTTGAAAAATATGTTAATCTGATTTTTTTTCATATTAGAGACCTGATTCTGTTTTTCTACAGCAACATTCGTAAACATTTGTAAACATACGTGACCTCCACCACCTAGAAGGAAAAGGGCAGCAGGCGCATGGGAACCCCACCACCTCCAAGTTCCCCTCCAAGTCACACACCATCCTGACTTGGAAGTATATCGCCGATCCTTCATCGTCGCTGGGTCAAAATCCTGGAACTCCCTACCTAACAACACTGTGGGAGTACCTTCACCACACGGACTGCAGCGGTTCAAAAAGGCGGCTCACCACCACCTTCTCAAGGGCAACTAGGGATGGGCAATAAATGCTGGCCTTGCCAGTGACGCCCACATCCCGTGAATGAATAAAAAAAAATCAGTGGCATTTTTGGCAGTCCATCTGCAATAAATTCCCTTAAATAAAAGCTGCCCAGCTCTACTGAAACAGGGAACCTCAGGGATGTTTTAGCATTCAAAATATATAAATTGTGGAATCCATAGTCATAGGTTCATAGGTTCTGCATTCCTCACAGTTTAAAAAGAAATGCATTGATTTTATCAAAGGCTTTGGGGGAGAAATTCATTATAGCCCCGTTTGGGGCTCTAAAACTTTGAAAGCTGAAAAATTAGCGCCAGGCGCTAATGATGATAGGCTCGCGCAAAATTCAGTTGTAGCGCTCCAAGAGGGAAGTGGAGCGCTAATTCAAGCGCTAACCACTTCCCTTGGAGCGCTAAAGCCGGCAAGAGGGGCGGTAGCGGTGCAGCGCTGCCCAATGTCGAGGGCAGCGCTGCTGGGAACGGAGACTCCTTCCCTCCCTTCAAGGGAAGGGCCATCGCTGCAGGCATTGCATTGAAACGAGGTCCCTCGTCGCCGATGGCAGCCGTGATCCGACACGATCAGCCCCAAGCACTCTAGCAGAGCGCAGGGCTGATCGATCGCGGCCCAAGAAAATTGACGTAAGGCATTAAGAAATTTTTTTTTTTGTACACATCCATCATCACCTTTAAATACCGCTCTCCAAGTGGCCGCCTCCCTGACAACGCCTCCTGCAGCTGTCGGTGTTGTCGCCCAGCGACGCTGCAGGGGGCGGCGGAACTGAATTTCGGGTCGGGGGCGCTACCGGGCCGATGCGCAGCACGATGATGTCATGATCTGCGGGCACAGGAGATCGTGGCGCGAGGTGTTACCACCACCGCAAACCTCGACGGGAATTTCGCGGGTGTCGGTACTCTCGTCGCGCCTGGTCGCAAAGCCGTTAGCGCCCCGTTATCGCGCCCCCCCCCCCCCCCGGAGGTACTAATGGGAGGCACAAAGGAGGCGAATTTCGAGCCCTTTGTACCCACCGATGAATTTACAAATGTCAAATTTGTGTTGGTTTCCCTCGTCGGGCTTTTAAGAATGTTTCTGTTGAAACTAAACATGTTAAAATTAGATTCATGTTATCACTAATCGAACGTATAAAAGTAGAAAAACCTTTTAAAAATATCTTTCAGCTGTTGATGCTATATCTTTCCAGATTCCAGCTTTTAGTTTTATGGATTTTTTATGGTTTTTTTTTCCTCACTAGTTTTCTCCCCTGAAGCTATTGACTGCTTGCTGGGGTATGCTCCAAAGGTTGGTATTTTGTCTATGTGTCTATTATGCATGTGTGAGCCTTGGGAGGCTTTTTGATCTTGAGCGCACCACCTGTGCCTAATCATGTCCACACAGCGGTGGTCATTCACTAGAAACCAGGCAGCTAGAACACTGACTGATTTGTCCCTACCTCAACCCAGGATGACTAAGGCCAAATTCTAGTGCCCTTATTGCCACCCTCCTAAGATAGAAACATAGAAAAATAGGAGCAGGAGTAGGTCATTCGGCCCTTTGAGCCTGCTCCGCCATTCAATATGATCATGGCTGATCCTCTATCTCAATACCATATTCCCGCTCTCTCCCCATACCCCTTGATGCCTTTTGTGTCTAGAAATCTATCTACAGTATCTCCTTCTTAAATATATTCAGTGACTTGGCCTCCACAGCCTTCTGTGGTAGAGAATTCCACAGGTTCACCACCCTCTGAGTGAAGAAATTTCTCCTCATCTCAGTCCTAAATGTCCTACCCCATATCCTGAGACTGTGACCCCTCGTTCTAGACCCACCAGCCAGGGGAAACATCCTTCCTGCATCCAGTCTGTCTAGCCCTGTCAGAATTTTATACGTTTCAATGAGATCCCCTCTCATTCTTCTAAATTCTAGTGAATACAGGCTTAGTCGACCCAATATCTCCTCATACGACAGTCCTGCCATCCCAGGAATCAGTTTGGTGAACCTAAGATCAGCTAACTCAGCGCAGTCCAGGGATTCAACCTGCGACTTTCCTGGTCTGTATGGCTCAGCTACTTACTGGATAAGCTTGCCTAGCAATCAAGGGAGCCTTATGTTATTATTAATATACAGAATCCTCTTGTCAAATTTCTTTAGTCAGCTGTGGCTCAGTTGGTAGCACCTGCACCTCTGAATCAGAAGGTTGTGGGTTCAAGTCCCACATCCAGAAACTTGAGCACAAAAAGCTAGGTTGACACTCCACTTTTGGGTGAGACATTAAACCGAGACACCGTCTGCTCTCTCAGGTGGACGTTAAAGATCCCATGGCACTATTTCGAAGAAGAGCAGAGGATTATCTGATCATTATCACATTGCTGTTTGTGGGACCTTGCTGTGCGCAAATTGGCTGCCGCATTTCCTACATTACACCAATGACTACACTTCAAAAAGTACTTCATTGGCTGTAAAGCGCTTTGGGATGTCCGTTAGTCATGAAAGGTGCTATAGAAGAAACATAGAAGATAGGAGCAGGAGTAGGCCATTCAGCCCCTCGAGCCTGCTCCGCCATTCAATGAAATCATGGCTGATCATCCAAATTCAGTACCCTGTCCCTGCCTTCTCTCCATATCCCTTGATCCCTTTAGCTTTGAGAAATATATCTAACTCCTTCTTGAATATATTTAATGAATTGGCCTCTACTGCCTTCTGTGGCAGAGAATTCCACAGGTTCACCACTCTCTGGGTGAAGAAATTCCTCCTCATCTCAGTCCTAAATGGCTTACCCCTTATCCTTAGACTGTGACCCCTGGTTCTGGACTCCCCGACCATCGGGAACATCCTTCCTGCATCTAGTCTGTCTAGTCCTGTTAGAATTTTATAAGTTTCAATGAGATCCCCTCTCATTCTTCTAAACTCCAATCGACCCAATCTCTCCTCATACGTCATTCCTGCCATCCCAGGTATCAGTCTGGTGAATCTTCGCTGCACTCTCTCCATGGCAAGAACATCCTTCCTCAGATAAGGCGACCAAAACTGCACACAATACTCAAGATGTGGTCTCACCAAGGCCCTGTACAACTGCAGCAAGACATTCTTGTTCCTGTACTCAAACCCTTTTGCTACGAAGGCCAACATACCATTTGCCTTCTTAACCGCCTGCTGCACCTGCATGCTTACCTTCAGCGACTGGTGCACAAGGACACCCAGGTCTCGTTGCACTTCCCCTTCTCCCAATCTATTGCCATTCAGATAATAATCTGCTTTCCTGTTTTAGACACCAAAGTGGATAACCTCGCTTTTATCCACATTATATAGCATCTGCCATGCTTCTGCCCAATCACCCAACCTGTCCAAATCATACTGGAGTTTTTTGGCATCCTCCTCATGGCACACACTCCCACCCAGCTTTGTGTCGTCTGCAAACTTAGAGATATTACATCCAATTCCCTCGTCTAGATCATTAATATATATTGTGAATAGCTGGGGTCCTAGGACCAATCCCTGCGGTACACCAGTAGTCACTGCCTGCCACTCGGAAAAAGACCCGTTTATTCCAACTCTTTGCTTTCTGTCTGCCAACCAGTTCTCTATCCAAGTCAATACCTTGCCCCCAATCCCATGTGCCTTAACTTTACACGCTAATCTCTTATGCGGGACCTTATTAAAAGCCTTCTGAAAGTCCAAATACACCACATCCACTGGTTCTCCCTTATCTATTTTACCAGTTACATCCTCAAAAAATTCCAGTAGATTAGTCAAGCACGATTTATCTTTTGTAAATCCATGTTGACTTTGTCCGATCCTGTCACTGTTTTTCAAGTGCTCTGCTATTACATCTTTTATAATGGACTCTAGCATTTTCCCCACTACCGATGTCAGGCTTACCGGTCTATAATTCCCATTTTCTCTCTGCCACCCTTTTTGAATAGTGGGGTAACATTAGCTACCCTCCATTCCATGGGTACTGTTCCAGAGTCTATCGAATTTTGGAAGATGACCAACAATGCATCTACTATTTCTAGGGCCACTTCCTTAAGTACCCTAGGATGTAGATTATCAGGCCCTGGGGAGTTATCGGCCTTCAATCCCATCAATTTCACTAACACTATTTCCCTATAAATACTGATTTCTTTCAGTTCCTCCCTCTCATTAGACCCTTTGTTCCCTACATCTCTGGGAGTTTATTTGTGTCCTCCTTTGTGAAGACAGAACCAAAGTATGTATTTAATTGGTTTGCCATTTCTTTGTTCCCCATTATAAATTCCCCTGATTCTGACTGCAAGGGACCTACGCTTGACTTCACCAATCTTTTTCTCTTCACATATCTATAGAAGCTTTTACAGTCAGTTTTTATGTTCCCTGCAAGCTTACTCTCATACTCTATAATCCCCCTCTTAATTAATCCCTTTGTCCTTCTTTGCTGAATCCTATTCTGCTCCCAATCCTCAGGTTTTCTGCTTTTTCTGGCCAATTTATATGTCCTGTCCTTGGATCTTATGCTATCCCTAATTTCCCTTGTTAGCCACGGTTGAGTCACCTTTTTTGTTTTATTTTTATGCCAAACTGGGATGAACAAATTCTGCAGTTCATTCATGCGATCTTTGAATGTTTGCCATTGCCTATCCACCGTCAACCCTTTGAGTGACATTCCCCAATCAATCCTACCCAACTCGCGCCTCATACCATCGTAGTTTCCTTTATTTAAATTCAGGACCCTAGTCTCTGAGTCAACTACTTCACTCTCCATCTTAATGAAGAATTCTATCATATTATGATCGCTCCTCCCCAAGGGGCTCACACAGCAAGATTGCTAATTAATCCTTTCTCATTACATAATACCCAGTCTAAGATGGCCTGATCTCTAGTTGGTTCCTCGACATATTGGTCCAGGAAACCATCCAGTATACACTCCAGGAATTCCTCCTCCACAGTATTGTTACTAATTTGGTTAGCCCAATCTATATGTAGATTAAAGTCACCCATGATAACTGCTGTGCTCTTACTGCACGCTTCTCTAATTTCCCTTTTAATGCCATCCCCAACCTCCGTATTACTGTTTGGGGGTCTATACACGACTCCCACTAGCGTTTTCTGCCCCTTGGTATTTCTCAGTTCTACCCATACAGATTCCACATCATCAGAGCTAATATCCTTCCTTACAATTGTGTTAATCCCCTCTTTAACCACCAATGCTACCCCACCTCCTTTTCCTTTTTGCCTATCTTTCCTGAATATTGAATACCCCTGTATGTTGAGTTCCCAGCCTTGGTCACCCTGGAGCCATGTTTCCGTAATCCCAATCATATCATATTTGTTTACCTCTATTTGCGCAGCTAATTCATCCACCTTATTACGAATGCTCCTCGCATTAAGACACAAAGCCTTCAGGCTTGTTTTTTTAACGCTCTTAGACCTTTTAGTATTATTATTTACTGTGACCACGTTTGATTTAAACCCTTGATTTCTCTGACTGACACCTTTGTTTTTTTCCTTCCTGACTTTTGCTTCTATCCTTGTTTCCCTTTCCTCTGTCTCCCTGCTCAGGTTCCCAACCCCCTGCCATTTTAGTTTAAACCCTCCCCCAGAGCACTAGCAAACACTCCCCCAAGGACATCAGTCCCGGTCCTGCCCAGGTGCAACCATCTGATTTGTGCTGGTCCCACCTCCCCCAGAACCGGTTTCAATGTCCCAGGAATTTGAATCCCTCCCCTTTGCACCATTCCTCTAGCCACGTATTCATCTGAAATATCCTTCTATTTCTACTCTGACTAGCACATGGCACTGGTAGCAAACCTGAGATTACTACCTTTGAGGTCCTATTTTTTAATTTACCTCCTAACTCCCTATATTCAGCTTTTAGGACCTCATCCCATTTTTTACCTATATCGTTGGTACCTATATGCACCACGACAACTGGCTGTTCACCCTCCCCCTCCAAAATGTTCTGCAGCCGCTCCGAGACATCCTTGACCCTTGCACCAGGGAGGCAACACACCATCCTGGAGTCTCGTTTGCGGCCGCAGAAACGCCTATCTATTACCCTTACAATAGAATCCCCTATCACTATAGCTCTACCCATCTTTTTCCTCCCGTCCTGTGCAGCAGAACCACCCCTGGTGCCAGGAAGTTGGCTGCTGCTGCCTTCCCCTGATAAGCCATCCCCCTCAACAGTATCCAAAGCGGTATATCTGTTTGAGAGGGGGATGTCCACAGGGTACTCCTGCACTACCTGCCTGCGCCTACTACTCTGCCTGTTGGTCACCCATTCCCTTTCTGCCTGTGCAACCTTTACCTGCGGTGTGACCAACTGGTTAAACGTGCTATCCACGAGGTCCTCAGCATCGCGAATGCTCCAGTATGCATCCATTCACAGCTCCAGTGCCGCAATGCGGTCTGCCAGTAGCTGCAGCTGGATACACTTCCTGCACACATGGTCGTCAGGGACACAGGAAGTGTCCCCGATTTCCCACATAGTGCAGGAGGAGCATATCACAGCGCCGAGCTGTGTTGCCATGACTTACCCTTTAATTAATTGAACTTAAATTAAATCAAATCAATCCCACCAATTATACTATAATTAAATGATATAGGGCCCTTGTTTACCAACTGTCCCCGCTACACCACAGAGACCCTAGAAACTATAAACCACAAAATTTAAGTTTGGAAAAAGGAGAAAAAGAGAAATACTCACCAACCAATCACTTACTTGCTTTCTGGTGACGTCACACTTTGATTATTTTTTACTTCTCTCTCTCCCGCTCTCGGAGCTCAGATTGATAAGCCTACCTGGTCGCTGTCGCCTTTTACTGCCACCGCCTCGCCGCTGTTGCTCCACCCAGGTCCGCCGCCTCTGTGGGCCTACTTGGTCGCTGCCGCCTTTTACTGCCGCCGCCTCGCCGCTGTCGCTCCACCCAGGTCCACCGTCTCTGAGTCAGCTAGTGCCAAACTCGCAGTTTAACACTCTGTTCCGTTCTGCACTCCGTGACAAACTGCACTATATGAATGCAAGTCTTTCTTTCTTTTTACTAGAATGTATGGGAAACAATAGATGATAATATGAAAAAACTGATCAACTCATGCTGTTTCTTGGCTGTAATTATTTTCATCTGTGTTTATGTTTTACATAGTAATTCTATTTCAGTGATTAACAACATAGTAATGGTAAATATGAATACCAATGACTGTGATACAGTATCACAACTCTATTAGAGTTGTGTGAAGACCATGAATATACTAAGGTTAGTAAAACAGAAATAATGAAATAAAATTTACTTGGGGCAATTCTGAATTGAACTTTTATAACAGTTGTGAATGCGCCTTCTGAAAATATTCCCAAAATGCCTTTGGGCAAATAATAATCTAAAATATTTAAGTTTAATGTGGTTAAATCTATGCAGAATGTTTGTCACATAGGGCTCTCCCCTATAAAGGAACTTATCTTTAAACTAATAATCTATCAGCTAAGATTAAGGAACAAAATGTGAAAAGGCAGGGATGATTCCACTGATCTAGGTCCATTCCTTTGGTACCAGCAGTGTATAAGCTAGTTTACCTAAGCACAATCCTCATGAGGTGAATCCATTTTTTTTCCAAGTTTGCCAGAGTAGTATTGCATAAGACATAAAGATATACACCTCTAACAGTGACACAAATGGTAGAAACAATTCCTTATGCAGAATTATAAATTGATTTTTACATAGAAACTATATTTGGAATTCGTTTGATGACTCATACAGACCAGATAGGTTCCAGATTTGACCCTCTATGGGCCAATGTTCTAACTGCGCACTCTGAGTGCAAGCCTCACCTGAAAGGAATGCTTGCAGCAGGTGCTGTCTTTCGGATGAGACGTTAAACCGAGGCCCCGTCTGCCCTTTCAGGTAGACGTAAAAGACCCCATGGCACTATTTTGAAGAAGAGCAGGGGAGTTATCCCCGGTGTCCTGGCCAATATTTATCCCTCAATCAACATCACTAAAACAGATTATCTGGTCATTATCACATTGCTGTTTGTGGGAGCTTGCTGTGCGCAAATTGGCTGCCGCGTTTCCCACATTACAACAGCGACTATGCTTCAAAAAAGTACTTCATTGGCTGTAAAGCGCTTTGAGACGTCTGGTGGTCGGGAAAGGCGCTATATAAATGCAAGTCTTTCTTTCTTCTTTCTTTTATCAGAAAATTTAAGGCACATTCCCCATGAATCGATGGGATATATGGCTGTAATTTCCCGATTTGCGCTCCGGATGAGGCCCTGTGCTGAGAACACACATTTGGAAAATCATTCCAATACGGCCCAGAAAGAAAGTGGCTAAAGGGTAAATCTCATAGGAGTATGTATAAATATTAAAGGATATAGATAAGGTAAATTTAGGGTTGCTTTTCTGGCCAGTGAGATCAAAAATGTGACAGAGCTTCATTAAAGCCCCAATTCTTATTTAAATAAGTAGAATTTACCTGGTGCCACTATTACTGCATTTTCTCAGCTAGAATGCGCAGTGTGGTTACCTCGGCCATGCAAAATGGGCAATAAAGAGCAGACACATTCTGGCCTTTCAGCATGATGGCAATATGCTTTATGCCATGTTGTGGGCTTAAGTGCATGCCTGTTTAAAAGTGAGTGAGTGAGTAGGGGAAATAGAAAGAAAGACTTGCATTTATATAGCGCCTTTCATGACCACCGGATGTCCCAAAGTGCTTTACAACCAATGAAGTACTTTTTGAAATGTGGTCACTGTTGTGATGTAGGAAACACGGCAGCCAATTTGCACACAGCAAGCTCCCACAAACAGCAACGTGATAATGACCAGATAATCAGTTTTAGCAATGTTGATTGAGGGATAAATATTGGCCAGGACACCCGGGGATAGCTCCCCTGCTCGTCTTCGAAATAGTGCCTTGGGATCTTTTACGTCCACCTGAGAGAGCAGACAGGGCCTCGGTTTAACATCTCATCCGAAAGATGGCACCTCTGACAGTGTAGCACTCCCTCAGTACTGCACTGGAGTGTCAGCCTAGATTTACTGTGCTCAAATCTCTGGAGTGGGACTTGAATCCACAACCTTCTGACTCAGAGGCGAGGGTGCTACCAACTGAGCCACGGCTAACAGCACAATAGGGGAAAAAGAATACCAGGAAAAGGATGGTAATAGCTCTAAACTTGGGGGAGACCTGTGGCTTAACCCTGCTGTGTTGCCTCTAAGGTCTCAATCCCTAGAATTTGGAAAGTGGCTGCTTCCAAATGCATTTAATGACAGGAAGTTGTGGGTTGCCCCTGCAGTGTGAGTTTGCTCACTCCCGTTCTATGCCGCTTTGTCTCGTGAGCAGAAAAGTAAGGTTGAGATGCTGGAAATTTGAAGAGCACTAAAGTGGTTCGTGAACACCCATCTACATCCCAACATGTGTGAGTAAAGGAAATGACTTTGTGCAGCAAGGTTTTGTTGAAAGCTTGCTTTCTGGGCACACATTTACAGATCCAAGTGCAGAAATAGTTCCAGTTTAAATCTGGAGCTAGAAAGTTTGCCCTGCTGCAGAATGGACATGGAGCTAGGAGAGAACTGTAAGGTTCTCTTAGTGCTTTGTATGTGGCCTCAGTCAAGGTGTAACAGCTTGAGCGGAAGTACTTTGTGACCTGCATAATTTGTCCATCTCTTTGGTATAGGAAAGTGCTGGATGTCCTTAACTTGGCAGGTTTTCTGAAGTTGCCAAAGTCCTTCCTCATCTGATCTTTGGTCCTCTGAATAGCTGCAGTTACGCTTTTTATCGTCTTCCACCACACAGTCTGGTCTGGTCTGGTCTCCTGTGAGGAAGGGGCCCCGACATGCCAAACAGGGCAACTCTCTTTTCACCTACTTCTTGCAGCAGCCACTCCATGGCTGTTATAGTGAATGGCAAGGTTCTAGAGTGGTGCTGCTCCATTGCTTGCCTTCGAAATATTAACAGGCTTCTGTTCTATGTCTCGCTTTACAATAAATAACTCCCCTTTAAATGGCAGCTGCCACTATAGAGTGAGCTCCTAGTGGTAGACCTAATCCAGGCTGGGAGTCAATAATCAACTGGCAGAAATATGTTCAAAGTCTCCAGTGTCACTGATTTTTAGCTGGTTAAATGCTTCAGTGAAATTGTACTATCATCACTATATATGGCATAACATATCAATCATTATGAATTTTGCCACATCTTGAGTCATTATAAATAAAAATTATCTATAAAAAGGAAAGCTATGATGTATATTAGCTTGTCACCATGTCAAGGGCATTTATTCAAGTGCACTTGATTAAGACATGGGAACCAAGAAACAATGATCTGGCACCTGCTTATTGTAAGATCCGGATCACAGGCCACACACAGATTACCCAAAAGGGTTTTAGAAGTTGTAAGACTTTTATTAAAGAGCTACAGTTTTAAAGCATAATCAGGTATTACATATGGTTTAAGCCGAGTATAATAGACATACAACCCGTGACAGTAGGAGCGATCTACGACTCCCGAATCGGAATGCCACGACCGGACGGACGGTGAGGCAGTACGGTGGTCTCAGATTGGGTGGATTCCTGCAGTCTGCTGCAGCGGTCACTTCCGTTGGGTCATCCCTCGAGCTGTTGGAGGTGTTAGGCCGTAGCCACCTCGGGGAAGCCTTCGCCCCTAACTGCCTGATTTCCTCTCTCGGTCGTCTATATTTATAGTTATTTCGGTGGGCTGGTAATCACCTGGTGTCAATCATTTGATCCCTCATCCTATTGTCCAATTGTGAAGCGGGAAGGCATCCCTCGCCGTCCCTTTCTGCATGACTGACAAGGCCTCCCTCTTATCTTTCTGAGGAATGTTTTGTTATGTTTCTTTAAGGACATTTTATGACTTTTCGGCTCCATTTTTGTCTATTATTCCCCACCCTGTGTTGTTTTGCATTTTACGATTCCCTTATCACTTCTATTTGTCTTTTGATGCTTGATATTCGACCTTGCTGGCATTTCTGCTATCTGTTCCCGGCTGCATGTTGTCAGTCTCTGTTCTAAGAATTAAAACCCCATCTTTGAATCTAACAGCTATTTCTTACATTATGTACTAAGCTACTTGTCTATAGTAACAAAACATTCCTGGCAGAGTGTGAGTGGGAAGCTTGTATAGACATCTATGGATTCGTACATGCCTGTGATGTGGTTGACAAGCTGTCTGCAAGAAGGGGCATGATGCCTCGTCAAACAATTGGTGGAATGACCAGGCGGGTCTAAGGACTTGTCAATTGAGTGACTCATATCACTTGTAATTTTGCCAATCAGTATGATCTAAAGATCTAAGTTATAGTTTATAGAGTCCTTTGTCAATACAATCCACTTTGTATTCCATGCCAATATGTAGAAAGAGTATTCAACAGAAAAGTTCTTTAAAAGTAATTGATATTTGCTTTCCTAATTACTTTTACAGTGCCTTAAAACCCACATAATATAATAGGGGAGTAGATATTAACAGAAATGATCATCTTTCCAGCTTGTTTTAATCAGCTGCATATTATTAAAATCAGTGGGGGTACTTTTGACTTTGGCTGATAGTGTAAAACGGGCGATATCGGGAGCTATATGGCTATTGTGGTCCAATCAAGGGCTCTTGAGATGCTCAAAGGCCCAGATGCAGGCTACACCCCTGGCTCCGCAACCCTGATGACATTGGCCTTGTAAGGGGTGGTAGAGGGAAAGAAAGAAAGAAAGAAAGTCAACAACAACAACTTGCATTTACAGGAAACTCTTTATTAACCGGCACCCAAATATCCGGAAATCTCTCTTAACCGGCAAAATTCTTGAGTAGGTAACCGGGGTTTTCCTTCATCTCTCGTTTAAAATTAACTTTAAAAAAACCCCCGAGGCATTTGCCTTGTATCGGAGCGTGTAGATTGGGAGGGGAATGTGCAGCCCGGGTAGGCAGCGGACACGACAGATGGTCAGCTGGCGGTCCCCGGGGAGACGGAGCTCCGAATGCAGGCGCATGTCAATGTGTACGGGGCTCTCGTACGTTGGGAGATATAACTCTCCGTTATCCGGACTTTTTGATTAACCAGCACCACGCCGGTCCCGTCGGTGCCGGTTAATAAAGAGTTTCCTGTATATAGCACCTTTGTCGTAGTAAAAACATCCCAAGATGCTCTACAGGAGTGTTATTAGACAAAATTTGACATTGGGCCACATAAAGGGATATTAGCACAGGTGACCAAAAGCTTGGTCAAAGAGGTAGGCTTTAAGGAGCGACGTAAAGGATTAATATATATGGTGGAAAGCTGAAGCCCCTGTACAGAGTCCTAGGGAACACCATGGGGGAAAAATTAGGTCGCGCCCCATTTGGGGCGCAAATATCGTCTGGACGCAAATATTAGCGCCTGGCGCTAATTATCGCCACTGACTGGAAACTTCACTTTTACCGCTCCGGGAGGTGAGTGGAGCGCTAAATCAGGCGCTGCACACCTGTCTTAAGGCGCAAAGGCCGAGCAGTGAGGCGCTAACTCAGCGCCCGAGCGCAGCGCAGCTGCTGCCAGTTAGCGAGGGAACACAGACACACTGGCGCCGGCCAGTTCTTAAAGCGGGGGGGGGGGGCCAACTGTTAGGATCAGTAGGCAAAACTACCTCACAAAGCGTTGAGTCAATGCAGAAGTCTCTCTTTCTCTCTCTCCGAATCTCTCTCTCTCTCTCAGAACGAGTGGTGCAAAAATGCCACCAACAATAAAAGACAGGAAGAGGCCCCCTTTAAATAGCGCCCCCCCCAGCCCCACAGCGATTGATAGCGTTCCAGACTTCCGGTCGTTGGATGCGCCAGGCAGTAAGGCAGGGGGCGCCACTCAATTTCCGCTCCGGGGCGCCACAAGGGCGTTGCACCATGGAATGACGTCACAATCTGCGCGCGCAGGTGGTCGCAGCGGTAAAGTTTAGCGCCGCCGCACAATCTCTAGTTAAGTTCCCGAGCGGCGCAAACATCGCTGCACCCGGGCGTTAGCGGCTTTGCGCCCCATTAGCGCCCTCTTAAGGCGCTAACGGGAGGTGCAACCAACTGAATTTTTACCCCCATGTGTCATATTTCATTGTAGAGGTAAATAATATGGCCAATTGTTGTCAGAGGATGATGCAACATGGTAAACCAGTGATCATCAATGGTTCATTACAGACAGACTATAGTTGGAAGTCTTAAATAAATGTAGTGAGTAAGATTGACTGGTGGGATTGCTTGTAGTAGTTTAATGTTAAAGATAAATGACTTTCAAGTTGGTCGGGGCTATTTTCAGGTGCTCTTGCAGGTTGCCTTAAATGAGGCTCCTGTGCTTATTTCAGACTCGGATTAAATTTGTTTGCCCGAGGAGGAGCTTGCGATGCGTAAGCTGCAACTGGTATTTCTTGGTCCTGAGCAGTTATCCAGGAGTCCTTAAAGGGACCCCTGGAGGCCGCTCCAAATAAAAGCCCCATAACTTCCCAACTGCTGTTCTCTGTGGAGTCGGAACGAGCAGGAGTGCTCCTCCTGGCTCCACAAAACAACTGCAGGCCGCTACCGGCCGGCCCTCATCCTCCTCCCGACTGCCAAGTGCAGGGTGATGTAACTGCCTTAAGGAATTTAGGTCCCCTTATTAGGAGAGGGCAATCAAGATTAGGCTGCGTTTATTTGCACAAGTGGTGTAGGGGGTGGTGTGGTAGGGTCAGCTTCACCTCTGACTTCAGTGAGCGGTTCGAATCGCTCCCACTCCCCTGGTTCTAGATCTTGGACTTATTTAGGGGTCGTGAACAAAGGTGCAGTAGACAACAGGTTTTGATGAAAGAACTTTAACTTTTATTCAAGAAAAGGTAAATACAACACAAACAATCTTAAAACACACTTAATACTTAAACACAGGTTGGGGAACACACGGTACAGGCAAGGGAGAATTACAGTATACAAAACCCCTTATCCCTCCCAATCCCATTGCCTAGCTAGGTTTGATTCCAGAGGACCAGGGATAATGCTCACCACTCTTTGACAGTTCTTGACAGTTGAGGTATTTCACGATTTCGGGGTTCACTGGGGTTTTTCGTTGTTGGGGCCTGCCATACCCTGGACGTGGTAGAAGACTTCAGCTGCACTCCAGGTCAGTTTGGGTCTGTCCGCTGATGCGGTAAGGTGCGTATTGGATTGTATCAGGTGAGTACCCAATTTTCTTCGTTAGAGATAGGGTTTCGAGTTTTTTAAGGGAAAAATCTTACCCAGGGGTAAGTCAGGAATAGTTTGTAGCGTGGAAACTTGCGTGTCTTCGGTTTTTCCTGGTGTTGGTCTTTCGGTGGTCGCGGCAGCCTGGTTCGCACCTGGTTGGTCGGTGGCGTTGTGTTGGTTGGTTCGTGGGGCCTTGGTTGCTGCGAGGCGTTTGGGAACCTTTTTCCCAGTCGGGTCCGTCGATGACCCCCCTTACTGTGGCGTGTTGTCCTTGCGTGCCTCGGTACTGTTACTAACTTGAAACTGCCTCTCTGGACAGCCTTGAACTAACTTTTAGTATAGTGTTGTAACAAACCGCACGGCTTGAACAGACACCACCACAGTGTCTCTCGGGTTCCTCGTGTCTTCTTGGCCGTGGCTTTAGGCCTGCTTGCCTTCCGAAGGTTCTTCTTGTGACTCGTTCCTTGTTGCTTGGCTCTGGTGTCGCCCTCGTGTCGTGTGTGTTGAACCTGTGCGGCTTAACTTTCTTGGGAGGATTAGGCCCTCAATTATACTGTTCAGGTCTATTGTGTTCTTCGCGCCAAAACCGTTTTACTAATCGATTTCACGTTAAAGTGATTTAGGTTTCAGTTGAGGCCTGCTTATCTTCGCACCAAATCTCATTTCTTTTGTCTTAGGTTTTGGCGGGCTCGTTAAGTCTGATGACTTTAACTTTGTGTTAACTTGTCCTGATGGCTACCGATGTCTTCCATTGAGACAGGGCCTCTATCTACGTGCCAAATCTCGTTTCTTTTGTCTTAGGTTTTGGTGGGCTTGTTAAACTGTTCCTGTCGATACTTGGCTAATCGGTTTTTGATGGGATGATGGGCTATGAAACTGTGTACTGGAAGTTTTATTTGTTAGGAATTGTTTTCAGACTTCCAGTATCCTGTCTGGACCTGGGGATTTCAAAAGGGGTCTTGGTTTATTCATTTTTGAATGTGTTTGTGATGTTTTGGATGAGGCTCTTCCTCCTTGGTTGGATTGCAGTGCAAACATCTCCCAGACAGCTTGATTTGGTCCCAATACCCAAAAGCTGTCCACTGCCTCACCACACCCCTTCCCGCAGCCTGTGTTTCTGTGACTGCAGGTTTACCCAATGGCCCTTTTTAAAAGGTATCTTATCATCCAAAGTCATTTTCCTCAGGGCTTTTTTTTTCTTCCTTGATCCTGTCAAAATGTACTTCAAAACTGACAGTTTGACCTCAAATTCCTTCATTTCGGTCCCACCATTCCAAATTCGTGTTAAGATCCAAAAATCACCCCCTTTAGGGTTCTATTCGAGTTTCTGGGGGATTTTGCGAAGCCTACAGTGGGTTGGACTAGATTTCTGATTGGTCCCCTTGGAGGACAAGACACGCCCAACAGTTTGTCTGCAATGTGTAATTTGATCCAGTCATTGTCACAAGCAGGCTCCCCGAGCCAAGCTGCTCCAGTGTAGCCATGACAGTGGCATCTTCCTGTTAAAGTGGAGGGTCACCTAGAAAAGCAAGATAACTCTCACACGACCACGTACGGCCTGCCCTGTGGACCTCCTCCCAATCATCAGTTGAGTGATATAACATAAAATGCTGGAAATGCTCAGCAAGTCAGGCCGCACCTGTGGAGGAGAAGCAAAGTTATTGGCCCAGAAATTAAACATGGATGGTTCCCGCGGGGGTAAGGATTCCCCGCGATATCGCACTCCGCGCCTACCTTTTTGCTTCGGGCCCACATGAACTTTAGTTTCAAAGCCTCTCTCTGTTGCAACCATGCAGTGCTTGCGTGTCCCAGAGGCGCAATTAGTTCGTGCGAGCTCTGGGATCACGTGATTCAGTTAGAACCAATGGCAGCACACCATCTTTCATTCATAGTTTTGACGGCAAGAGCTGTCAAAGCTATGAATACTACGAACCCCCAAAAGAACAGCTAAACCTCAATTAAATTTAAAAAAAAGCCATCACATTAATAAAATAAGTATAGTTAAATAAATTAACCACTTTAAACAAAAATTACATTTTTGAAAAAATTTAAAATCTTTTTAAAAGTTATAAAAATAAACTTACCTTTCTTTAAAGTCTCTAAAAAAGATAAACCAGTTGAAACAAATTTAAAATAACACTTAATTAACTACTTACCTTGTTAAAAGGGGGTCCTACGCCTGCTTTCTTTGTGTGTAAAATCTTCACCACTTACCTGCGCGTTCAAAGCTGAAAAAAAAACGAAGTGCACTGCGTGCGCACAGCCTGTAGCGCGCACGCGGTTCACTTAGGAACCGCCCCCTTTTCAATTCACGAAGTGCCGGTTTCCCGCGCATGCGCAGCGCATGCAGGAAACCGGCAATTCGGGATCTAATACACGAGAGTACACAGTGCATACTCTCGCATATTAGGTTTAATTTTCGGGCCAATGTTTCAGGTCGATGACCTTTCATCAGAACTTGAGGGGGAAAATTTGGGTTGCTTTGCGCCTCCCGTTAGCGCCCCTGGGGGAGGAAATTCAGCGGGAGCTTAGCGGTGGCAGCAGCCGGTAGCACCCCATGGCGCTGTGCCTCTGGCGTTGACGTCATCGCCATGCCCAGCGTCCCCACTCGCGCCCCGGCCGCAAACTTCAGTTGCGCCCCCTGACCTATCGCTGGACGATTTGTCCGACAGGGTCAGGGTGACGTTCTCGCAGCAGCAGCGGTGTAAGTTAAAGGGCAGGTGTCGGGCGGTCTTCTGGCCACCGGCCAGCACCTGCCCCCTTCCCCTTTTTTATTCGGAGTGCCGGCCGCGATCGCTCAGCCCAGCACTCCTCTTGAGTGCCGGGCTGTTTTCCCGGCACCCCCCACTCCCCGGTGGTCCGGCAGGGACCCGGTGCGCGCAGCCCTAGGCCCCTCCCCTTTAATCAGGGGAGTGAGGCCTGTAATACCGCGGCGCTACGTGCTGACACGCATGGCGCTGTTGCACGTAGCGCCACGATATTCACTTGTAGCGCCCCAGGAAGGTTGGGGAGCACGTCCAGTAGCGCCCCGCCTCCTGCTTGGGGCGCTACCACTGAATTTACGGCGCAAGGGCGCTAACTTTTTCGGGGCGCTAAAAGTATCACCCCGGCGAAAAGCGGGCACCACCGAATTTTCCCCCCTCTGTTTCTCTTTCTGTAAATGCTGCCTGATTTGCTGAGTGAAATCCAGAGCATTGACTATCTTACATAATTTGAGCTGCGAGGTTGGTTTACTGAGACGCATTTCATTCAAAGAGAACAGGTAAGGGTAATGTCATTGCAAGTGACATCACTAGCAGAACTGTAGATTTTTAGCATGCGCTGAGAATGACATCATCGAGTGGCCCGGCTCATGCGCAGGATGACATCACGGGTCAACCGAAAACCGGAAATGGCCACACTGTCGCTAATCACTCCGTCAAACTAAATACTCTGGGTGAGAGCTGCGGTGACTGATAGGGCATTGTGTGTGGGTCACGGATTTATTGGGTACGAAGTGAATAGTGACAGTGTCATGACTTCCGCATTTCATCTAATCCAATGATGTCAGTTGCCGCACACGCGCCGGGCTTTCCGGGAAATCAACTCATTGCCGTTCATGGTCAAGAGCGTGATCCAAATCTAGGAGAGTGGGGAGGAGAGGGAGAACGTGGTGCGGGTGTAAAAGAGGTGGGGGTGGGAGAACGTGATCCGTCTTCCCACTGGGATCATGTTCTCGCAGTCACCCCCCCCCCACTCCTTTAGACCTGGATCACGTTCTTCCCCCATCCCCACAGTTCTCTCCGTGCTTTCCCCCGCCCAACCCCCAACGAGCTCCTGACCTCTCTCCCCCCCCCCCGAGATCCTGACCTTCTTCCCCCATCGAGCTCCACTCCTCTCCCCCCCTCCAATCCCCTGTCCGCTCCCCCCTCCGGGACGGTGTTGAGGCTCTGCCCCCATACAGCGCACATGTGCAGAACAACTTAAACTTGTTCATGCAAATAATCACTCCGTCAAGATTATTGGCATGAAGACAATAGAAGGACTGAGGAAGAGGGAAACTAAAGGCTCCTGCTTATATCGCAGCTAATGTGATCTTATTCACTCACTCATTCATTTCTTCACATCCAGGCAGACATTTCAATAATTCATCGCAATGCAACGTCTTAACATGCATAGTAATGTTTCAAGGTAAGTCTTGCTGCAAATTTTGTAAAGTATGTTCCTCTTCTGCTCCTCCATATACAAAAGAGAAGAATGTGTCCCCACACAATATACAGCCTCAAGTAAGCACCGCTCAGAATCCTGTGTCACTCATTCCAACAGTGGCAAGCACTATAACAAATATATCCATTTCAGAGTGGTCAGGTAGCGAGTTGCAAGAGGGAGTGCTTGGTGAAGCACAGAGTCCAAGTGAGGAAGACCAGATACAGGGTGATGTAACCTGCTGGCCAAAGGCCAACTTTAGGTCTCCTTCAGCTGCTGATCTCCAAAATTCGGACCTTAACAGGATCCGCATACAATCATACTTTGGTATCTCAACTACACTTCATGGAATCATTTGGAAGTGTGTCAAGCAGCCTGTGCAGTTTTGGGGAATCATTGAAGAGTCCACAACCCCCATCATAGAATCATAGAATCATAGAAAGTTACAGCATGGAAGGAGGCCATTTCGGCCCATCGTGTCCGCGCCAGCCAACAAAGAGCTATCCAGCCTAATCCCACTGCCCAGCTCTTGGTCCGTAGCCTTGCAGGTTACAGCATCCCAAGTGCACATCCAAGTACTTTTAAACGTGGTTAGGGTTCCTGCCTCTACCACCCTTTCAGGCAGTGAGTTCCAGACCCCCACAACCCTCTGGGTGAAGAAATTTACCCTCAAATCCCCTTTAAACCTTCCCCCAATTACTTTAAATCTGTGCCCTTTGGTTTTTGACCCCACTGCTAAGGGAAATAGGTCCTTTCTATCCACTTTATCTATGCCCCTCATAATTTTATACACCTCAATAAGGTCTCCCCTCAGCCTCCTCTGTTCCAAGGAAAACAGACCCAGCCTATCCAGTCTTTCCTCATAGCTAAGATTCTCTACTCCCGGCAACATCCTTGTAAATCTCCTCTGTACCCTCTCTAGTGCAATCACATCTTTCCTGTAATGTGGTGACCAGAACTGCATGCAGTACTCTAGCTGAGGCCTAACTAGTGTTTTATATAGTTGAAGCATAACCCGCATGCTCTTGTATTCTATGCCACGGCTAATAAAGGCAAGCATTCCGTATGCCTTCTTAACCACCTTATCTACTTGGCCTGCTACCTTCAGGGATCTGTGCAGTGGAGCTCCCATTGGCTGAGGTTGTTACTATATGCATAGCTACTGTGATGAATACTATTACTGAAGCTACCTAGACCTTGGACTCCAATCTACAGCAGTCTGCCTCATCTGAATTCACCATGTTGAAGAATCAGTTTGAGACAGCCATCATGCAGGGCTTACAAAATCTCATTGCTGTGCAGAGATCCGTTATCACGTGAATTTGTGGCCGTGCTGAGGGAGTGCCCGTTGCAGAAGCAGGCAACACTACATATAAACCTCCCTGTCAGTCTTGTGCTTGCAGGGCCTTCTTTATGATCCAGCACAGGAGGTTCTGGTCCATTGCCTACCCTAAAGGCAAGCACTGAAAGCCAGCAGCCATCACCTCATTTCCCCCTTCCACTGCGGGGGAGCATTTAATAAAGAGCACACAGTTAGGAAGTAAAAGATACTCACCACAGACTTTCAATAATGGGAAGCAGTGGGACAAAATGCACTGAATGCACCTGCATCATAAACTGGAAGGCCCGATGACTCTGGCAGACTGAGGAGCTCATTTGCAGTCAATTCTTTGGTCTCCTGGTCAGCTCTGTCGTCTTTTCCTTCTTGTTGCCTTTCTTCTCCTGACTGTTCTGCTGCTGGCTCTTTTGCAGGGAACGTTGCAACAGGCAATAAAAATCTTCAAGGTCGAGATTGGGTTGTATTGTAGCACTCCCTAAATCTGTCCACGCGATGGAATTGCTGTCTCAGGATGCAAAAGATGCGTTCCACTGTGGTCCTGGTGTATGCACAGTCCCATTGTAACCTCACCTCAGCTCTTGTCTATGGGTGATGCAATGGTTTTTTAAAAATTCGATTTATGGGATGTGGGCATCGCTGGTAAGACCAGCATTTATTGCCCATCCCTAGTTGCCCTCGAGAAGGTGGTGGTGAGCCGCCTTCTTGAACCGCTGCAGTCCGCGTGGTGAAGGTACTCCCACAGTGCTGTTAGGGAGGGAGTTCCAGGATTTTGACCCAGCGACGATGAAGGATCGGCGATATACTTCCAAGTCAGGATGGTGTGTGACTTGGAGGGGAACTTGGAGGTGGTGGTGTTCCCATGCGCCTGCTGCCCTTGTCCTTCTAGGTGGAAGAGGTCACGGGTTTGGGAGGTGCTACCGAAGAAGCCTTGGCGAGTTGCTGCAGTGAATCTTGTAGATGGTACACACTGCAGCCATGGTACGCCGGTGGTGGAGGGAGTGAATGTTTAAGGTGGTCGCTGGGGTGTCAATCAAGAGGGCTGCTTTGTCCTGGATGGTGCCATGACAACAGGGCATATCCTTGATCACCCAATAGCCATCTCCGGAGTCTTCATGACCTTTAAACGATGGTGGCACTGTTGACTGCTGCAGAATGAAGGAATCATGGTCACTGCCAAAGATTGAACATTATATGCATGATTCTGTTCCTGTGGTCACAGACTACCTGTATATGCATGAAATGGTAAACCTTTCTATTCATGACTGGAGCTTCATTGAGTGTATAACCACAGGAGTGTAGTTAATTATTCCCTGCACTTGCGAGAATCCTGCCACATAATAGAAGAGGAGGGGTGTTGCTTGCTGCTGGCTGTTTTCTGCAAAAAAAATTACATTAAATTACTGGCCCAGGCAAATATTGCCACAGTGATTTACTTGATGCAAATGTGAATTCAATGTTGGAGAGATCTCCTGCACTTGCCTGGAAGAACCCTGCTATAAAAAGAAAAGAGGAGGCTGAGGGGAGACCCAATTGAGGTGTATAAAATTATGAGGGGCCTAGATAGAGTGGATAGGAAGGACCTATTTCCCTTAGCAGAAGGGTCAACAACCAGGGGGCATAGATTTAAAGTAATTGGTCAGAGGTTTAGAGGAGAGTTGAGGGGAAACTTTTTCACCCAGAGTGTGGTGGGGGTCTGGAACTCACTGCCTGAAAGGGTGGTAGAGGCTCAAACCCTTGTCGCATTTAAAAAGTACTTGGGTATGCACTTGAAGTGCCGTAACCTGCAAGGCTATGGACCAAGTGCTGGGAAGTGGGATTAGGCTGGAGAGCTCTTTGTTGGCCGGCACGGACAAGATGGGCCAGATGGCCTCCTTCTGTGCCGTAAACTTCTATGATTCTATGATGAAAAATGTTCAACGTGACTGTAACTCCCGACAGGCACTCACAGAGCTGTCCCTGTGCTGGAACTGGTTTCCAAGTCTGGCTGCAGATGGGTGCATAACTGTGCTGTAAGAGTCTACGATTTTATGATGCTATGATATTTCTTCTGTACGTTAGGTACAGCAAAATTGTAAACATGTTTATAAGGAATGGATTTCAAATTTTGCTATATTTGGCCGCGTGGGGGAAAACTCCCACCGTTTTTAAACTGTAAACTTAGTGGATCGGTAGCATGCTGGGGGATGTGCCATTACGGTTCCTCAGTATGCAAATAGTTCACTTTTTCTTTTATGCAATTAGTTTGGGTCCCAAAAGAGTTCAACAATGATGAGGTTGCCTGTTCTAATTATACAAAATATTGCAAAACATTTAAATCGCACAAAAAATGTGCTATGTACAACGGGAGTCTTTATGAGTACAATTAAGCAGAGACTCAGGTGCAACAAATCTAATAGATGGCTTTTAAAACCAGTAGATATGCAGGTCATAAATTTCTGAATAGTGTTCTCACCACTGATTACATTTTTTGGTGTTAAATATAGCAGGTATCTATTGAACCTGTTTTAACATTACCTGTTATTAAACTTGGTAACTAGACCATGGACCCTCCCTCAATTACACTCAGTTGTTTTTATCCCACCTCTTGCTTTAGGTGGGAGGTCAGATCAGCTTAGGCCATGAATTTCCCCATGGCCTGTATTTCCATAATTGGCCAGAAGGCGATGGACTTCTGTGAGCTGGAATTGCCGTACCGTTTTAATCTTTTTCCAGAGGCGGAGCGTGGATCACCATGAGGTCCGTCATTAAACAGTTTTAACAAAAAAACTGAAGCTTGGCTAAAGAGGCCGGTTGGATTCTGATACTGGTTCAGACTGGGATTCAGACGTGAGCTTGGCGGTTTATATCCCAACATTCCAATATCGCAGCTTCTGGGAAAACACTTCTTATTTTTAATAACTGCTAAGTTAACCACAAAAGGTTGTTTCTTTTCACGTACTGTCTAACGAAAACTACTCATTACTGTTTCAGGTTGCAGTAACGGGTGAAGCATATACTGTACTCCACAAATAACTCTAATGCTTCGCAACTACAAACATTATTTCTTACAGGAAAAAAATTGTGACTTTTCATGGCAAAAATTGATGGTATGTATTCTCCAATTGTTCAATGCCAGTAATTGGTAAATACCTTTATCTACTCTGCTTAGCTTAATTGTAAAAGTTTACATGGAGATTCATGCAACACAATTTCTGCAAAGTTCAAATTCATGTCTTCTTTTATTTTGCCAATTTTCTCTCACATGTCTCCCCTCCTGAAGACTTGCTGGGCTATGGTTTCATAGTCACACATTGCCCTCTGGTACCTTGCCCAGGAGGTTCATCCTTCATGCGCTTAGACAGTGAGTGTTGGCAGGCTATTTTATTGTTGAGGCTGATCCTATCTCAACCCTATGTCTGAGCACAGATATTTTCGAGCAAGAGTGTCTGGAGTGATCAAGAGTGGCTGATCTTTCTCATTCTACTGCAGCCTTCGCTGACATCAGTTAACTAACTGAACTTGGGATCTTCCGGTCTGATAATTGATTGTCAGTAACAGCATTGAAAAGTCCACCCTCACTTTAAGAGATGCAGCCACTCGTTAAATAGCGGCATTCCCCTCCTGATTTTCCACCCACTTAATTGACGAGCTGCCCATAGGGAGCGTGATTAGTGCTGGCAGCTCACGATTACATTTACATGAGGCTGAACCATGAATATGGATTGGGCCTCCTGCTGATGCCTGCCCGATCTGTGCTCCTCACCAAAATCGACACCAAAACGTTATAATCTGCATGTGCAGCAACCTTACTAAGGAGGCCCAAGCATTTGCAATATCTCAGTTTCCTTGCGTTTGAATGGTTTATGAAGTTTCACAACCATTGCAAAGCTCATTAAAATACTTCTCCCAGATAACACAGCTCTATGTTTAGATGAACAGTGCATTGTAAAAACAAATTCATTGGAAGTTAATGCACAAATGCAGCAACTTTGTGAAACTCACGGGGAGGTTGAGGGTGAGCTGCCGTCTCTGCCAGGCTAACGGCGAAGCGGTACAAATCGTCTTGAAACTTGTTGCGATTCGCAATTCACGGGGTATCTCTTCCCCGCCACAGGTTTTCGTGCGGTGAGCGCCATTAAACATACCGTTATTTTGTCAGCAAATTCTGGGCCATTAAAAATATAGACGTCTGCAACCACAGAAGTCCCGCATCTCAACACCATACATAGGTGCCCCTATTGCATGGTTTTGCAGTAATGACCTAATTCAGATGGGTCAGTTCTATAACTTGGCTGGTATGTAGCAATAAATAATTTGACCATTGAGTCACTTCCTCAGTGAATGTCTGAACTGCTCCATTGCAATTGAGAAGAATTCAAGTGAGTAAGATATCGGTTTCAGAAACAAAGACAGGAACTTTCCGTGACCAAACAAGGGAAGACTATATAATCAAGCGGTACTGAATAACCCTCGTATAAGGGTATTTAGTTTGTGGTAATGATGCATATATTATAAATTGAAGAGAATGCAAAACTTTGATAACAGGAAGCCATTTTTAAAATGCCATTAATTGTCGTGCTTAGTGTGGTTTATTTAGATACACTTAGTGGCAAACTAATATATGTTAAAGTATATGGAGCCACTTTTGTTTTGGCTTTGCTTGTTGTTTTGTTTGCTGTTTGGGGTTAGAGTGCATTTTACAGCTGTATAGAAGAATGCAAACAAGTTAACATAGTGTTCCTACTACTAACAATATATACGTAAGCAAAGACTTATCTATAGGCAGATCTCAGCGTTTTAAAAAGCTGAGACTGCCGAAGTCCATTCACTGTGTGCTCTCTAAGTACACTTATTTCACAGTAAAATGCATTGTACTAATTATCCTCCTTCATCTCTTGTGAATAACTCTGTGTAATTTTTTGAAAGTAAAAGAGCCAGTGGGAAGAACATGTTGTTGTATTTTTTTCACAGGAGTTCAACATTGCCTCTATTTAGGTGTTCACTCGTAAATGAATCATAGAATCTTAGAAGTTTACGGCACAGAAGGAGGCCTATCAAATCTAACCGCTCTGTGATGGAGTTTTCCTACACAAATGACCGGCGGATCTCATCAAGAGGTGATTTGGTACACAAGTAGTTGAATACTTTTCCAGCGTTCAAACTATGCACCATTTTCTTTCCCATAATATATAAATAAAACTGATATTTTTCAGAATTCTGAAGGTGAGTGTAAGATAATTGAATGAAAGAAATGGATATAACTAACACTAATTCCTTAGTCTGGTAGTCATCACTGTAATATATGTGGGTAGAACAAATGAAGGACAGAGACACGGTGAGTTGCTAGTCAAGGTGCTTACTTTACTAGGCCAGAGCGAACTGAGCATGCTCATACTAAATCATGTGACAAACCATGTGATGATACATTACAACCTCAGGCTTAATGCTCAGCTATTCATTCCAATAGACCTCATAGGTAGAATTTATTGCTATCTCATTATTGTTGAGTTAGGCAATCTCTGTGTGCTTTCAGATAGGACATCAGCAGTAAAATTATTGAGTGGGCAGAGCAATTATACCTGAACTGCTTAAACATGGATTCACTTTTAGCCGGCTTTACTCAAATTCTAAAATTCCGACCCATTGTTTGGTATTCCGAATCTAAAGCAAATGATCGTATTTTGTCTATCCTATCAGTCCTTTCCATATTTTAAACACCCCAATTGACTTCTTCATCTCCAGGGAATATGGCCCTGGAGATAGGGAGGTTAAAGGAAGATCTGAAATTCTGAAGGGATGGGACAGGGCAGATGGAAGGAAAGAATTTCCAGTAGTTGAGGGGGTCTAGAGACCAAAAAGGTAACCTGTGTGTGGAGGCGGAAGACGTGGGTATGGTTCTTAATGGATACTTTGCGACTGTCTTCACAAAAGAGAGGGACGATGCAGTCATTGTAGTTAAGGAGGAGGAGTGTGAAATACTAGATGGGATAAACATAGTGATAGAGGAAGTATTAAGGGGTTTAGCATCTTTGAAAGTAGATAAATCGCCAGGTCCAGATGAATTGTATCCCAGGCTGTTAAGAGAAGCAAGGGAGGAAATAGCGGAGGCTCTGTGTAAGAGTAATTAACAAGTAAACACTACCGATTGACCAAACAATAAAGAACTTTAGAGGTTAACGATGGTGATGTGATAAAATGTGAAAAACAAGTCAAAACCTAATTATATACGTGCAAAAGAATAGTCACCGAGCAAATGATTAAATCACAAGGGAACTAAGGAGTGCAACTCATGGATAGAGACCCCTAACATTAACACGTGATATTTTGTAATAGCTTGCATAAGCAATAACAAATGTATATAAGTAAATGAAACGAGAGAGATCGGCAAAATCCCACTTGAAGCTGTCAAGTGAGAGTCTTCCCCTGCATATGCTTGAATAAAGACCGTTGTGAACCTATCTACCATCGTCTGTCTTGACTGAGAGGGAGGAAATCGGAGTCCCCTCTAACAAATTGGCGTAGTCGGCAGGATACCGAAGCACCCAGAGTGGCAACAATGACGGGCAATCAAGGGTGAATACATTTATATTACCACCCATAGTTAGTGTCTGTACTCATTGTTAGCATTTTTCTCTGGTAAGACTTGGTATCCAAACAAAACAAATAGACAGACATGGCAGAGGGTGCGATTGAGTGTGTCGTACGTCGTGTAGAGCTGTATAACTGTAACCCGAACCGTGGATAGTATCTGAGTGAGTCAGAGTTACTAACCAACAGCCAAAACCGAGTAGACAACTTACTAGATGGAGACTGGAAAGTCCCTGCTAGCAATCTTTATAATGGCCAAAATGGATTGGGGCTCAGAAGAGTCCATAACTTGCTATTTAGCAGAAAAAAAAGATAAAATGATTAATAAAATGGAGAAAAGGGGGTGGGATCCGAGAGATGACCCAGACAGACCTCCCCCTCCCAACAACAAATAGTTGTATTAAAATCCAAAGAGTAGGAGGGAAAACCCTTAAAGCACATAAAAGTGAAACAGTATTATTGGAAACGAAAGATGTAATGGTCCCTGTATTAATATGGGTATGTAAAAATCCCGAGGGAACCATTTTGGGCATAGATATCCACAGAGAATTAGGAGGAATAATCAACCCTAAAGAGAATACTATAATCTGGCCAAACATGAAACACGCCGAAAATATGGTGAGCCGGGGACAGTGTGGTACAGATAGGATCTTTAAAGTTGATAGATCCCGATTGGAAAGGTAAGGGAGCCTGGGGAGTACTATGTCAACAGTACCCTAAATTATGGGCAACCCATAAAAATGATTGCGGCTTAGTAAAAATGGAACCATTGAATATACCAGGACCTGAACACAAACCCCATAAACAGTATCCGATTAAGGTAGAGGCTCAAAGGGCAGTGAAACAAATTGTGAAAGAATTAGAAGTACAAGGTGTGGCGCGACAAACTAGCACCACAACCAACTCGCCAGTGTGGCCAGTCAAAAAGCCAGATGGGACATATCGGCTAACGATTGATTATACAGCCCTAAATAAAGTGGCAAACTGGGAGCTGCCGATAGTGGTGAGTCCGGCAACTATCTTTAATGATTTGGGACCGAAACATAAGATATTTACAGTATTGGACATAGCAAACGGATTTTGGTCGATACCATTGCAACAAGAATCACAGGACAAATTTGCCTTTACAGTGGGGAATCAGCAGTATATCTGGACACGATTGCCTCAGGGCTTTCACAATAGTCCAGCAATATTTCACACGGCAATGGCAGAGGCCTTGGAGGAAGTAGATTTAACCAAAAATAAGAGTACCCTCCTGCAGTATGTAGATGACACACTAATAGCCTCAGAAACGCCAGGAGGACATGTGCAGGCACTGATAAGGGTGTTTGAGGTGCTGCAAGATGCAGGACTGAAAGTAAACCCCAAGAAGGCACAAATAGGGAAGAAAGAGGCAGCCTATTTGGGGTATACAATCACAGAAGGAAAGAGAGAAATGCCAGTAGACAGGAAAAAGGCCATTATGGAAATGTGCCGACCCACCACCGTTAGAGGGGTCAGAAAGGTGATGGGATTGTTTAATTACTGTAGGAATTTTATTGACAACTTCTCCCAAAAGGCGGAGCCTTTGTACGAGTTGATCAAAGGGGGGAGGGCATCAGATGAACCTTTTAATTGGGAAAGTAAACACGAACAAGCATTTAGGGAATTAAAACGAACATTAATCTCTGCCCCAGGACTGGGTCTGCCAGACCACAGTCAACCATTTCACCTCCACTGTCATAATGAAGGGGGACATTATACAGCTGTAGTGACCCAAGAACACGGTGACTACATGAGACCGATAGCCTATTATTCAACCAAGAGGGATCCTGTAGCAGCAGGAATGGCAACCTGTGTAGCTGCAATAGATTGTGCAACATGGACAGTCAGGGTTTGTGAACCACTGACACTGATGGGTGTGATAATTTTACACCCCCCCCATACTTTAGTAGAGCTACTAAATACAGGAAAGCTGAGAGCCGTATCAGATAGCCGAAGGGCAACATGGGAAGCAATTTTAATCCCAAAAGATAAGTCAGTACAAATTATATGAGACATAGGAAGGAACCCTGCAACAATGATGATGCATGAACGGGAGGAACATATCTGTGCAACAGAAGAGGGAGAAGAGGCAAGTAGTTTGGTTAAAGAACAACCTCTACCAGAAGTAGATATGACTCTTTATGTGGATGGATCCCGTAAATATATTGATGGGACACCAAGGACTGGATGGGCAGTAGTAGATGAAATGGGACAAATAAGAGACCATGGAAGGTTAGATGGAGGACACTCAGCTCAAGTAGCGGAATTAGTAGCATTAACTAGAGCTTTAGAAATGGCAGCTAACCAGAGGGTAAATATATATACAGACAGTCGTTATGCCTTTGGTGTAGTGCATGACTATATGACGGCGTGGAGTAGAAGAGGAGATGTAACTTCAGGGGGAACACCCATACAGCATGAAAATAGGATTAGGGACTTGGTAGAAGCAGCCAAGAAACCAAGCCAAGCTGCAGTAATCAAAATAAAAGCTCACCGTAGAGCAGACAACCCAGAACAGCTGGGGAACCAGTGGGCAGACGAAGCAGCAAACCAGGTAGTGGAGCAAGATTTAAAGCCAGAAGAGGCAAACCAAGTAAATGTAGCTATAAGTGCCATAGGACCTGAGGAAGTGAATGTGCATAAATTACATCAAGAAGCCACAAAGAAAAGGCTTTGTGGTATAAATCAGGGGCGAAAGAGGGAGATGACCAAATCTGGAAGGTAGGATAGCTGCTCCCGAATGCATACAACAGCAGCTGTTAGAACTATACCACGGCCGCCAACACCAAGGGAGAGACAACATGTTATACAACATGAGGAGATGTTGGTGGTGGCCGGGTATGGGAAAGGATGTGGCAAAATATTGCCATCGATGTGTTATTTGCGCACAACACGACCCAGGAAGACCTGTAAAAATCAGAATGAGTCATCAGCCCAGGCCCAAAGGACCATGGGAAAATTTACAGATTGATTTTACTGGCCCACTACCAAACAGTAGAGGGAAAACCTATTGCCTCGTAGTAATTGATCAATTTACTCGTTGGGTAGAGGCATTTGCAACACGAGATTGCTCAGCCACTACAGTAGCCAAAAATTATGGCAGAGGAAATCGTGCCAAGATGGCGTGTACCCCTACACATTGACTCAGACCAAGGCACGCACTTCACAGGAAAGGTGATGAAGGAAACTTGTAAATTACTGGGTATCAAACAGAGGTATCACATACCATACCACCCACAGAGCTCAGGGATGGTAGAAAGAATGAACCGAACCCTAAAGTTAGCATTGGCCAAAAGCATACATGAGTCAGGAAAAGGATGGGCTGATGTATTACCTGGTATTTTGATGCGATTACGCGCAACGCCGAACCGCACAACAGGTCTAACACCATTGGAGTTAATGATGCGGAGATGCCGGTGTTGGACTGGGATGGACAAAAGTGAGAAGTCGCACAACACCAGGTTATAGTCCAACAGCTTTATTTGAAATCACGAGCTTTCGGAGCAGCTGCCCCTTCGTCAGGTGAAGTCTGACGATTTGAGTTAATGACAGGAAGGGCCATGAGACTCCCTGAAGGAGTCATCACAGGAGGCACGGATCATATAGGACCGATAAAAGATAAAGTAAGGGAATTTGTCAGACAATTATGTGTGGGATTGCACGAACTGAAACAGGAAGTACGAGATCAGCAAATAATTAGGGACATGGAAAATGATAATAAAGTGCAAAGATCCGAAGTGCCACAGGTAGGTACTCAGGTAATGGTAAAAATAATCCCAGAAAAACCAGGTCTCGCCCCTAGGTGGGACGGACCATATGACGTCATTATGTCAAGTGCCACCTGTGCATGTGTGGATATGAAAAAGAGAGGAGGACGGTGGAAACACTGGTCTCAGTTAAAAGAGTATAAAAATCACTAATACGTCCGGTGACGACTGGACATTTTGTGTTACAGATTACTCCTGAGCCTAATATGTATGGTGGTCGGAACGATCCTGACACCAACACAGACCACTTCAGATGGAACAAGTCCGGATAACAGTCATAGCGTAACAAGTAACTGTATTAGAACCCAAAGGAATGAGGAAAAGATGAATACTGGGATAGCAGGTCCGGGGATAACGACTGGGGAAAATAGAATAAAGAACGAGACCTGATATGGGTGGTTAGTAAGGGCCCGAGACCAAAACCCACAACTCCCAGTACCACTACAGAGATGCCAACCACCACAGAAATCCCTGACCCAGTGTGCCCTCGTGTGAGGCCTGGAGTAAAGGGAGGTTTGGTCTATGAAGATGTCGAGCTACTCGTCAACTTTGGAGCATCAACCCAATTGGTGAAAATGTATATCAACCTAACTGAATTACAACTACCAGAAATATGTCAAGAAAATATCAGAAATTAATACAAAAACCTGACAAAGCGCCTGATAGCAGGCCCGAATCATGATATGTTGAAGATAGAACTAAAGAAGGATCAAAAACCCTCTAAGCGGAGCAAACGAGGGATAGTAGAAATGGCAGGAGCAGGGTATGCAGCAGGAGTAGCCACTGTAAATACCATAGATCTAAGAAATATATATGATTCTATACAACAAATAACCCCAAACAAAATTGTTGCAAGTAGTGCAGAAAGTTTAAGCATACCTCTGACAACAAATCGCCAGAATAAAATTGTTGCAAGTACGGTCTCACTCTGCGAGAGTAAGTAAGAGAGGTACCTCTGACAACTCCAGTTGCAAGTACCGTCTCACTCTGCGGGAGTAAAGTAAGGAACGTACCGCTGACAACAATTAACCATGGGAAGTGAAAAACTCGAGTGGGGACCGGTGGGGTCTCCGACATGCTATTTAGCAGACAAAAATAAAAGATTAATTGACAAAATGGTTAAAAACGATTGGCAACCGAACGACCCACCGGCCAAACAAAGAGAATGGTGGGCTAAAGAAACTAAATTAAAGGAAGAAAAGGCCATCATTTTAGTGGCTCACGCATATTATGAGTTGAGTAGATGTACTCGAATTTGTACCAAAAACGGGTGCCAAAATTGTACCCGAGTACCAGTAATTTAAGAAAGGGAATAAGGAAAAAAATAAAGTTTTATCGAGACAGATGCTATCAGTTTCTGTCCAAAACAAGTAACATACAGGATTTGCTGAGTGAAAGGAATCTTAAAAGGAATGCTGGAATCTGTTTGTGTGAAAGTGTGTGTTAAAAGTGTGGAAGTTTTCTGTCTTTGAAAGAAAGTGTCTGTTGTGTTTGTTTTAGCTCCACCCACTCTTTTGTACAGAGAGCTAAAAGCTGTTTAACCCTTTGAAGACTTGTCTTGAATGATGGACAAGTGGGTGCTGTTTTAAGTTTGTTAATTGTTTTACAAAAGATAAGCTTCAGCCTTGAAGTTACAGTTGCCACTGTGCCTGGAAGAAAATGAATTTGAATGTTTAAAAAAAAACATGTAAAATTAGAACCCTCTATACGGCATGGGTACCTAAAATACAATGGGGGAGAAATTCAGTATCGCCCCGTTTGGGGCGCAATTATCGGCTTTGCGCCCGGCGTTAATTATCGCCTCCGACTGCAAACTTGGCTTTTATCGCCCCTGGAGGTGATTGGAGCGCTAAATCAGGCGCTTCACAATTATCTTAAGGCGCAAAGGCCAAGGAGCGAGGCGCTAACTCAGAGCTCTGGCGAAGCTCATGTGATGTCAGTCAGCAATGGAACACAGACACAATGGTGCCGGCCAGTTCTTAAAGGGGAGGGTTGATCTTGCTCTCCATCCACATCCTGCTCATTGCAGCCTTGAATCTCGGCCTGGAGAGACCTGCACATCAAATCTGCTGGAAAGAACAATGGAGAGAACCAGGGAAAGAGCTCAGAGTGCAGCCCCCACAGTCTCTTCTAAATCGATACAAGGAAGGGCAAATCAAAATGAACCTGCAAAGCGCTGCTCAGTACCCAAAACTCCTTCACACAGCGTTGAATCTCTCCAGAAGTCTCTCTCTCTCTCAGAATGCGTGGTGCAAAAATGTCACCAACAAAAAAAGGCAGGAAGCGGTCGCCTTTAAATAGCGCTCCCCCAGTCCCTTCCTGACTGCAAAACGCTCCCCTCAACCTGTCGTTGCTAGCGGCAGGCGGTAAGGCAGGACTCAATATCTGGTCCGGGGCGCTACTGGGGCGTTGCACACTCGACTGACGTCACGATCTGCCGGCGCAGGAGATCGTGGCGGTAGTGTTTAGCGCCACCGCAAAATGTCTAGTTAATTTCGTGAGCGGTGCAAACATCGCCGCGCACGGGCGCTAGTTGCTTTGCGCCCCATTAGCGCCCTCTTAAGGCGCTAACGGGAGGCGCAAACCAACTGAATTTTTTCCCCCAATGTCTCACAGGACATGAGGCTATTATTGGAGTTGTACTAGCAATACCACAAGTAGATATAGATAAGGCTAGTAAACTACTGAGAGTCCACAATATAGGAGAAATTAAAAATAAAACGGATAAAATACCATGAAGTACCAGATTATGCAGTAAATGTAGGGAGAGATAACAAACCCTTACCTCAACCACAGGTCGACCAAAACTTTACCAAACAAGGAGTGAGAACCGAACAGTGTGCCTGGAAGAACAAACATCTCTTGTGCCCACAAGAATGGACAATGTCACGGAGAGGCTATTGCGGAATAAGTCGGACGGAGGGATGCATGCTAAAGGTCACATCACTGGAATCTGGAGAAATAACCAGGATGGCCCCGTTGGGACCTGGTAAACGGACATGGTGTGTGAGCACTAAAAAGAACAGTTACACATATGGGACAACCACCTGTAATATTACAGTGACAGACTTTTGTTTTGACCCAAAAGAAAAAACGCAGATCGGAGATAAGATTATCTCAATGAGGTTGAAGGACATTGAGATCAATGTCACTCTCGATGATACGAAATGGTCAGAGAATTTGGAACAATTTCTACCTCAAGAAGGACCAACCATCCCATACGTAGATGAAGAAGATAAGGAGCTGCAACGGACACATGAGATACGACACGAGGCATACATAAGGTTGAGCAAGAAGATTAATGATCTTAAGGAAGAGGTCGCTGAAATCTGGAAAGCAACTCCATGGCATACAAAATTATGGAACTGGGGTATGAATATACAGGTCCATCCATGGATCAGAATAATATCTCATGTATTAGTAGCAATCCAGATGTGTATGATATGTTATTTGTTCCTGGATTGTTGTTTGAAGTATAAACGTCGCAAAAGACAAAGACTAATTAGTGGTATAGTTGAAGAAATCACACCACTGGTAAATGATAAAGGGAAAAAGAATCTGGAGGAAAATTGGTCTGAGATGCCAGTTTAGATGGGAGTGACTGGAGGACCCTACGACCGAAGGCTGGCCACCGACGGGAAAGCGAAATCAGATACTAACATCTCAACTACTAACAAATATACTTATGTTGGCCTCTATGGGCTGAGCCAAGGGCCAAAAAGGGGGGAATTGTAAGGGTAATTAACAAGTAAACACTACTGATTGACCAAACAATAAAGAACTTTGGAGGTTAACGATGGTGGTGTGATAAAATGTGAAAAACAAGTCAAAACCTAATTATATACGTGCAAAAGAATAGTCACCGAGCAAAGGATTAAATCACCAGGGAACGAAGGAGTGCAACTCATGGATAGAGACCCGCATCATTAACAAATAGTGTGACTAGCACGTGATACTTTGCAATAGCTTGCATAAGCAATAACAAATGTATATAAGTAAATGAAATGAGAGAGATCGGCGAAGTCCCACTTGAAGCTGTCAAGTGAGAGTCTTCCCCTGCATATGCTTGAATAAAGATCGTTGTGAACCTATTTACCATCGTCTGTCTTGGCTGAGAGGGAGGAAATCGGAGTCCCCTCTAACACTCTGACCATCATTTTCCAACAGTCTCTGGCTACAGGTGTGGTGCTGAAGGACTGGAGGACTGCTCACATTGTACCGTTGTTTAAAAAGGGAGAAAGGGATAGACTGAGTAATTACAGGCCACTCAACCTAAACTCGGTAGTGGGCAAATTATTGTAAACAATTCTGAGGGACAGGATAAATCATCATTTAGAAGGGCACAGATTAATCAAGGACAGTCAGCATGGATCTTTTAAGGGAAGGTCGTGTCTGACTAACTTGATTGAATTTTTTGAGGAGGTAACAAGGAGGGTCAATGAGGGCAGTAGGTTTGATGTAGTTTACTTGGATTTTAACAAGGCTTTTGACAAGGTCCCACATGGCAGACTGGTCAGAAAAGTAAAAGCCCATGGGATCCAAGGGAAAGTGGTAAGCTGGATCCAAAATTGGCTCAGTGGTCGGAAGCAAAGGGTAATGGTCAACAGGTGTTCCGCAGGGCTCAGTACTAGGTCCCTTGCTTTTTGTGGTATATATCAATGATTTAGACTTCAATGTAGGCGGCATAATTAAGAAGTTTGCAGATGATACAAAAATTGGCCATGTGGTTGATAGTGAGGAACAAAGCTGTAGTCTGCAGGAAGTTATCAATGAATTGGTCAGGTGGACAGAAAAGTGGCAAATGGAATTCAATCCGGAAAAGTGTGAGGTAATGCATTTGGGGAGGGCTGACAAGGCAAGGGAAAACACAATAAATGGTAGGATACTGAGAAGTGTAGATGAACAGAGGGACCTTGGAGTGCATGTCCACAGATCCCTGAAGGTAGCAGGACAGGTAGATAAAGTGGTTAAAAAGGCATATAGGATACTTTCCTTTATTAGCCGAGCCATAGAATATAAGAGCAGAGAGGTTATGCTAGAACTGTATAAAACACTAGTTAGGCTACAGCTAGAGTATTGCGTACAGTTCTGGTCACCACACTACAGGAATGTGATTGCACTAGAGAGGGTACAGAGGAGATTTACGAGGATGTTGCCAGGACTGGAGAATTTTAACTATAAGAAAGATTGGATAGGCTGGGGTTGTTTCTTTGGAACAGAGGAGGCTGAGGGGAGACTTGATTGAGGTGTATAAAATTATGCGGGGCCTAGATAGAGTGCATAGGAAGGACCTATTTCCCTTAGCAGAGAGCTCAATAACCAGGGGGCACAGATTTAAAGTAATTGTTAGAAGGATTAGAGGGGACTTGAGGAGAACTTTCTTCACCCAGAGGGTGGTGGGGGTCTGGAACTCACTGCCTGAAGGGTTGGCAGAGGCAGAAACCCTCATCGCATTTAAAAAGTACTTGGATATGCACTTGAAGTGCTGTAGCCTAAAAGGATATGGATCAAGAGCTGGAAAGTACGATTAGACTGGATAGCTCTTTTTCGGCCGGCTCAGCCATGATGTCCGGAATGGCCTCTTTCTGTGCCATCAATTTCTATGATTCTATGATTGAGGAGCCATAGATACAAAATTAAATGGAACACATTTAGAACAGAGAGCAAGAGAAACTCCTTTACACGGAGAGTTGTAAGGCTGTGGAATTCACCTCCAAGTTTAGTGGTTGAGGCTGAAACTACACCAACATTCGAGATTGGATTGGATAGGTGGCTGGAGGGAAAGGGGATAACGGGAATTGGGAACAGGGTGGGTAAATGTGATCAGGACTGTTTACATGTGTAGAGAGTAAATATCAACACGGAATGGCCTGTTTCCGGGTTGTGATTTCTATGTATTTCTATATATTTAAGACAGGGAGGTTTTATCAGATGATCGGATGGCCGTAAGGAGCCACTTCAACTCGAACAGACAGTACATATCCACAGAGCCACAGAGCAGTCAGTACTGCTCATTGGCCAACATGCCCTTAACTACTCTCAGTTATTTTCGCTGAGGTGTTGAGACTCTACTCAACAGATTTAAATGTGTTTTAAATGGTAAAACAATAGAAATATTAAAACAACATTAAAATGCTTGTGTGAAGTAGTTATTATCTGTTCTGTAGTGCAAACTAGCTATAACTGCCAATGTGACACCATTAGAGTGAGGTACTTCAGAATCATTTGTTCTTGGCTTATGCAGGATTGCCCGAAAAACTCACGCTCTTCATTTCAATCTTCCTTGCTGCCTGTCAACCTTTCACAACCATCAAGATGCTCAGGTTTGACATTCAGAGCTTTATTGCGGTGCTTGAATTGTTCATTATCAGGCTACATCTATCTTGTACCAACACGCTCCACGTCTGCTCCTGAGCTTCAAATGCTGCGCACGATATATTAAGCTAGAAATTACTTTTGGCGATATTAACGGACGAATGTTTAATGCATTCATATGACTCTCCTCTATCTGCTATTTTAGTGAAAGCATTAACTCATTTACAATAAATGGATAAATGCCTCTCTCTGCTAAAGTAATGGCGAGAGGATTGAATTCTGGATACGTAAAGCATTCCACTGCTAAAATTGCAAATGGTTTTCTGACATTTTTGAAAGTTTGATCTTAATGCCAATACTTTTATGTTCAGAGTAGCAGTAGTATTATAGCACTCAGGATTCAAGAGCAGAATATTCTGCCGACTTATGCTATCTCAGAGTCCATGTCCACTTATGTTTTCTGGGGCCACATTTTTGGCATGTTTTGGTTCAGCTAGAGGCAATCTGGAAACTGCTTACCTAAGGAAGGATATACTTGCCTTGGAGGCGGTGCAACAAAGGTTCACAGATTGATTCCTGGGCTGAGAGGGCTGTCCTATGAGGAGGGATTGAGTAGAATATTCTCTGGAGTTTAGAAGAATGAGAGGTGACCTCATTGAAATGTATAAAATTCTTTGAGGGCTTGACAGGGTAGATGCTGAGAGGTTGTTTCCCCTGGCAGGAGAGGCTAGAACTAGGGGTCATAGTCTTAGCATAAGGGGTCGGCCGTTTAGGACTGAGATGAGGAGAAATTTCTTCACTCAGAGGGTGGTGAATCTTTGGAATTCTCTATCCCAGAGGAGTGTGGATGCTCAGTTGATGAATATATGCAAGACTGAGATCGATAGATTTTTGGACACTAAGGGAATCAAGGGATATGGAGATCAGGTGGGAAAGTGGAGTTGATGTAGAAGTCCAGCTATGATCTTATTGAATGGCGGAGCAGGCTCGAGGGACCGTATGGCCTACTCCTGCTCCTATTTCTTATGTTTTTATGGAAACTGCTTGTACTATTTATACTTTCAAAGGAGTTATTTTATAATCGTTTTTCACTTGTAAGGGTTGTGGGGAGGGGGCTGGTATTAGACTATTTGAGCTCTGTCTACCGCTGTCCACTTCCAACGGATTACACAGACTATTTAAAATGGGACCAATAATTGAACATAGTTACTTAAGGGATGTAGGGGGTGGTGGTTTGTGTCAGCTTTACCTCTGACTTCTGAGCGGTTCGAATCGCTCCCACTCCTTTGATTCTAGACCTTGGACTTATTTGGGGGTTGTGACAAAAAGTGCAGCAGACAACTGGTTTTGATGCAAGAACTTTGATCTTTATTCAAGAAAGTAAAACACAACACACACGCTCTTAACACTCTAAAAGTGGGGAACACTTTGGTACAAGCGAGGGAAATAACATTAGAAGAATACTTCACCCCTCCCAATCCCACTTCACTAGCTAGGTTGGACTCTGGAGGACCAGGGATGATACTCACCAGAATCCTTGACAGTTAGGTTAGTTTGCGGTTTTGGGGTTCACTCTATATGTCGGTTGGTGTCTGCCATACCCCGTACGCGGTAGAGGACTTCAACTGCGTATCTGGTCAGTCTTCGCGAGTCCGCTGATGCGGTAGGGTGCGTATTGGATTTATCAGGTGAGTACCCACTTTTCTTTAGTTTAGAAGTAGGATTTAGAGTTTTTTAAGGGAAAATCTTACCCAGGGGTAAGTCAGGAGTAGATTGTAGAGTGGAAACTTTGCGGCTCTTCGGTTTTTCTTCGAGTTGGTTTTCTTTGGTCGCGGTGGCCCGAATATTGATACTTGGTGTTTGGTTGGTTGTTTCTTGAGGGCCTTTTTGCTGCAAGGTGTCCGATGGTCACTGAGGCGGTCGTTCTGGGTTCTTCTCGTGTCAGCCTACTTTGTTGGCTGGTCTGACCTTCGAGCTGTCGACCTCCTGGCTGGACACGGAACGCTGAACGGTGTTGGTTTTACAACCGTGTTGCAGAGAATGCCTCCGTTGATGTCTTCTTGTTCTTCCTTCCTCTTCTTCTTTTTTCAGGTTGAGAACGGGCCTTCAATTATACTCATTGAAGGTTCCTTATCTGCGCACCAAATCAGGTCTCGGTCTTTGTTAGTTTTGGCGGGCTCGTTAACGGTAACTGGTTTGTTAAGGTGTGAAGTGATTCCGGGATGGCCCCCATCCCGTTGATGTGCCACTTAATCGGAGTTTGATTGTTCTTATGTTTTGGGTTTCTTGGTTGGGCCTATAATCTCTATAGGGTAAGCCGAAGTAATCTGTTTTATGCATGTCTTAATGGGCTCTGTAACTTGGGGTGGAGACTGGTTTTCCTCGGGTTTATTGTTAGGATGCTAATGTCTGATAGGGGCCGATTTAAACTCCCAGCGAGATCATGCGGTTCCCCAGACAGTTCCCATTAGCTCCAAGACCCAAACTGTTTTTACAGAGGTTGAGCCCACCTTCCTTCACAGCCTTTTCTCCCTTACAAGTCCAGACATGTTTTAAAATACCAAATCTTGGTTTTTGCTCAAAAGGTTCTTCGGTTAGGCCCAATGCACTTCACCACCCTGTAATAGCCAGAAAAGAGTCCAAAGTCCTTTTCCTTAGGGTTTTTTCTTAGAGTTAGGGGGATCTGTGAATTTTGGAATCTTACAGGGAGGAGTTATATCCATGGGTTCTGCCAGTGAGAAGCACCATGTTGATGCATCAGTGATGACAGAAGTAATTATGTTAATGACTGTGAGGGAATATTCTGAATCTCTACTAGTCAAAACCAGAACAATAATTCTCCTTAAAGTATGATTTTTTAAAAAGCGGCAGCTATACAGTTACCAGCTGATTTAAAGCTATACAGGTCAAATTGAATTCTGCATTTAAATTTAATAATGCGTTTAGGAACATCGTGGAATAACACAGAAGAATTGAACTATCAGCATAGGTGATGAGGTTCCTTCTCACTCTATTAGCAGCCTGTATCCTTTATCTGATGAAACTAATAATCTGAGAAAACGAAGAGTGCTGATAACACTCCTTGTCTGAAGGTACAGTAGTCCATCACGAAGGCATTGACACTCTGCCAGTATTGTGAGAATGTACCCAAAGACATGAGCTATGATGATGGTTGCACCCATAAACAGGCTTGTACGTTAAGACTGTGGCATCGTCCCTTGTTAAGACAAGCTGAAGCAACAAATACCATTAGGACGCGCAGTTGTTAAGCATCCACACAAGCACTGCTTCACCAGCTTCATGGGAACGGGGAACACAGAGAGGTAGAAGGAATATTGTGCAATGGGTTTTTGAATAATATGTGTTAAACCTGAGATTTAACTTCTCATCAACCAAAAGGTGCCATGTATCAGTTTAGAAACGATAAGCCCGAGTTAGGTGTTTTCCTTTCTCCTTCAATTTTTCCCTCCTTTTTTCTATCCCAAGTGAGCACATTTCCACAGCAGCTAGCAGCCCTCTGGTATCTCACACAAATGACAATTCTTCATGTGGGAGCTGAATATAAGAGTCAACGGAGTATTCAACCACAGAGGCCATTATAGCTGAGTCTGATCCTGTCTTCAACTGACAACTGTGCGCATACTTGCTGCAGGGATCGCTGGATAGTGATCTGGCCAATTTTTCACCTTCCTCGACCAGCAATGTCAAAGCAAATTGTAGCTGCCCCGGCTAAAATGAGCTCATTTAGCATAGCTCAGGGATGAAATGTGGGGTCTTATTACAGTCTGTACTGACCAACTAATGGCTACTGGCCTCAGGGAGGGGGGAGGAAGGGCTTTTTTGTGGTCTAGTTGGCTTCAAGGTGACGAGGCTGGAGATGGGTGGTTAGAACTGAATTAATCCTTGTGGTAGGCGTGGTAATTCGATACCTGAGTCAGACAGCTCTGCAGTACTCTCGGACAATCATAGCATCGGGACTCATTAATGGAGGCTGCAGGGGTAGACTTATCACTGGGACGGGATTCTTCCTGCAAAGTTCCAAATAACCTCCGCCACTTTAACAGTTTCCAGTTTCCCGGCCCCAACCGCCAACTCCGCCACTTTAACAGTTTCCAGTTTCCCGGCCCCAACCGCCTCCTTTTCACTATGGACGTACAATCCCTCTACACCTCCATTCCCCACCAGGATGGCCTGAGGACGCTCCGCTTCTTCCTTGAACAGAGGCCCAACCAGTCCCCATCCACCACCACCCTCCTCCGCCTGGCTGAACTTGTTCTCACATTGAACAACTTCTCCTTTGACTCCACCCATTTCCTCCAAATCAAAGGTGTTGCTATGGGTACCCGCATGGGTCCTAGCTATGCCTGCCTTTTCATGAGATATGTGGAACACTCTTTGTTCCAGTCCTACTCGGGTCCCCTCCCTCACCTCTTTTTCCGGTACATTGATGACTGTATTGGTGCCGTCTCCTGCTCTCGCCCTGAACTAGAACATTTCATTCACTATGCTTCCAATTTTCACCCTTCCCTCACCTTCACATGGTCCATCTCCGACTCTTCCCTTCCCTTCCTCGACTTCTCCGTCTCCATCTCTGGGGATAGGTTATTGACAAACATTCACTACAAGCCCACTGACTCCCACAGCTACCTGGACTACACTTCCTCCCACCCCGCCTCCTGTAAGGACTCTATTCCATTCTCCCAGTTTCTCCGTCTCCGCCGCATCTGCTCTGACGATGCCACCTTCCATACCAGTGCTTCCGACATGTCTTCCTTTTTCCTCAACCGAGGATTCCCCTCTACTGTGGTTGACACGGCCCTCGACCGTGTCCGTTCTATCTCCCGCACTTCTGCCCTCACCCCTGCCCCTCCCTCCCGGAACCACGATAGAGTTCCCCTTGTCCTCACCTTTCACCCCACCAGCCTCCACATTCAATGGATCATCCTCCACCATTTCCGCCACCTCCAGCGTGATCCCACCACCAAACGCAACTTCCCCTCACCTCCCCTTTCAGCATTCCGCAGGGATCGCTCCCTCCGCGACACCCTAGTCCACTCCTCTACCACCCCCTGCACCCCTTCCCCTTCGCCCGGCACCTTCCTGTGCAAGCGCAGGAGATGCAACACATGCCCTTATACATCCCCCTCTTCCCACTGTCCAGGGCCCCAAACACCCCTTCCAGGTGAAACAGCGATTTACTTGTACTTCCTGCAATTTAGTATACTGTATTCGCTGCTCACGATGTGGTCTCCTCTACATTGGGGAGGCCAAACGCAGATTGGGTGACCGCTTTGTGGAACACCTCCGTTCAGTCCGTAAGGGGGACCCCGAGCTCCCGGTGGCCTTTCACTTTAATTCTCCGCTCCACTCCCACTCTGACCTCACTGTCCTCGGCCTATTACACTGTTCCACGGAAGCGCAGCGTAAGCTCGAGGAACAGCACCTCATCTTTCGTTTAGGCATTCTACAGCCCTCTGGACTCAACATCGAGTTCAACAATTTTAGATCATAACCTCGGCCCCTATCACATTTATATTTTATTTTTTCATCCACCCTTTTGTTTGGCCCCCCCTTTTTTTTCTCCCAGAAGCTGGCAGCTGTCCTTCATTCTGCCAGTGCATTTCACACTTCATCTAGCCTCAACCTGTCACATCAACACCTCCTCTTGCCTTGATCATCTCTTAATGTATCTCAATGTCTCTTAATCTCTCCTTTTGTTCTTTCATCCCCTCCCCCTTTTCCCAGCTTTATCCTTGCTTTAAATCTATTTCATTTCCTGCTTTTTTTCAGTTCTGACGAAAGGTCTTCGACCTGAAACGTTAACTCTGTTTCTCTCTCCACGGATGCTACCTGGCCTGCTGAGTTTTTCCAGCGTTTTCTGTTGTTATTTCCAAATAACCTTGTTAGTCAGTATCCTAATGGGTAGTGTCATCTTCGCTGGATGAGCAGAAGGGAACTTACTAATTTTCTTTGTTGGTAGGCTGTGTCGTTTTAATTGCCTAAACTCCAGAAGTACCCCTGTGAACACTTGGGAATCCCCAAGCTCTGGCTCTTGCCAACCTGCTCCTAACGTCTCTGAGCTTAGCTAAGTGGAATGTGTCCCTATGGAGAGTGTGTACATTCTGTATCAGGCAGTCAGAAGCTTTCTTAGGTAGGCTAGTGATTTTGAAACGCAACATGGCAAATTATGAAATTGAATTCAATAAATCTGGTAACTTGAGGGCCAGCACCAGTAAGAATGAGAATGAAAGCTACCAAAATGTTGTAAAACCACAACTGGCTCACTGATGTCCTTCAGGGAAGGGAACTTGTCATCCCTAGTTGGTCTGACCTAAATGTGACTCCAGTCCCATACTAGATGATTGACACTTAACATCCTTAGGACAACTAGGGATGAGATAAATGCTGCCTTGTTGGTGTCACCCATATCCCAAGAGCAAATTAAAAAAGATGGTGAGTGACGTAACAAAACTACTAGGCACTTGGTCTAAGCGTTAAACAAAGCTTTAATCAACTGTTTTCCAACATGGAGATCTAGTTGTGTCCTTCACTAGTTCCTGTTGAGGAATGTCCTAAGCAAGCTGGGCCCATGCCCGAGTATTTATACTCTCCCTGGACAGCGCCACCAGCCCAGTATTACTTCATACATGAATGACAAGATTCATGTCAGTGGGTCTCTGCATGTGTCAGATGCCTGGCTGGAAAAGGAATAGGTCCTGGATGGAGTAATGCCACACCATGTGGCGTGTTTACTGACTGAACCATAGGGTGGCAGTCACGGTAAGGTGTGAGTGGATAATTTGTACACTTATCTATGCATTCTGCCCTTGTATGTAGTCTGAGAACAGTTGTGGTAAATGATGCTGAGCAAGACTTTTTAGAGGCTTGGCTGAATGTTCAAACATTCACAAGTGTCTCCAGCATGAGCATTTGGATAGTATTTTTGATTTCTTTTGGATATTTGGGGATTTAATTACGAGGGGTAGATCTGTTTAGCCACCCAGTGGATTTTGGAATTTAAAATAATAAAGAATGTGTGGGGCATAAAATAAGATGAAAAGCTTTGGGCGACGAACACTGCACATTGTCAAATAATATGAACGCGTTATGAGGAGAGTGTTTCCTACATTACAACGGTGACTACACTTCAAAATGTACTTCATTGGCTGTAAAGCACTTTGGGACGTCCGGTGGTTGTGAAAGGCGCTATATAAATGCAAGTGTTTCTTTCTGCTTTCTAAAGAATAGCATAGTTAACTGACCTGAAATGGCAGTGAAAGTGGTAGGAAGCAGGAATGACAAGGAAGATTTGACTATGCATTAAAGAAAGCCATCGGTCAGCTGATCAGCCCCATGTTGTCAACTGTGGCTCAGTGGGTAGCACCCTCGCCTCTGAGTCAGAAGGTTGTGGGTTCAAGTCCTACTCCAGAGACTTGAGCAGAAGAACTTCTAGGCTGATACTCCAGTGCAGTGCTGAGGGAGTGCTGCCTTCGGATGAGACGTTAAACCGAGGCCCCGTCCGCTCTCTCAGGTGGGCATAAAAGATCCCATGGCACTATTGTTATCCCCGGTGTCCTGGCCAATATTTATCCCTCAATCAGCATCACTAAAACAGATTATCTGGTCATTATCACATTGCTGTTTGTGGGACCTTGCTGTACGCAAATTGGCTGCCGCATTTCCTATATTACAACAATGCCGACACTTCAAAAAGGCTGTAAAGCGCTTTGGGACATCCGGTGGTCATGAAAGGCGCTATATAAATGCAAGTCTTTCTTTTCTTTATGTTAAACTTCCTGGTCAAAAAAGATGAAGGAAAGGTTAACTGGACAATTGAAAGAGTCTAAATTGTTAAACTTTCCAGGGATGATGCCACATGTACTCCCTTGAGTACACCCATTTAAAAAAATGTACTAAGTAATTCTTTTGATGGAGTATCTCAAATGCATGCAGAATCAAGCTTTTTTAAATTGAGGTTAGTTGGGTTAAAACATGTAATAGCGTTTATCTTGTTTATGGCATTTAAAAGCAATTTGAAAATTCAGTGAAGTGAGGAGTTTGTGATTCATGTTGTGGATAGTACATTGTGGAGCATTAGGGTTTACAGTTTCTGTCACGAAAATATATTTTAAGGCAATGATCAGACTTTTCCTGTAGGTTGCATGTTTTGTCTCTATATATATTTGATAATTTTTCTTCATTTTCCCATTCTGTCAGTAGTCTGGCTCCTCGCTGTCATTTTCCTGTACATTAGAAAATGCTACAAATATGTATCCATGTTATGACATGTTGAGTGCTGTAAGTTTCCATCGTACGTCTGTGCTGTTCTCTGAACAAACTCACTAGTTTGGTTCAAATCGGAAAGGAATTAATTTTATTAAAGAATAAAGATCTATAGATAATTATTTAAATAAGGTTGAGAAACTGCCTGTGTTGTTTCATACATTCAAAGTCAAGTGAAATGGGTCATTTGTCCCATATTTTAAGATCTCTGTCCAACATTGGTTAGTTAAAAGATATGACAACCATTCTATCTTTTTAATCTCTGATCCAGTGATTAAAACCATTGTCTCAAGTAATTATCGGTTGTGGACTTTGTAGGTACATAACAATAGCACAGTGAGGGATCTTTTTGTTAGTATTACTGTAAACAGATTGCTAATATTTTTAAGATACATATTTAAATGTGTGTGCAAAATGCACTCTAAAGCAAAATAAAAAGAGATGTAGTTAGCTTTCAATTGAGTTTAAATGTTATCAACTTTCCCCCAAAAAATTCAAATTACAGGAAACTCTTTATTAACCGGCACCGACGGGACCGGCGTGGTGCCGGTTTATCGAAAGTACCGGATAACGGAGAGTTATATCTACCGAGGCTATTTTTAACAAAGAAAAATAAATAAATCAAGAAATGTGCAGTATACTTCCGACAGCGCCAGGAGGCCGAGTAGTGGCACTTTTGAAAACTACCCCTACTGACTAAATCGGCGTTCGCGGACTCGGACTCGGGATCGGCAACATTGCCGGTTATTTGAGAGGAGTTTTCGGAGTACTCGGCATTCGCGGAGACTCGACTGCGACTCGGCAACATTGCCGGTTATTTGAGAGGAGTTTTCGGAGGATGATTTTTGCCGGTTAAGCGAGAATTCCGGATATTTGGGTGCCGGATAAACAAAAGCTTCCTGTACAATGTGTGAACTTTTCTTTCCTGTAAGGAGTTTCATTAATTGTCTGGCTTCTGTCTGTTGAAGAGATCATTTGCAACTTTATTGGTTGATAAAGATGATTAAAACAGTTTTATTTGATTGCTATACAGATATACTCTTATTGGTGAAAGAAGGAAAATAGTCAATAGAGTAGACAAATGATTAGTAAAATGTCTGGGATATACAAGCGATTTTTCTTGTGTTGTTACCCAGCTGAAAGGGTATGAAATACTGACTCCTGTTTTATGTTTATATTTATCTATGTATGTGGATGATAATAATAGTGATATTATTACCATTGTATTGGGGTACAGTAGTGCAGTGGTTACAGTAATAGACTAGCAACCCACAGGTTGTGAGTTACCCTACCAGGGTAAATTGTGAAACTGAATGTAATAAGTTTGGCAGCCTGTGGGCTAGTGTGAAGACTGCTGGATTGTTGCAGAAGTCCATTAGTTCAATAATGTCCTTCAGGTCTGGTCCACATGTAACTCTTTTAATGTCCTTTGAAAAGGTGTAGCAAGTCACTCCTTACCTGCAATCCTGAGAAAAAGATGCAAAAGATCTGCATTTGTCCTTATCTGAAAGAAATTAATAAATTGTATATAGGCCACATCCCCGATTTAAACTGATTTTTTTTAGTTAAAATAGTGTAAATTATATGAAAGTTCATACGGTATTAACTAGAATGGCAGTAATCAATACAATGAAAAGTTCATTCGGAGTATGATTTGCGTTCTGTTCCCTATCCTCATATCAGCTATTGTTCTGGAAATAGAATCCATTTGAAGTGGTTCAAAATTTGACATGCACTGAATATCTATACGAATACTGGGCAAAATTAAATTACTGAAATCTTTGTGGGAGAGAGAGAGAATGAAAATAGAAGAGTGAGAATGAATGTCATGGTTTCATTTCCTCTGGGATTCTTCCATTTTATAGGTTCCTGTGCTAAATATGGATACAGATCAATTTCCTTCAGACTCAAGTTTCCATTTCTTTCTTTTTTTCCTCTCAGTGGCTGAATTTGAGATTGGAGTGGTAACCAGCAAGCCAGAAGAAATTAAGGGGGAAAAATTGGGTATTGCCCATTTTGGGGCGCTAATATCGGCTGGGCACAAAGTTTAGTGCCCGGCGCTAATTATCGCCTCCGACTGCAAAATTCGCCTCTATTGCCCCTGGAGGTGATTTGAGCGCTAAATCAGGCGCTACACACCTCTCTTAAGGTGCAAACGTCAGGGAGTGAGGCGCTACCTCAGAACGCTACCGAAGCTCAGGCGATGACAGTTACCATGGAAGCCAGACAGACTGGCACCGTCCAGTTCTTAAAGGGGAGGGTCCATCTTGCTGGCCAGCCACTCCCTGCTCATTGCAGCCTTGAATCTCGGCCTGGAGAGACCTCTAAAGCAATTGTGTTGGAAGCACTAATGGATAGGCCCAGGGAAAGAGCTCGGCGCTTAGGAACCTCAAAAGTGGTGCTGAGGGCCAAACTCCTTACGACAGCGTTAAATCTCTCCAGACATCTCTCTCCCTCTCAACCTGCGTGTACCAAAAATTTTGCCGACAAGAAAAAGCAGGAAGCGCCCGCCTTTAAATAGCGCTCCCCCAGCCCCTTCCCGACTTGAAAACGTTTCCCTCTGCCTGTCGTTCCTAGCGGCAGGCGCTAAGGCAGGGGGCGTGACTCAATTTCCGGTCCGGGGCGCTACTGGGGCGTTGCACGCTCGACTGACATCACGATCTGCGGGCGCAGGAGATCGTGGCGGTAGTGTTTAACGCTGCCGCAAAACGACTGGTCAATTTCGTGAGCGGCGCTAAAATCGCTGCACTCGGGCGCTAAGTTCCTAGCAACTAAGGCACTAACCAACCGAAATTTCCCCCCTAAACCTTTTTGTGGCCTTCGGGCTATCTTGACATCTCCCACTGTTTTTGCAGTTTCTGACAACCCTGACATATTTAATGGGACAGTGGTTTTGTTCATATATTATCACTCAGGGTGAAAATATATTGGGGCACCACCACAACAAAAACTTCAATTACACAAATTGTCTGGACAATTATCAACAATCATCTCATATTGCCTGTCCCATGTGAGTCACTTTCTCTGCTGCTCAGAGCACTGAAAGAGAAAGCAGCTGCTCTTGTGGTGTAGACAACCTTTTTCAAAGACTTATAATAGGGTGAGCTCTGCTACGCTGTAAACTTTATGGTGTGGTTTTAGAGGGAGAAGAATAGGATCAGGAAAGCTGCAAAATATCTGAAAACCCTTACGGGGGTAAAATTGGTCTTGGGCAGTAGAACAAAATGGGTGACAGCAAATCGGCCGCCCGTGTTAAATCCCGCTTGATTTTCTTTTCCATTCAGGTAAAACAGACTACCGCCCATTTTGCACAACTGCCTAAGAACGATTTCACCCCTCTTTTAGAGTGAAACTTTTGTATGTAGGAGGAGTGAGAACATTGGAGCCGTGCATTGTCAAGCTTGTGTAGCGTCACCAGTTTCCCAGGCAGTGCGTGATAGACGCATTGGCCTGGAATTTGCGGCCAGTGGTGAAGCAAAGGCGCTCGCTGCTGGCCCCGAAGCAAGCTGCCCACAGATATCTCGCAATCTCTGTGGCGAGAAGTTTGCCTTTTTTTGGCCTCCAAGTGATTTCAGTGCTCTGTAGCGCGATGCTGCTGTGCGTCAACAAGCTGTCTAAGCAGCCAATCACATTGCAGAATTCTCACACACAGGAAACGAGAAGCTGCTTTTATCCGGACTTTTTAAAAATGTTCCAGAGAGCGAAACAAAGGTTGGGGCTCTCACACGGGGATAAGGTAGAACCTGAAATATCATGAACAAACTTTAAATTTTTTTTGAAGTTTTTAAAAAATTGTAATTTTTATCATAATGGAGAAACGTGACACTCCACAAATATAAAAATTAGTTTTTCAGGGTTATAGCATTTGTTTAGCTGTTAATACGCTGTTAAAACCCCAGTTTTACCTCTTCCAACAAGGCTTAACATTTAATGGGGTATTTAACAGCGATATTACTGCGGAAAAGCCCAAGTTTTCGTCAGTTTCACCGATTACACTGATTGCCAGCTATGGCGGTGGGGGGGGAGGGGGGTGCGGTGTGGGGGGTGGGGGGGTGGGTGCGGTGGGGGGGGCGGTGTTGCCAATAGTGCAGCCAGTGTCGGAGTAGTGAATGACTGACCGCTTTTAGATGCACAGGCGCTAAATCCTGAAGTTGTGGTCAGATTCAGAGGGGTAATAATGGCGAACTCTGACAGTCTGCCATTATTGCCCACCGCAAATTCCGGGCCAATTTGTTGCCTTGGTCACCCCAGCAAAGAGTTTTGGACATAGGGTCTATTGCTACCGGGTACCATTTTCCTAACAAACGTAAATATTTAAAAGGGAAGTGTGATAGCTGGATGTTAAAATGAAAGGCCTAGAAATTTGAGATCGCTAAAAACCTGCCGGTGCCCCCGCGGGCTCAGAGTTAACGGCCGCCAAAATTAATGGCGTTGGCAGGACCGGTAAATTGGTGCTGGTTGCTAATTAACATTAGCCCAGCGCTAAACTTACCATGCAAGGCCGTTTTCGTAGCGGTAGTCCCAGCAGGAGGCCCCAGTGTAGAGTGGCTGCAGCATCATTGCAGCAAGAACAGCCTTCTCTTAAAGCAAGGCTGTCATTTCAGAAAGTGGTGCGGTCCCTTAAAGGGGAACTGCCGTCTAAAATGAAAAAAAATCATTTAAAAATGGGCAGCTTTTAGCCCTTACAGCTCAACTGCCTTCTGCTAAAAAAATTAACATTAAAAAGAAGTCCCAAATGGGAGTCTTCAGCTCTTAAAGCTGAATTGCCTTCCGCACCTAAAAAAAAATGCTAAAAGTGCTTCAGCACTAACACAAATGGCTCAGCAAGCCAGGGAAGGGGCACCCAGGGTCTCGCATGCAGCACTCCAGCTTTGTGCAGGGGGTCAACACTGCAAGAGAGGTCCTTACCTACAGGGGCCAGGAGGCCCTCCAGAAAGAACAAAGTGGGATCAGGTCACCGAGGCCGTCACTGCCAGCAGTGCCACCCCCCACGACCTGACTCCAGTGCCCAAAGAAGCTTCATGACCTCAGACTAGTGGTCAAGGTCAGTGAATGCGTCTTCAAAAGCCGTCTCCTACCAACTGCACCACTCGCCTCACACACTGCTCAATGCACGACTCCCCCCCCTCAATCACTCACCTACCAACAATCTCTACCAAACACGAGGCACACCTCCCATTCCTAGCTTCACCTCACCCCCTTGGAGGAGATGGTGCTGGCCATTCTTGGCAGGGGCAAGGCTGAGCCCTTAGCCAGCGGCGGGGCTGAAAGGACACAAGATGCTGGTATCCTCATACGTTATCCTCCTTCTCGCATGCACCTCGTGCTTTTCCACCCTCCCTTCACAACAACTCCACCACCCTTGTGCCTTCCTCATTTCAAATACCCAAGAAATCCAGCCTGCCCAGCCAGTGGTTGACCAAGAAGAGGGAGAGGAGAGTGAAGAAGAAGAAGAAGAAGAAGAAACACCATCACTCGATTTCACACTCCCAGCCACCAGCTCCTCAATGTCGACCAGCAAGGCCGTTTGCAGTGTCCCCCACTGAAAGTCAGCAGCCTTCCACCAGCCATGCTGCAGCCACTGGGGCAGCACTGCGTGACATCAGTAGGATAGGCAAAGGTGCACACAAGACAGTCACTAAGAGAATGCATAACGGTGACTAGTTGATTTCTTGATGTCACATTGGATGAATTGATATATAAAGGTGGATTGGAAAGTTTGTTTTGTGGTGGCTTTTATTTCAGCATTGTGGCCAAGAGGACGCTGTGATGGTCAGTAACAGAAGGAAGGGAAGGTGTGGGACTAATGTTGAAAGGAGAATTTGGGTTGTGGTCACTGGTACCACAGGCGGATGATTCCATCCCAGATATCCCGGCCAAATAGGGGCTGTGTAGATTGTATCTTTCCTTCTGCTTCCTCCTCTTCTGTGTCTTCCTCTTCCCTCTGCGAACGGATTCTGTAAATCTGAAATAAAAGCAGAACATGCTGGAAATACTCAGCAGGTCAGGCAGCATCCTGACCTGAGACATGAACTCTTTTTCTCCATCCACGGATGCTGCCTGACCTGTTGAGTATTACCAGCATTTTCTGTCTTCTCAGAGGCCTTCCTTTACCATCTGGGGCCTTGCAAGCATCCAGCAGCACTCCTTGCACTCCCTGAACACTAAAAAAAAAACTTTTAACATGTATTGCACCAAGCCACTACTTCAATAAAATAAAAAAAAATCCATTCTAAAAGCTTAAATGCAAACTTACCTGCAAGATGTGTGTGTCCCTTTAAGAATTGCTGACAGCGTCTCCGTCAGGCTGCTGTGCACTCACTTTTCAGAGCGAGCTTAGGACCCAGCGCTAAGGTCGAAGCTCGCAGAGCGTGACATTAAGTCGGTGTGCAGATGTCACGTTCTCCATATTTGCCATATTTCCCACATTACAACAGTGACTACACTCCAAAAGTACTTCACTGGCTGTAAAGCGCTTTGAGACGTCCGGTGGTCGTGAAAGGCGCTATATAAATGCAAGTCTTTTTTTCTTTTTGCTTCTCCAGGGCCAGCTGAGTCCCGTGCCGGAGAAGAGCGTTAGAGTGGCGGCCGCCATTCTTCGCCAGGATTGTGGCGCTAGCTCATGGCGGTAAGGTAGGGAATTTCTGGGCCCAAGACTTTCTTGCTCACATATACGGTTGATATTGGCTTGATCCACCAAGATAGGAATTCTTAAGAACAGGAACAGACAATTAGGTGTAACAAGTCAGTTAGTTTTGCCATTTAAATATAATTGTGAAAATAATGGTGCCATCTACTGATATTAATGTATGTGGGTGTAAAACACAAATTATTAAGAAAAGTGACCATCAATTATTGATAATAGGAAAAATCCCATCCTACTTGGCTTTGGAAAGAGCTGGCCCTTGTACTGAATGAGAAACAGACAGGGGATAGAGCAAATTCATTTGCTAACAGAGTGGGGATGGGACAGGCGACATTGTCCACTGAGGGAGTGGGTGGGGCCAGTTAGGGAATATGCTGAGGTTGGTCAGAATGGGTGGGATCAGAACTAAAAATGGCAGAGGAAAACTAGATGCCCCACAGTGCCTTTCAGCTAGCTGCACAAAATGCAGAAAGCAATGCGGCTTTCGAAAACCCATGCAGTCCTTTATTCTTGCCGTGCTTTTGGCCCGAATCCATTGGATGTACGGGACTGTTCAAAATAAGATGTCATAAATAGAAAGCAGAAAAATGACCCCGTTACCAGTTAATCAACAACACTCCAATCAGTTAACTAAAAAGTTGAAGGTTTCCCTAGCCCCTACGATCACTTCGAATAAGTGATGTTAAATAATTGACACTGAACACTAAAACAATTAAATGATTGAAAGCCATACAGCGAGTCACTGAAAAGGACAATGTGTTACCTGGCAGGTCCTTCAGAAAAACGAAAGCAAAGCTCAACATTGAAATGCCTCTATGTTCAAACCTTTTGTGTGGGTCCCACTCATTGATTGTGCTCACCTTATTGCATAAGATGAGGTTATCTGAGTGCAACCTTGAGTTTTGCGTGAATGAACTCCATTTTAAACAGCTGAGCAATTCGGGTGATATGAATAAGGGACGTAGCAGAGCATTTTGTAATAAATTTGTTCAGATAACGCGTTATCTTAAATCCATGTGTATCCTGTAAAAAAAAACCCCACAAGCCCGGTTGCAGCTGCATTTGTAAATTTCAATACAGCTGCTTGACGTTACAGTGACGGGCACTTTAGAAAATGGACATCAACTTAATTGTAACTCAAGAGTATAACCAACCCATTATACAGAGAATAAAGAGCAGCTGTACAGTGCTGATGATGCCATCATTTGTAAGAACAAAATTCGAGTGGTTTGCAAATGAATGAAAGTCTGAGATAGTGCTATAGATGCAGCACACTATTAGTCATCTCATTTTTTTGATTGGCACGTATGAGTTAGGGAGCTTTCCTGTTTAAGTTCTGACTATTCATGAATTGACCACGAATGCCATTTTGGCAACAACAACAACTTGCATTTAAGCGCCTTTAATGTAGTAAAATGTCCCAAGCGGCTTCACAGGAGCGATTATCAAACAAAGTTTGACACTGAGCCACATAAGGAGATATTAGGACAGGTGACCAAAAGCTTGGTCAAAGAGGTAGCTCTTTAACATAGAAACATAGAAACCTAGAAGATAGGAGCAGGAGTAGGCCATTCGGCCCCTCTAGCCTGCTCCACCATTCAATGCGATCATGGCTGATCATCCAAATTCAAAACCCTGTCCCTGCTTTCTCCCCATATCCCTTGGTCCCTGTAGCCGTAAGAAATATATCCAACTCCTTCTTGAATATATTTAATGAATTGGCCTCTACTGCCTTCTGTGGTAGAGAATTCCACAGGTTCACCACTCTCTGGGTGAAGAAATTCCTCCTCATTTCTGTCCTAAATGGCTTACCCCTTATCCTTAGACTGTGACCCCTGGTTCTGGACTCCCCGACCATCGGGAACATCCTTCCTGCATCTAGTCTGTCCAGTCCTTTCAGAATTTTATAAGTTTCAATGAGATCCCCTCTCATTCTTCTAAACTCCAGCGAGTATAAGCCCAATCGACCCAATCTCTCCTCATACATCATTCCTGCCATCCCAGGTATCAGCCTGGTGAATCTTCGCTGAACTCCTTCCATGGCAAGAACCTCCTTCCTCAGATAAGGCGACCAAAACTGCACACAATACTCAAGATGTGGTCTCACCAAGGCCCTGTACAACTGCAGCAAGACATCCTTGTTCTTGTACTCAAACCCTCTCGCTACGAAGGCCAACATACCATTTGCCTTCTTAACCGCCTGCTGCACCTGCATGCTTACCTTCAGCGACTGGTGCACAAGGACACCCAGGTCGCGTTGCACTTCCCCTTCTCCCAATCTATTGCCATTCAGATAATAATCTGCCTTCCTGTTTTTGACACCAAAGTGGATAACCTCGCATTTATCCACATTATATAGCATCTGCCATGCTTCTGCCCAATCACCCAACCTGTCCAAATCATCCTGGAGTTTCTCAGAATCCTCCTCACAGCACACACTCCCACCCAGCTTTGTGTCATCTGCAAACTTGGAGATATTACATCTAGTTCCCTTGTCTAGATCATTAATATATATTGTGAATAGCTGGGGTCCAAGGACCGATCCCTGCGGTACCCCACTAGTCACTGCCTGCCACTAGGAAAAAGACCCGTTTATTCCGACTCTTTGCTTTCTGTCTGCCGACCAGTTCTCTATCCAAGTCAATACCTTGCCCCCAATCCCATGTGCTTTAACTTTGCACGCCAATCTCTTATGCGGGACCTTATCGAAAGCCTTTTGAAAGTCCAAATACACCACATCCACTGGTTCTCCCTTATCTATTTTACCAGTTACATCCTTTAAAGGAGGGGAGAGGTAGCGAGGTGGAGAGGTTTAGGGAGGGAATTCCAGAGCTTAGGACGCTGGGCAGCTGAAGGCACAGCCGCCAATGGTGAAGCGAAGAAAATCTCGGAGGGTTGTAGGGCTGGAGGAGGTTACCGAGATAGGGTGAGTCGAGGCCGGGGAGGGATTTGAAAGCAAGGATGAGAATTTTAAAATCGAGGCATTGCCGGACTGGGAGCCAATGTAGGTCAGCGAGCACAGGGGTGATGGGTGAATGGGACTTGGTGCGAGTTAGGACACGGGCAGCCGAGTTTTGGATGAGCTCAAGTTTACAGAGGGTGCAAGGCGGGAGGCCGGCCAGGAGTGCGTTGGAATAGTCAAGTCTAGAGGTAACAAAGGAGTGGATGACAGTTTCAGCAGCCGATGAGCTGAGGCAGGGGTGGAGACTAGTGAGCTATGAATACTTTACAGAGGGATTACTAGAAAATAAATTCTCCTCTCTCTTCACATGATTGGAAGAAACCGTTTTATATTTATATTTACGTAGCTGTCCCACGATGCAACTGTGTCAAACTAGCGAGTATTCTGAAAGAACTGTCTTCAGAACGTGTTTTGAGCTTTTTGAGGACTGAACTTTAGAGAACCGGGCGCAGGGAACGATCCCTGGGCCTGATCGGATAGGCCCGAGATGCACCCGATATTAGCCCTTGGGCCTCAATTATTTCCATTGACTTCAATGGAAATAAATATCCGGACAGATGTAAAACGGGCTGCTGATCTGCTATCACTCGTTTTACACTATCTCACAAAGTCAAAATTACCCCCACCTCTCTCGATTCAATTCAGTGGAGATCACCTTACGTTACATTGAACCTAGCTGCAACAATCACTTAACATGAGTGAGTGTACCCTGTGCAGGTCTCACAGTGAGTATAGAATTCATTTTGCTCGGTGAAAAGCAATGACAACTATTTTTTTATTGTACTGCATTTATTGTAAAAGCTTTATTTGCAGTCAGAATGATCTAAATTTAACATAGAATACTTTTAAAGGAAACAAGGCATTGCAGTTTTAGAATATTTCATAATAAAACTTCAATAGGTACAGATTTATCCCAGAGTCTGTGATAACAATTTTGCTATCTTTCTGAAACTTGGGAGCCTCTTTTTTCCAGTTTAGAATAGCGTAAGAGAAGGCGAATGATAACAGGCACAAAGGAGCAGGAGGAGGCCATTCAGCCCCTCTAGCCTGTTCCGCCATTCAGTTAGATCATGATGCGGAGATGCCGGTGTTGGACTGGGGTGGACAAAAATGAGAAGTCGCACAACACCAGGTTATAGTCCAACAGTTTTATTTGAAATTACGAGCTTTCGGAGCTCTGCTCCTTCTTCAGGTACAGGTACAGTACCTGTACCTGAAGAAGGAGCAGAGCTCCGAAAGCTCGTAATTTCAAATAAAACTGTTGGACTATAACCTGGTGTTGTGCGACTTCTCAGTTAGATCATGGCTGATCTGAATCTTTTCTCCATTTATCCGCCTTGGTTCCGCAATACCCCTTCCTAACAAAAATCTATCAATCTCAGTTTTGAAATGTTCATGGGGTAGAGGTATGTCGATACATTTTGTACTTCCAGTGTTACATTTCTCCCCTTCCACCTCATCCTACTAAATTAGGAAGTAGCTTTAAAATTTGTGCAATTTAAAATTGGACATTTGCTGTTGATGAGAATCTTGATAATTAGGGGGCAGTAGTTGCCCTTGTTCTCGATCATCTCATACCTTTTAGTGCTGGTTGGTTTACGCTCATACTACTTATTCATAATTAGATCAGTGGCATCACCTCATTTGGGTGGTGCTGTGCGTTTTGCAACTGAATATTAACTTTCCGATTAGCTATGGATCCAAGACAGAAACGTTGATGTTTGATTAGACTAGGTTGTCATGGAACTTTAACCTGCTCAGGGTCAACCAAGATTAGATTTTTTAACGAATTGGTGGGAATCAGGTCGGTGAAATACAATTGGAGAGTTGGCCTGTCAACTGGGAGTGATAAATTCAGATTCCAGTTTTGACTGAAATTTCTACCAGGAATTCCCCTTGAGGACAGGGAGAAAACTGAGAGGTGAAGGTATCCCTTCATGCACAGGTCAGCATGCTCCTTGACAAGTTATCCAAATCGGAACAGTAAATAGGCTACATAAAGTGTTTTGACTACGATATTTTACAATATCTACGAATATGTTTAAAGTTCTCACACGGTGTAGAAGTGGGCAGGACAAAGCAGGATTTTTTGTTCTCTTTGATTCATAGCGTTTATATGGGTCGGGTTTAAAAATACACTGATATGGGATTCCCATTGATGGCGATGCAGCATGTTTAAAATGTTAATAGATGCAGCTTTTTTTAGACTGATATGTCATTTCTAGCTGTGGCCGTGTGGAAAAGCACTGCGGCGGAAAATGTTTAAAGGAAACATAAGCTTATCCCACTGTCGACCCAGGTGTGAAGCCTGTCAATGTTTTGTTTGCCTGACTGCTCAAAAGAAATGGTTAATAAATATCCCAGTTCTGGCTCCTAGTCTTTGGTTCTATGACCTGACCGTGTGAGCGTTTGAGTCTCATGTGTAATATCTCAGCCCAAAAGACACACTTCGAGACTGTGCACTGTGTGCCAAGAAACGAGAGAAGGCTCAGCATGAACCATTCAAAGAAACTTCAAAGGGCAATTTTTTTTGAAAAGTGTACATTAATTACAGTTACTGAACAATAAGATGGCTGGCTGTGGTAAAACTGGCGTTAACGTGCACGCTAAACCTGTTCATCCAGAGCAGCTCATCAATTCCCTGTTGGCCGCATTCACCGGCTGCTGTGCCGAGCGTTTGGGGGCCGGAGCTCCCGTCTATCTGGCTGCTGTCCTCAAGTACCCGGGCACCAAGACCCAGAGCTGGCCCTGAGACAACAAGACGACCAGGATCACTAGAGTTCAACAATTTCAGATCATAATCTCGGCCCCTATCATATATATATTTTTTAATCCACACTTTTTGTTTATGCCTTTTGTTCTTCTCTCCCACATGGTAGCTGTCTTTCATTCTGCCAGCGCAATTCACACTTCATCTAGAGCCATCCTTTGTTTCTTAACCTGTCCCATTACCATCTCCTTTTGCCTTGAATTTCTCTTAATGTCTCTTAACTTCTCCTGCCTTCTATCCTATCACAGACCTTCCCTTTTGTTCTTTCATCCCCTCCCCCATTTCCCAGCCCCTACACTTACTTAAAAATCTGTTCCATTTCCTGCTTTTTTTCAGTTCTGACGAAAGGTCATCGACCTGAAACGTTAACTCTGTTTCTCTCTTCACAGATGCTGCCTGACCTGCTGAGTATCTCCAGCATTTTCTGTTTTTAGACCAGGATCACTTGCAGCTCACCATCTTCAACAACAAGAAGCTCGACATGCTGCTGGGAGCGGTCACTATTGCTCATGGTGGGATCCTGCCCAACATCCAGGGCCTGCTGCTGCTAAAGAACATCAGGCTTCCAAGCAAGGTTTACTTCTAAGGATAGAAATAATCCCTCGGGAACTGATGCTAGTTCTCCCATTGAGTATGGTGCTGTTTGTGATGTTACTGTTAATTTGTTTACAATAAAAAATATATTCACAGTTCCCTTTGCTGAATTTTTTTAATTGTAAATAAATCTGGACCATACATAGCTTCTTGCTGGATCAAAATCTTTCATCGTCACTGGGTCAAAATCCTGGAACTCCCTCCCTAACAGCACTGTGGGAGGATCTTCACCACACGGACTGCAGCGGTTCTAGAAGGCAGCTCACCACCACCTTCTCTAGAGCAACTAGGGATGGGCAATAAATGCTGGCACGATAGCAAAATACTGCAGATGCTGGAAATCCGAAATAACAACAGAAAACGCTGGAAAAACTCAGCAGGCCAGGCAGCATCCGTGGAGAGAGAAAGAGAGTTGACGTTTCAGGTCGATGACCTTTCATCAGAACGTCAACTCTCTTTCTCTCTCCACGAATAAATGCTGGCCTTGCCCACATCCCGTGACTGAATATATATATACAGTAAACGCTTGTTTAAACGGCACTTAATCATCCGGAATTCTTTAATAACCGGCAAAATAGATAACCGGTAATCTTGCCAAATCCATCCAGCACTCGTTTTTCCGAGTCCGAGTTTCCCGCGGTGGCCGGGTCAGTGGTTTTAATTTTTTTTGTGTTAAAAATTGCCTACCTCTCTGTTATCCGGAATTTTTCATTAGCCAGCACCATCCCGGCCTCGTAGGTGCCGGATACGAAAGAGTTTACTGTACATATAAAAAATATATACATAGCTGGTATAAAGTGGTTTTGACTGTGACATTTTTCATTATCCAAGTTAACATGCGACATGGTTAACATCCTGTGGTTAATTGTTAGACCGGAGCTACACTAACTCCAGAGAGTGAAAGACGTAGGTCTCAGTCCGTAAGGGATGCAGCCTGATTACAGAAATTGTCACGGTGATGCTCACGCCAGAACAGGATGCTGGATAAAGCCCGAATGCAACAGCGGAGGCACAGCTTAAAATAAGAAAAGAAAAAGCAAAGGAAGAAAGCTGAATTTCCACTCGGAAGAAATAATGTGAGACTTCTAATCCAGTCATGTGGGGTCATTTTTATCTGAGGCTTGCTGTAAGGAGCACTGAACTTGATACTGGTTCTTTTCTCTTATAACAGGGAACAATTTAAATAAGCTCCAGCAGTGCTCAAATACTTTAGAACTCTCCTTATTAGCGCTTAACTTTGTTTCACTGTGTTCCAGCCTGATTTGAGGGAAACCTCAGGGCTCAATATTACTTTGTAAAAATTCCACAGTAAGTGGTCGGCTCAGCAGGGGGCGGGCTACAATGAATACTTCTTTTTTTTTATTTGAATGTTAGAAATTTCCGAAAGTATTCAAACATGAGTGAGGAAAAACAGCTCTCAATTATTTCAGTTGTAAAAAAAAATGCTGAGTACTTTATGCCTTTAGTGAGAGAACTGCGGCTAATTTATTGTTAACTGCAGAACACAGAACTATGGGCACTTCAGTCTTTGACCCGGCGGATATGCAGTTCTGGTTAACGGGCCCAGTTTACGATGAACTGGAGGAAGGTGACTATCTCCACCGATCAACAGTTGTAAAACATGTAGTGCTTCTACATCGATTTTATGATAATTAGCTAAAAAAAAATCCAGGGAGGAAATGAGGAGAATTTTTCTTTTTCCGCAGTGAGTTGTGATGATCTGGAATGTGCTACCTGAAAGGGCGGTGGAAGCAGATTCAGTAGCAACTTTCAAAAGGGAATTGGATATATACTTGAAACTGAGAAATTTGCAGGGCTGTGAGGAAATATCAGGGGAGTGGGACGAATTGGAAAGCTATTTCAAAGTGCCGGAACAGGCATGATGGGTCGAATGGCCGCCTTCTGTGCTGTAATGTTCTAAGATATGATTCTACGATTCTATGCTGTAGTATCTGCCACCTGGGCAGATACATGAAGCTGAGCAGGTTGTGCACCCAAGTCAAGATGTTTCAGCCTTGCTTCTAAAGTTCACCACCAGTTACATGAAGAGATTCCACTTCCCTGCACTCCCACTGGCGAGCACTGCCTGCAGGAAACGCACTGTGGCAAAATCGGGGGCACACAGCAATGGAAATAAGAATCAGGAGAGATATAAAATGGGCTGCCGATATGCTATCATTCGATTTACACTGTCGCACAACGTCAAAATTACCCCCCAGTCAATGTGCACATTTCCTGTGAGTATTGAAAGAGGACTATGCAAGTGAAAGTCCACTTCCCATCCACAGTCACGTCACTTCATTTTAAGGCATTCCTCTGTGCTACGATTATTTGATAAAGGAAGAAGACTGAAAGAATGAATTCTACAATACCTAGGCTGCCTTCTTCATCTCTGGCTCCTGACACTTCTGAGACAGTCACCAATATCAGCAAAGGAATTATTGAACACACTATAGCCATCCTGAAGTAGTGCTTCAGATGCCTGGACAGATCGGGGGCTGGTGGGGGGGCGGGAGGGTGTCTTACGATACAGCCCTGCTGGATCTCCAAGATGACCATAGTCTGCTGCATGTTGCACAATATTGCCATCTAAATGAAGCATGCGTGTGGGTGAGGTGGAGAATGGGAGAACACCCACCCACAGTCAAGAACAGAGCAAGATAAAGGTGAGAACCCAGGCAGATTTTGAAGTAGAAAGAACCATAAAGGAGGCTGTCAATGATGATATCTTTTGATACAAATGACAGTGGAGTGGCCATATGCTCCGTGCCGGACTGCAGTTTTGTTAAATGTCGTGCATGACTGCACGTAATGCAGGTCATGGACTCTTCCTCAATCACAACAGACATCGTAGGGTGTGTGCCATCCCCTTTCATGACTGGAGAATATGTTGGTGCTTAGATTGCATTCTTCTTTTAGATATAGGTCCAATGAGGTATGGATTCCAATGCTCTGCAGCTGAGGAAAGATAGAAGCTAGCCCACAGGTCAGCACACTCCTGCTCATCCTGTACCTCCACCACTTGCTGACGCTCACTTGTGCTCTGTGCTTCACCTGGTGTACCTATTTAAACCTCTCGGTATGGATGTTCTTGGGCTGGTCCTGTTGCATGGAGTGAATGACGCTGAGTGCTGTGAGGTATAGATTTCTTGGGTATCACTCAGGCCTGCAGTTTGTTCTTTAGGAATGCCTATAGAAACAGAAGAAGAATGTATGGTGGTGGAAAAACATCTCCAGAACAGAACTTCCAAAGCTAATATTGTATGTCATGGTGATTTGCTATATATATGTATGTATATATATGTAGGTGATTGTGTGAATCAGTAAGGCGAGAAAGAATAATAAGAAAAGAATGGCACTAGCTCCGAGCTTCATGACTCCTCTAGTTCACTGTATTTGTTCGCTCTACATTCTCAAATGCCACGATGTCCAACATGGAATAATCAGACAGACTGAGGGGTCCAAACTGAGGGAGATCTCTTACGGTTTGGGTCTGCTCCCTTTGGGCACGTGAAGCTTTGCCCTGCAAGCAGAGAAGCAGCACCAAGATGCTGGAAGTTGGAAGAGCACAGAGATGAATGAGAAACAAGTGGGAGTAAAAGAACACGCATCATGCGGAGTAATTATATACTAAGCTTGCTTTTGGAGGCCATCTTGAGCAACAACAGATGCCGTTTGGCGTGACAATAATAAAATGTGCCCTATTGCAGTCCTGGACATGCGTATAATGCTGGGAAATTCTGTTTTCTGAGGGATTAGTTTGCAGCCTCAATCAGGATGTAACAGAATGACAGGAAACTGTTAGTGCTCTGCATACTTTACCCATCTATTTGATATGGTTCAATGCTCGCTATCCTTCCCTTGGCAGACTTCCTAAGGCTATTAAGCTTTTGCCTCATCTGTTTCCAAGGCTGTTGGAGACTGCATTTACCCTGACAGTCACTCCCCTGTCAAGTAGCCAATAGACTGCTTCTGAGGGGAGGGTGTGCCGGGATGCCACAGAGGGTAGTCTTACTTTTCCGCTAAGTGTATCTTCAAGCTTTCATTTGAAATGGAGCTGATTTGTTCCTTCATGCAGCCATTTCTCCTTCTCAGCATTTAATCTGCCTTTTAAATAGCAGCTGTCGCCTTGAAGAACTGCAGCTGCCTGCTACTCCCACCCCCCATTGACAGAAACCTCCCACAGGTAGGCCCAATCCAAGCTAGGAGCTCTCCATGGAAGTGAGATGAAGCCAATCTTGGGAAACCCTACAAGATCGACCCGGCATGGTCTTGGCAAGTGCCACGCTCTTAATTCCTGCCACTTTAGCATCCGGACCAGAAAATTTACCTACCCGGCCGCCAAAAGAGAAACAGAATGCCGAATGTTTCCTCCGCCATCATTAGTGGTGGCTCAACATAAGTCTCATTTGCTTGTAGACTAACTGAACGGAACTTGTTTGGACCATTTCACTTTTAGGACCTAGATCAACAGTCAGTTTTTTTTTACTGCAATTCAGCCTGTGGTTGCAAGCAAACACATAAAATTAAAAATAGTCATATAAATCAAACTCTCTATACGAGTAGGTGGCTCTCCTGACTCTAATTGTGCTACTTCCTCCTCAAACTATGATATAAACCTCTCTTTATCTACCAGAAATCCTACTATTATCTCCACCACTACAACGATCATGTTGTAGTCGGGATGTCTTCTTTCAGTTCTTTATAGCGTACATTTTGTTTTGTTTTCATTATACCCTGTAATAGATTAGTGGCAGTAAATGAGAGAGTTTTACATTGTTTGATAGATTTGATAGTTTGAACTTCAATTGCATATAACATTAGCTGCCCTAAATGCCTCTGTGCTGCCAAATTAATTTGCTGATTATTAAGGGTTAAGATCTGAAGCTTGAGGAGGAATTTGATATAAAGGGCAGCGACAGATTGAGCTGTTACTGAGTGCTGCCATATTAGCTAAAAAATCGGCACAAATGTGGTATGTGACACCGGGGTATATTTTCCCGTCCCTCTGCTGACCAAATTCCTGGGATTTTTCTGTACTTGGTCATAATTAGTTATTCATGGTGAACTCCTGGCCCATACATCGAGTTACAATGAGTTACATTGAGTCTACAGCACAGAAACAGGCCATTCGGCCCAATTGGTCTATGCTGACATTTATGCTGTACACGAGCCTCCTCCCACCCCTCAGTTGGTAGCACAATTGTCTCTGAGTCAGAAGGTTGTGGACTGAAGTCCCACTCCAGAGACTTGAGTACAGAAATCTAAGTGCAGTACTGAGGGAGCGCAGCACTGCCGGAGGTGCTGTCTTTCGGATGAGACGTTAAACCGAGGCCCCATCTGCTCTCTCAGGTGGACGTACAAGGTCCCATGGCACTATTTCGAAGAAGAGCAGGGGAGTTATCCCCGGTGTCCTGGGGCCAATATTTATCCCTCAATCAACATCACGAAAACAGATTATCTGGTCATTATCACATTGCTGTTTGTGGGAGCTTGCTGTGCGCAAATTGGCTGCCGCATTTCCTACATTACAACAGTGACTGCACTTCAAAAAAGTATGTCATTGTCTGTAAAGCGCTTTGGGACGTTGGTGGTCGTGAAAGGCACTATATAAATGCAAGTCTTTCTTTTTTTCTTTTCTCTTCATCTAACCCTATCAGCATATTCTTCTATTCCTTGCTCTCTCATGTGCTTATCTAGCTTCCCCTTAAATGCATCTATGCTATTTGCCTCATGTACTCCTTGTGGTAGCGCGTTCCACATTCTTACCACTCTTTGGGTAAAGAAGTTTCTCCTCTATTCCCGATTGGATTTATCAGTGACTAACTTATATTGATGACCTCTAGTTTGGTCTCCCCCACAAGTGGAAACATTTTCTTCATCCTTACCCTATCAAACACCTTTCATTATTTTAATTATCTCTTTCTGGTCGCCCTCAGCCTTCTCTTTTCTAGCGAAAAGAGCCCAAGCTTGTTAATTCTTTCCTGATAATTATAACCTCTCAGTTATGGTATCATCCTTGTAAATCTTTTTTGGACCTGCTCCAATGCTTTTGATAATATGGAGACCAGAACTGTGCAAAGTACTCTGAGTGTGGTCTAACCTTCGATACAAGTTTAACATGACTTCCCTGCTTTATCAATCTATGCCTCTAGAAATGAACCACGTGTTTAGTTTGCTTTTTTTGTGACCTTATTAACCTGTATCACTACTTTTAGTTATTTGTGTATCTGTACCCCTAGATCCCTTTGTTCCTCAATGCCATTGAGACTATTGTCCAAGCAATATGTGGCCTCCTTACTCTTCCTACCAAAATGCATCACCTCACACTTATCTCTACAGACCCGATACTGGGAGTTCACCAAAGAAAGAAAAAACTTGCATTTATAAAGTACCTTTCACAACCTCAGAACAGCCCAAAGTGCTTTACAACCAACAAACTACTTTTGAAGTGTAGTTATTATTGTAATGTAGGGAAATGCAGCAGACAATTTGCGCACAGCAAGGTCCCTGAATAGGCACTGAGATAACTGATTGGATAATCTGTTTTTTTACTGATGTTGCTTGAGGAATAAATGTTGGCCAGGATACCAGGAGAACTCTCCTGCACTTCTTCAAATAGTATAATTGGATCTTTTACATCGTACTAAGAGGATAGATTTAGTTTAACATCTTATCCGAAAGATGGCACCTCCGACTGTACAGTACTCTCTCAGTATTGCACAGAAGTATTAGCCTAGATTATGTGCTCAAGTCTCTGGAGATGGGGCTTGAACCCATGACTATCTGACTCAGATGCGAGAGTGCTATCACTTAGGCAAGGCCAATACAAGGAACGCATTACAGTGACCAACTCTGACTCTAAATCACTTCCTCCACTACTCGATTTGAAAAAAAAGTGAGAAGTCGCACAACACCAGGTTATAGTCCAACAGTTTTATTTGAAATCACAAGCTTTCGGAGCTGCTGCCCCTTCGTCAGGTGAAGTAAAGGAATACAAATCGACAAATCGACTCTATTTGAAAGTCAGTTTCATGTGTCGATCAGTCCTTGTGTGAAGAACTTCCTGATATCGGTCTTAAATTTGCCTTTTACTTGTTTGTCTCCTTGTCCTACTCTGGTTGATGGTACTTTTTTGGATTTCATATGCAAGGTTGATATTCCAGTGCTGTAAGAGCATATTTTCAAAGTGTAGCTCTGGGCTTGCTCCCTAGCTCATCTATATCATAGTCAGATCTCTCACTGCAAACATCAATGCAGAGCAGCTTGTTGCTGACACCTGCTGTAAGTTTACTGTCTCTTCTGAAGGCCCATAAAAGGGCTGTCACATACCATTTGTAGACGGCCTGTGAGCTTAATTCAGGATTTAAAAATCACAGTCAACCACAGTAAAATTGCTGCAGCGACTGAGTACAATGTTTCTTTCAGCTCCGAAGAAAAATTAATATTTTCCCCAAGGCTGGCATTTTAGCTGAAAATATTCCAGTTGAGAGTCTTTTATAGAAGAAAATCATAATTCAGTTTTTATTTCCATGAGCAATTTATGGTTGGCATCACAACTGGGAATTAAAACCATATCATATGTCCCCAAGAAACATTCTATTCATAACACCAGTCTTATGCATTTAGTTTATATATAAAAAAGGTCCTTTAAACAGATGAGTCAGAGTAAACCATCCTTGATGTCTCAGTTACATTGTGACTTCAGGGCTATGGAATTACAGGGGAGAAATTGCGTTCGGCCCTGTTCTTGTACAAACACTTAATGCATGTGTATCAAATTCCTCTCTAATGCGAATGGATTAATGCCTGCATTAAAATAGCACAGAGAGCAATCTTGTCTGAGAACATTAGGCATTTGTACTTTAATTGCCACTCTATAATTATTTAAATGGTCCAGGTCCCACACCAACATAATAACTTGGTTTAAATGCCAATTTAGATAGGAACTAAAGTAAAAATGCTGATAAATCTGGATGGGATGCCTCACATATTTCATTTATATAATCCAGAATAGCAGTCTTGACTCTCAAAAAATAACATCTGGGGCTCGGTTTTTACAGAGGAGGCAGGTTGAGGGTGGGCCCGCTGCTCGGCAGCTTTCGGACCCGCTCCGGGATGCTGCCGGACCGCAGTTCCGATTTTTGCTTGATTGGCCTCGTTAGAGCCAACGTGCGGGTCCCTCCAGGCAATTGCTTGGAGCATGTCAGTTTCTCGCATCTGATGGCGCATTTTTGGAGTAAAAATTTAAAGGGGCCATGTCCCCTTTGCAAAAAATGTAACTGGAATGGCTTGGCGCTGTATTATCTAGAAAGGGAAGTTGACAGCGGGTAGTGTGAACACAAATAATTGAATTAAATTGCTGGTCATATTATTCCAGAAAAACATTTATGACTTTTTTATCTTTCAATTTAGTATGTGACTAAGAAATGAAAAATATGTCAGATGTGTTCCAATCATTGGCTTAGTAAAATTAATGCTTTTTTCTCTTAAAGGTGCTGGCTGCTGCAGGAATGGCAGCCCCAAAAACTAAGGCTGCACCCAGGTTCAATGAGGGCTCCCTCGATGCTCTTGTGGAGGGAGTTGGAGGACGTCAGGAGGTCCTCTTCCCAAGAAACGGAAGGAGGAGGCCTCCTCAGCAAACCAAGGCAGCTTGGCTGCAAATTGCTGAGGTGAGTTCGAGGTCTGTGTGCAGACGCACATGGGTTCAGTGTCGAAAAAAGGTTTAATGATCTGCTGAGATCACCTAAAGTGTGGCCTCTGTGTTCTGGGAAATGGAAGTTCAAGAGTGAGGGCTCAGGGCGAATGCCATGTAGAATGTTGGTGGTGACACTGAGCGCTTTAGTAGACAGATGATGACTGGGGTTTTGAGGATGTCAGACTTATATTCATCTCCATGTGCCAGCCACCTGTGGTTGAAGCGTAAGCTTACACGAATCTGGCATGGATGAGAGCATTCCTTGCCTGACGGCCAACAATGTGTTTGCTTGCTGTTGGATTGGCCACATCCGGCGCCGCAAAGCGTCGCTCACCGTCCTTCTCCTCATCCTCTTCCTCATCCTCGTCCTCGTCCTCTTCCTCGTCCGCTTCCTCTTCCTCTGACGAGGCTGTATGCTGAGCCACTTGTTCATCCGGCAGCACTAAGCCGCGCTGCTGTGCGATGTTGTGCAGGGCACAGCAGACCACGATGATTCTGGACACCCTGGCTGATGCATACTGCAAGGCTCCTCCAGATCTGGCTAGGCATTGGAAGTGCATTTTGAGCAAGCCGATGGTTTGCTCGGTGATGCTTCTGGTGGATATCTGGCTCAAATTGTACCGCTTCTCAGCATCGTTTGATGGCCTCCTCATCGGTGTCATAAGCCACTTTTTCAGGGGATAGCCCTTGTCGCCAAAAAGCCATCCGGAAAGTTGGGTTGGCGGATGGAAGAGCTGAGGCACAGTAGACTGGCGCAGGATGAAGGAGCCATGACAACTGCCAGGGCACTTTGCGCAAACATGCATGATGATCTTCCTGTGGTTACACACCAGCTAGACTTTCAGGGAGTGGAATCCCTTGCGGTTGACAAATACAGCTGGGTTGTGATAGGGGGCCCTAATGGCTACATGTGTGCAGTCAATGATGCCCTGCACCATTGGCAAGCCTGCCATATTGGCAACCGCACGCGCGGTCACACTTGGGCCATCCATGGAGAAGTGGATATAATTGTGGGCCTTTGCAAAGAGGGCATCGGTGACCTGCGTGATGCAGGTGTGTGCGGCTGACTGGGAAATGCCGCTGATGTCTGCAGCTGATCCCTGGAAGGAGCCTGTAGCAAAGAAGTTGGGCTGGATTTTGCCAGTGTGGGCGGGCTGGGGCGTGTCAGGTGGCATTTGTGTCAGGACCCCGACTCCGAAGTGAAGTGGGGAAAAAGTGCGATTTTCCCCGAATTGGGCAATTGATTTCCAGTGTGTGAAAACCCCTGGCCCAATGAGTCTTTTCATCCAGAAAGTCGCCTCCGATGATGTCATCAATGCTGCTGGATTTAAGGCCTGCAAGCAGCCTTGCTTCTTCTGGAGACTGCAAACTTTATGGCCATTGTAGTAAGCACTTCATTAATTGACTATGTCCAGCAGTAGGCCAAAGTGTGCTCCACGCTTCGATGAGCCCTCCCTCCATGCTCTGGTGGAGGGAGCAAGATCCAATAAGGAGGTGCTCTTCCCTTCCTCAGGGAGAAAAAAGCCACCCCAGCAGACTAAAGCTGTGTGGCTGCAAGTGGCCCAGGAGGTCAACTCCATCTCGATGAGCCGCTGAACCTGGCTGCAATGCAGGAAGAGGTTTCATGACCTTCTCCGCACAGGAAAAGTGAGTATGACTTTCCCATCACCCTCAATCTGATCCCCATCGCCTCTCCTCACCAGCACTCTGCTTTGCCAACCTCTTCCTCCACATCCCACTTGACACTTACATACCTGCACCCTTACCCATTCCCTCCCTCTCTATGGTCACATTCACTTAACTATTCGACAATGCAGCCCTCACACTCCCTATCACTGTGATGCAATCACAACAATTTACAACACACAGGGAGGGCCCTTTGTCTTCTTCTAAGCATCTATGCTATGGATTCTCTACACTCACTCCTTCATTCTCACTCAAACTCCACTTGTGTCCCTCATTGCAGGAAAAGAGAGCCCACAGTAAGAGGGAAAGAGCCATGACAGGAGGAGGGCCACCCTCAGTAGCCCAGCTCACCGCCTGGGAGGAGGCGGCCCTGGAAATCGCTGGGATTGAGGATGATTCGCAAGTGGGGGACGGACAGACGGGCGCATCACAGCAAGCTGGTGACAGAATAGTTTGGCATCTCTCTCATTGACATTGAGTCACTGATAATGATTCTGATGCTCTAACAGATTGACTTATGATCATCTGCACAATTCAATGTGCATGTAACCTTGACCTCACATCTCTAACTCTTTCCTTTACTCCCCCACAGGACCATCGAAAGCCCCCGTCCCCACTGTCCAGGAGGAACAGCCTGAGCCTCCAGACTCCTCAGAGGAAGCTGCAACCTCTGAGGGCAAAGCGTCTGCAGAATTCAGCGCACCCAGCACCAGCGCAGACACTCACACCTTGGTGGGACCATCGCGAGATAGAGTAGCGTTGGCACCTGGTGTATCACAGTTCACAAGTGATCATCAGCAGATGGTGGAGACAGGGACAGCAGTGGAGAGTCCTCGTCGGAGGGCGCAGGACTCTGCCAGCTCGGTTCAGCTGCATGTCGACCCTGTGCCTCCGGGTCCATCCAGAAGGAGAGTGGTGCTGGAACTCCAGGAAAAGGTGCAGGAGTCTCTGGCAGGTTTTGTCTTCAGGGTCGCTGCGAGTGTGGAGCAAATGGAGGAGTCCATCGCAAACATGAGCAGAGCCTTTGTGGAGGCATTGGCGCATGAACGCATCACCACGGAAAGGATGGTAACCTCCGTGGAAAGGATGGCTAACTCCATGTTAAGGCTGGCTACCGTAGAGGAGAGGATGGCTACGGTAGAGGAGAGGAAGACTATGGCCATGGAAGAGCTTAGTCGCCAGGGTATGGAAAACATGGTAATTGTTCAGACTAGAATGACATCTCTTGAGGAGCGATGGTCAGCTACTAAGCATAGAAACCAGACCTTCATGGAAGTCCTCTGGAGTAGGACTTCCAGTGCAGAAACTGGTCCTCATGGACCCCGTGAAGTGCAGCAAGGTGCTGTCAAGCCACTTGCTAGCTCTGAAGTGGGGCTGACCCATGAGAGGGATGTTGGTGGCAGACAACAAGGAAGTGGGGGCTCCTCTCCAAGCACTCACACGACCATGCCACTGCAGAGCCCTCGGTCAGAGCCCCACCAGAGTCCTCACCCAACTGAGATGGGCGTCTCAGCCCCTGCACAGCCACAGGAGCAGCAGACTGTTGGTGAGCCCGCACAGGTTCGCCACCCCAGAGGACGGCCACCAAAGGCATCGAGACAGGGGCAGCAAGAAAGTGAGCAAGGGGCCTCCACATCTGCTGAAGCCACAGGGGAAGCACCACGTAGGAGCACGCGTAAGAGAGAGATAAAGCACAAGTAGTCATAAGGGTAGTCACTTGGGTGCTGTGATTTTTTGTATTTGGACCAGCCATCATTGTCATTGTATTATAAACAGATTTGATGGCAAACTGTTGAGGTTGTGGCCTGTGTCATTTCGCAAATGGGACTTTCATATTGAGGGCTTAGGGCGCCTTGAAATTGGCAGTATGGTGGTCAGAGTGATAGGAATCCGCAGGTTCTTGTCCATTGTGGATGCTCTGGTAAGAAGGTGCGAGACAAAAGTGTTTAATTGTGCAGCCTCACCAAATCTGGCCAAGATGAGCGCATCCTTTGCATCCCGGGCAGCAATGTTGTCGCACGCTGGCGCCTTCTGGCCTGTGCAGCTTCAGGTGGGTGACTAGCAGTTTGGCACTCCTGTTGATGCTCCTGCTGTTGGTGCTGCTGTTGTTCATGGTTCTACTGCTGCCGCGGCTGGTCTTCGTCCGAATCTGATGTCCAGGAGGAAAGGCATTAAATGGTCGCCATGCTTCTGGTATATGCCTCAGTTGAGGAAGCGCTCAGTCAAGGTGGGGAGAGGGGTTTCCCAGGAGGTCACACTGGAGATGGGTGTCAGGCTCCAAACTTCCACAACAATGAGTAGGCCTGCTAAAAGTTTGCCCAGACCTGAGACAACAAAGTTCTGCCAGCTGCAAATGATCATCGGTGAAAACTTCTTTGTAATGGTGGAGCTGCAGCTGTTAGTAAGCAATCCAATTGTGAGGCCGTCAGGATTAACTGGCGTGTTCCAGAGGAGGCGTGTAGGATGGGGGATATATCTAAAAATCGGAAAGGCTTCTCAAAATGGGATAATAGAGGCAATTAAGGGGCTGTTAAGTGCCTTAAGGGCCTATCCTGCCTCTTGGAGGCGGGATGGAAAGGGGGTCAGAAAACATGCATTTGGGAAAATTGCTCAGAGGCGGGATGGAAGCGGGATCGGGCCTGCCCGCCATTTTTTGCAATTTTAACACCTCGCACGCCTCCAAACCCGCCTCCTCGTGCTTGGCAAATTCGAGCCCAAAAAGTGCCTGGCTCCAAATTGCAGAGGAGGTGAACAGCAGGGATGTGGTGAGGAGGACCTGGGTGCAGTGCCGGAAACATTTCAATGATCTCATGAGGTCAGGAAAAGTGAGTGCAAAGCCACACTCACCTTCATCCTGCTGTGCCTCTCATCACATCCCCATCACTCTGCCTTCCCAAGCCTGCTCCTGCACATCATTCCTTACACCAACATACCTTGCACGTCCACCCATCCCTCTCTCTATGTACATACTTGCATCCCCCTCTGACTAACCACCCCTCACACTCACCCTCATCCTACTGCAATCATACCAACTAACACCACACAAGGAGGCCATTTGGCATTGCCACCCCACTCCCTCATAGTCACCCTCTACAGATGCAACACATACATTCCTTACACTCATTCCATCACTCTCACTGAAACTTCTCTTCTTTCCCTCCTTGCAGGAGAAACGAGCCACAACAACAGGAAGAGGGAGAGAACCAGAGGTGGCCCTCCATCCTTCGCCACTTTGACAGAAGCAGAGGAGGTCGCCCTGGAGGTGTCAGGAGTTGCGGAGCTGCTGGCGGTGGTAGACAGAGAAAGGGAGACCTCTCAGCAACCTGGTGACAGAATTACGTCTCATACAGTCACATGGCTTACAGCAGTCACTCATATGGGGACTGATGTCAGCAGCCATTGAATGGTCATCATGTCCGCAATGGTATTGTTTCCCATTCTTTCTATGACATTTCTAAATCATCTCTTTACTTTACCACAGGTCCATCAAGAGCCCACCCCCCACTGTACAGCCGGAGGAGGAAGACGACTCCTCAGAGCAGCCTCCAGCCTCTGAGAGTGCAGCGTCACCAGGCCTAAGCGCACCCACCACCAGCGCAGAGACGCACACCTCGTTGGGTCCTACGCGAGATAGAGTAGTGTTGTCACCTGGTGTCTCATAAGTCACAAGTGAGCAAGTGGAGATGGTGGAGACAGGGACAGCAGTGGAGACTCCTCGCCGGAGGGTGCAGGACATTCCCAGCTCTGCTCAGCTGCATGCAGACACTGAGCCTCAGGGGCCATCGAGAAAGAGGGCGATCCTGGAGATGCAGGAAGAAGTGCAGGAGACTTTGACAGGTTTTGCGGCTGCGATGTCTGCAAATGTGCAGAGAATGGAGGAGTCCATCTCCAACATGAGCACTACCATGTCGCAGGCGATGGGGACGGTGTGCTCTTCCATGGAAAGGATGACCACCTGCATGGAGCAACAAATGCGTCAGTCGCATGAGCACATGCTAGCTGTGGACAACAGATGGCAGCGCTCATAGACCTCCTCTCTAGGAGAGATGTAAACATAGACCTGGGCCCTCATGGTCCCACTACTGTGCAGCCATGTGCTCTCTAGCTTCTTGCTAGCAGGGGAGTGCAGGTGGCCCATGAGAGGGATGATGGTGAGAGGGGACATTGAAGTGAGGACTCCTCTCAAAGTGTTCACACTTCTCCCCCATTGCCCTCCACCCCCTCAGTCAGAGCCCCAGATGCCTCCTCGGATCGCGATGGCCGCAACTGCCCCTACACAGTCGCATGAGCAGCACATTTTGGTGGGGCCATCACAGGCTCCAAAAGCAAGAGGACATCTGCCAAAAGTGTCAAAGCATTCGCAGCAGGGAAGTGAGCAGCTTGTCTCTACCTCTGCTGAAGCCACAGTGGGTGCACCTCGTAGAAGCACACAGAAATGAAAAATGACACAAAAGTAGATGCACAAGGGTAAGCACATGGGTGTTTAAAGAAGTGTTATTGTAAAGTTTCTGTTACTGTTATGACACATATAAAAGTTTTTATTTTCACCACTTTCGGGTCATGCCCATTTTTGTCTGCTACTTTGGAAGTGGCTCAGTGAGTTGGAGTGAATGGTGAGACACAACGTTACCTTCAGCAATGGGGGTCAGTATGAAAGGAATGGGTTGGTCATTGTAGGGATGCTTTATGGTGTTGTTGCGTGGGCGGGGGAACCTGGCACAGCATGTGACAGCCATATGGGTGTAATGCAGGAAGTTAAGTAAATCTGGCCATGATGAGCCCATCCCTGGCCTCTCGGGCTGCAATGTGCTCCGGTGCTGGCGCCATCTGGTCCTCCTGCTCCTCCTGCTCATCTTCCAGCTGATGCCCCTCCTCCTCCTCTTCCTCCTCTGAAGAGGCAGTGCGCTCTGCACCTTGCTCCTCATGCAGCTCTAGTCCTCATTGCTGCACTATGTTGATCAGCGCACAGCAGACGACGATGATTCTGGAGATCTGGCTGGTGCGTACTGAAGGGCTCCTCCTGATCTCTCAAGGCATCTGAAGCGCACCTTTCACGACCACCGGGCGTCCCAAAGCGCTTTACAGCCAATGAAGTACTTTTGAAGTGTAGTCACTGTTGTAATGTAGGAAACACGACAGCCAATTTGTGCACAGCAAGCTCCCACAAACAGCAATGTGATAATGACCAGATAATCTGTTTTTAGTGATGCTGATTGAGGGATAAATATTGGCCAGGACACCGAGGATAACTCCCCTGCTGTTTTTCAAAATAGCGCCATGGGATCTTTTACGTCCACCTGAGCGAGCAGGCGGGGCCTCGGTTTAAAGTCTCATCCGAAAGACGGCACCTCCGACAGCGCAGCACTCTCTCAGCACTGCACTGGAATGTCAACCTGGACTTTGTGTTCAGGTCTCTGGACTATAGAATTTTACATCAGCAATAAAGCACGCAGCATACCTAGCTGGTAATGTATCCAAAGCCTTCGACAGGGCCTCTATCATATACTTGTAAGCAAAATATGGGTTTCCACCAAATTGATTTCTCAATTTAAAAATTCTAAGGCTGGATTTTCCTGCCTCATCCCCACCAGTTCTGGAACCAAACATGTGCTGCTCCCTTTCGGTCCCAGGAGCACTGGCATTTCCTGTTCCCAGCCTATTACATGGCCCCTGGGCACCCATGGTGCTGGCCCACCCCCTGGGAGAACCTAGTGCTACCAGAAGGGGCAAGAAGGTCTGGCGCATCTGTGTGCCAGGCCTTGGAGATCAGGAGCTTTTGGCTGCCAGGAAGTTGATGATTCAACCTGAAGATGCTGGTGAGATGTTCAGTGTAGTAAAAATGGAGCCTTTGATATCAAAATAGTGGCGGGAGCGAGGGTGAGCACATCCCCATTTACCTCATTAAGCTTGTTTGGCCTGTGCCTACTGCAGGTGCAGGCCAAACTTCTCCCCCTCAGAAAAGCCTTGGAAATCTTGGAGCTACATAAAAAGAGCAGGGGCCTACTGAACTGTGCCTCTGCCCTTTCCTCCTGACAACAACAACAACAACGTGTATTTATACAGCGCCTTTAACGTAGCAAAACATCCCAAGGCGCGGCACAAGAGTATTTTAAGGCAAAAAAATTGACACCGAGCCACATAAGGAGAAATTAGGGCAGGTAACTAAAAGCTTGGTCAAAGAGGTAGATTTTAAGGAGCACCTTAAAGGAGGAAAGAGAGGTAGCGAGGCGGAAAGGTTTAGGCAGGGAATTCCAGAGCTGAGGGTCTAGGCAACAGAAGACACGGCCACCAAAGGTTGAGCGATTATAATCAGGGATGCTCAAGAGGGCAGAATGAGAGGAGCGCAGATATCTCGGAGGGTTGTGGGGCTGAAGGAGATTGCAGAGATAGGGAGGGGCGAGGCCAGGGAGGGATTTGAAAACAAGGATGAGAATTTTGAAATCGAGGCACTGCTTAACCGGGAGCCAATGTAGGTCAGCGAGCACAGGGGTGATGGGTGAACAGGGCTTGGTGCGAGTTAGGACACGGGCAGCCGAGTTTTGGATGACCTCAAGTTTACATAGGGTAGAATGTGGGAGGCCAGCCAGGAGTGCGTTGGAATAGTCAAGTCTAGAGGTAACAAAGGCATGGATGAGGGTTTCAACAGCGGATGAGCTGAGGCAAGGGCGGAGACGGGCGATGTTACGGTGGTGGAAGTAGGCGGTCTTTGTTATGCTGCGGATGTGTGGTCGGAAGCTCATTTCAGGGTCAAATATGACACCAAGGTTGCGAACAGTGTGGTTCAGCCTCAGACAGATGTTAGGGAGAGGGATGGAGTCAGTGGCTAGGGAACGGAGTTTGTGGCGGGGACTGAAAGCAATGGCTTCGGTCTTCCCAATATTTAATTGGAGAAAATTTTTGCTCATCCAGAACTGTATGTCGGACAAGCAGTCTGACAATTTAGAGACCGTGGAGGGGTTGAGAGGAGAGGTAGTGAGGTAGAGCTGGGTGTCGTCAGCGTACATGTGGAAACTGATGCTGTGTTTTTGGATGATGTCGACAAGGGGCAATATGTAGATGAGAAATAGGAGGGGGCCAAGGATAGATCCTTGGGGGACACCAGAGGTATCGATGCGGGAACGGGAAGAGAAGCCATTGTAGGTGATTCTCTGGTTATGATTAGATAGATAAGAATGGAACCAGGCAAGTGCAGTCCCACCCAGCTGGACGACGGTGGAGAGGCGTTGGAGAAGGATGGAGTGGTCAACCATGTCAAAAGCTGCAGACAAGTCAAGAAGGACGAGGAGGGATAGTTTACCTTTGTCACAGTCACAAAGGATGTTATTTGTGACTTTGATGAGAGCCGTTTCGGTACTGTGGCAAGGGCGGAAACCTGATTGGAGGGATTCAAACATGGAATTGCGGGAAAGATGGGCACGGATTTGGGAGGCAACAACACGTTCAAGGACTTTGGAGAGGAAAGGGAGGTTGGAGATGGGGCGGTAGTTTGCAAGGACGGAGGGATCAAGGTTTGGTTTTTTGAGGAGAGGGGTGATGACGGCAGATTTGAGGGAGAGGGGGACAGTAGCTGAGGAGAGAGAACCGTTAACAATATCAGCTAACAGAAAAGGAAGTTGGGTGGTCAGCAGTTTGGTGGGAATAGGGTCGAGGGAGCAGGAGGTGGGTCTCGTGGACAAGATGAGCGCAGAGAGGTCATGAGGGGAGATCGGAGAGAAACTGGAGAAAGATGTGAGTTCAGGGCTAGGGCAGGGGGGAACTTAGAGGAAGTATGGCCCAGTGGGCTAGAGGAAGGAAGGGAAGTGGCAGAGGCAGCTGAACAAATGGTCTCAATCTTAGAGACAAAGAAGTCCATGAGCTCCTCACACTTGTTGTCGGCGGTGAGGGTGGAGGAGACAGGGGAGAGGGGTTTAAGAAGATGGTTAGCAGTAGAGAATAGGAGCTGGGGCTTATCTTTGCATTCCAGAATGATTCTGGAATCGTGAGCAATTTTGGCAGACGAGAGCAGGGCCCGATAGTGCTTTATGTGGTCCAGCCAGATCTGACGGTAAATGGCTAAACCAGTTGTCCGCCATATCTGTTCAAGTCTGCGTCCCTTGGACTTAAGGGAGCAAAGATGAGAGCTGTACCAGGGGGAACGGCCAGGGTGAGAGAGGGTAATTGTTTTAGTAGGAACTAGGGCATCAAAGATAGTGGTGAGGGTGTGGTTGAGCAGATCGGTAGCTGCAGAAATGTCATGGTGAATGGAGGGCCAGAGGCTGGATAGTTGGGATTTCATAAGTGCAGTTGTAAGAGAGTTGGGAGAGTTTTTTCCAGGGGTGGACACAGAAGGAAGTAGGGTTGGGGGCGGGGGGGGGGGTGCGGGTGGTGGGTGGAAGGGGGATGTGGGTGGAGAACGATACGAGGAAATGGTCAGAGATGGCCTTATCTGCAATTGACACGATGGAGTAGCGAGGCCACAAGAGATGGCAAGGTTGACCTTTGCACCAGGGGATTAGGGTGTTGCTTGGAACAAGGGTCAGGAAAATTGTCTCTCAATTTCACTCAACTTATCTGGTAGGGAGTGGGGGCGGTAGATTTACCCCCCACCACCCCAAACGCAGTATGGGTGGTCAGCCACCAATAGACCCGACTGGAGTTCGGTTCATTTTGAAGATTGGGTCTCGTTAGCATTGGGTTGATGGACTGTGGGTGGAAAAGTAATGCTCTGGAGCAAGCCACCGGCTCTGGACCACTGCAATATCGGGGCGTCCGCAAAGCCTTTGGACTGGAAGGCGGTAGGTCCGGGGGAGGAGTCTATTCACAGGAGGGGTTTGGGGAGGGCGCAGTGATCTAGGTTATTTTCAGGAAGCCAGGAGGAGAAGCCCTGTTCCTCGAGTCCCTCCAAAAATAAATTAAAACTTTTGGGCTCCTCTTTGGCTCGACCAGCAGCAAGAATTGCGTGGAGCGTGCACTCCATCCAGCAATGTCCTAAAATGGCAATTGGGGTCCCATGTATGTCGTAGGACTCCGATTTGCATATGAAAAGGGCCTACCACCTGAATCAGGTGGGCACTCTGCTCGCCCAGCGGTAGGTCCCAGGGAGGATAGGGATGTCCTCGGCAGCAATCCCACCACTTTTGGGTTGCTAGAAAGCCTCAAAATCTCCCCTTCCTCAGGAAATTAAATGAGTGGGATAGAAACTACAACAAGGCAGATTGTTCAGGGTCAGAAGAAGGAATGAGCTTGCTGGCCAATTTACCTTTCTTCCTCCCGTGCTTAAAGCAATTTAAGGTTACGATCAGCTTCAATATTACACAGAATTTACAGCATAGAAACAGGCCATTCGGCCCAACTGGTTCATGTTGGGGTTTATGCTCCACACGAGCCTCCTCCCACCCTATTTCATCTCACCCTATCACCCTATCCTTTCTCCCTCATGTACTTACCTAATTTCCCCTTAAATGCATCCATGCTATTCGCCTCAACTACTCCACGTGGTGGCAAGTTCCACATTCTAACCACTCTGGGTAAAGAAGTACCACCCTAATCTTCATCTTCCTCTCTCACCCCCAACCCCCTGCTCTTCCTGAAAGCATGGACTCCTGCTGGGTGCCTGAGCCAAGTGATCAATAGGAAAAACTGCATTTACAAATACTGGGTGTTGTATGAAACTACGTTATAGATCACCCGACATGTGTGTGTATAATTGAAAGCTCTGTCTGGTATATCTATCATTAACCGGCAGGAAGTTTCACTGTGCTGATAAAACTGCTACAAAATATATAGCCCATGCCTTCCTGGAGCCCCACGAATGAGAAAATATCTCTCCGTACCAGTACATGACTGTTTACTAAAGGTATTTATGCTCTTTTAAGTTGCTCTGTCTTTATTAAGACCAGCTGATAGCTGTTTTACTTAAAGCCCTCCTTTAATGTTGAGCCAAAAAATACCTTGTGGAGCTATATTGCTAACGTGCCCACTAATTAATTGTAGCTATTAAGGAGGAATGTACTTTTTAACAGAAGTTTATTACCCACCAACGGAATTGTGGGAATGTGAAATTTAGACACATGCGATTCCCGAGAATGTGATTTAATTTATGGGAACCAATAAAAAGCAGCAAATCACAGCGCATATGCAATTATGAGCTTTTAGCACTCTTGAAGCAGCGATCTAGGGACTTAACTAGTAAAATATTGATGTTTGTTCACCCAGTTGTGTGGTGCTTAATTCTGGTAGGAAGTGTATCAAAGCAACATTCAAAAGGCCAGCATTCCAGATCAGGCCCTTGCCTTCCTGTCACCACCGGAGTGGGCCAACATGGGGAGATTATTGGTGGCGCAGAACAGCACCCCCCAAACAAGTAAAGGAAGCAACCACCATGGTCGCAAGTGATGGATCCAATCAATGTGCTGGCAGCAGCTCTGAGGACCCGCGGGCAAAGACAGAAGGAGTTTCGTAACTTTTTTTAAAATTTGTTCACGGGATGTGGGCGTTACCAGCCAGGCCAGCATTTATGGCCATCCCTAATTGCCCTTGAGAAGGTGGTGGTGACAACTGAGTGTCTCGCTCGGCCATTTCAGAGGGCAGTCAAGAGTCAACCACATTGCTGTGGGTCTGGAGTCACAGATAGGCCATGCCGGTAAGATTTCCTTCCCTAAAGGACATTAGTGAACCAGATGGGTTTTTACAACAATACGGTCGTTTCATGGTCACCATTACTGATACTAGCTTTTTTTTAAATTCCAGATTTATTTAATTAACTGAATTTAAATTCCCAGCTGCAGTGGTGGGATTTGAACTCACATCTAGAAGTGCAGGCCTCTGGATTACTCGTCCAGTAACATAACCACTATGCTACCGTACCCTAAAAAGGACAATGTGAAGCCTACATTTTATGGTAAAGTAGCAGCAAAGGACACTCGAACATGAAGGAAAGTATGAACTTTTAAAGGTAAGGGCCTTGAAATTCTGTGTGGGTTCTACTGATCTTTGTCTTGAACTCATAGGGTATTGATGTAAATGGTTGACAATGACCGTTTACTTGGGGCTTCTGCCTGTCTCCCATTGACATAATGGCAGGAGACCAGTCAAACCAGCATACAATTTTTTATGTCCCTTATTTTTACATCAGTTTTATTTCTCCTATTTTAGGCTCAAAACTAACTGTTGGATGCAAAATCATTTTGTATGTCACTCTGCATTTTGGTGAGATTAGATTGCTCACCTTCCAAAGCACTTTGAATAACCCCCAGTATGAAGACAATGCCTTCCTCTTGCATATGCTGGTTGTGAGTTGAAGCTGCCCACCGTGCTGATGTGTCACTGTGGCCCGGAAATGATTCTGATCTTCTCCCACTTCACCAGCTCCGATGATTTTCCTGGCTTATCTCTTTTTCCCTTGATTATCCAGCTGGTGTTTATCAGTCCAGAGGTGGCTTTGTAGAAAATGCTTCCAAATGTGTGACATCTTTTTGCTCAACACCGCAATCTCCAGTGTTCCCTGGATCCCCTCTCCTCTGGGACTGTGGTGTTTTCTCTCACTGACTAGGCTAGGTATTCTGCGGCGAGTGTCTCACCTCCTGACTCCCCAAAGCCTTTCCACCATCTGCAAGGCACAAGTAAGGAGTGTGATGGAATACTCTCCACTTGCCTGGATGAGTGCAGCTCCAACAACACTCAAGAAGCTCGACACCATCCAGGACAAAGCAGCCCGATTGATTGGCACCCCATCCACCACCATAAACATTCACTCCCTCCACCACCGGTGTACCGTGGCTTCAGTGTGTACCATCTACAAGATGCACTGCAGCAACTCGCCAAGGCTTCTTCGGCAGCATCTCCCAAACCTGCGACATCTTCCACCTAGAAGGACAAGGGCAGCAGGCGCACAGGAACACCACCACCTCCAAGTTCCCCTCCAAGTCACACACCATCCTGACTTAGAAGTATATCGCCGATCCTTCATCGTTGCTGAGTCAAAATCCTGGAACTCCCTACCTAACAGTACCTTCACCACACGGACTGCAGCGGTTCAAGAAGGCAGCTCACCACCACCTTCTCAAGGGCAATTAGGGATGGGCAATAAATGCTGGCCTTGCTAGCGACGCCCACATCCCATAAACGAATAAAAAAAAAACTAACATTGACCCTCACTAACATTGGCCCTTCCTTCTCTGAAATGTTGATGGCATCCTTAACAGGAAACATGCCAGATATGGATATATAAGAATGATCTGCAGAAATATGAATGAAAAAATTGTGTTCGTTGCTATTATATGGCACCATAAAATGTTCTTTTTTTGTATCAAGTTTAAAGTTGTATCTATTTCTACTTCATTGGCTATAAAGTGTTTAGGATGTCCTTGGGTCATGAAACGCGCTATATAATTGCAAATCTTTCTCTTTCTTTCTTTAGTACAGGTTTTAATTCTGGCCTAATCTGCACAAGGATTTACGAGAGTTTGAAGGATATCTTCGTAGCAGGGCAAAGTCTAATGAACTGTGTATTATGGGATATTTTATTGCAATTTGAGGAAACAGTAATAAGTGTTCCATTCGAAGCTGGTTTGTTATTTCCTCCTTTTACATAATATTTCAGTTAATTATAGTCCCAGCTGATAAAACTAGGAAAACAATTAAATACTTCCTGAATATAATTGAATGCCTGTCACTCCTATTTGTACATACAACTAAATACTGCAGTCTCTCCCCCACCCTGTGCAAAGCCTGGTGTAATTAGCCTAGTATTTGTAGACAAACAGTTATAATGCGATCTGACCTGGCAGAAAATAAAGTCACTCCATTTTTAAAAGCCCTAAGTATAGATCTGTTTCGTTTTATATTGACCTCCTGTGTAGGTCTCTTAAGTTATTACTTTTATTGGAAAATGCATCTTTTTTCGTTTATTCCAAGTGACTTGCAACTGGATTTTAATGGCCGTAAAGTCGGGAGCTTCACGAGGGAGAATTTGGTCCTCGTCGTGCCCATTTTTCCTGGAGGGGAAAAAGGACCAATTTTGGGGGGAAAAATCCCGGGCTGGATTTTCTCAATGGAGACATGCTGGAAGCGGGACTGCTGGTTTTCTGGTTTCAGTCCCGCCCCCAGCGACGTCTGACCAACCCACGCTGTTTTCCCTTGATTGGCCTTGTTAAACCCGCCGGCCAATTAAGGGAAAGCCAGTGACAGATGACGTCAGCATATGACGCTTCATCTGTCGAAAATTTTTCGACAGATAAATTGTTAGCGTTTGACAGCTTTGAGAAGCTGTCAAACACTGACAATCTCTATTCTAAGGCGAGCCCTTGCACACAAGCTCACCAAGACCTCTCTCCACAGCAGAAAGCAGATGGCTGCTGCATCTGAGAATGCAGCAGCCATTCTGTCATCTCTGCCGTTGAGATGAGGAGCCTCCGGGTCCTCAAAGGTTGAAGCCTGCAGAAAGAAGCAAAGGTAAGGAAACTTTTTCCAACACTTTACACTCATCTCTCATACTTACCTGTCCACACTTGCACCCATCACTCACCTCTACAGCTGACATTTCGACCCCTCTCATCCCCGCAGACCCACGGCTCGCCTCGCTGACCCTGGCGGGGTTTCCCGACGTCGGGAAGCCTGCATCAGCAGGCCTAAAATGGGGAAAAGCCTCTTAACTACCTGTTAACAGGCAGTTAATTGGCTCGAATCCCCTTCCCACCTTGAGCAAACGGGTCCCTGTGCGAGTCGGGGACCCGCTTCCCGGGAAGATGGTTCGGAGGCGGGTTGGGAGGGGGGTTCGGACCCGTTCCCAATTTTTTCCCATTTTCCCAGCAGTCCCGCCTCCAAACCCGCCTCCTCAGGGCTGGTAAAATACAACCCCCCCGAGTCCAAAGGGTGCCAGAAATACGGCTGACGAAATATTGGGAAGGCCGAAGCCATTGTCTTCAGTCCCCGCCACAAACTCCGTTCCCTAGCCACCGACTCATTCCTCTACCTGGAAACTGTCTGAGGCTGAACCACACTGTTCGCAACTTTGGTGTCATATTTGACCCTGAAATGAGCTTCCGACCACATATCCGCACCATCGCTAATACTGCCTAGGGAGCAATAGTGTTCCGCCCCGCTTCAGAGCACTCCTGAAGGTTTAGGTATTTAGGTATTTTGTGTAAATAGTTTTTTTTTTTACTATGACAAAAATGCAAACAAAGAGGAATGTAGTCGGAAAATGCTAGTTGTTTTATAGTTAAATCTATGGCCTAGATATTAACAGGTGCAGGTTACGTCGGTGGGAGGGCGAAGTTTCGGACAGGACTTTGTACTTGACAGGTTCCCCGCCCGGAAGACAAGTACTGAGGGAGTACAGTATTGTGTTGCCTTGCAGATAAGATATTAAATCGAGGCCCTGTCTGCCCTCTCAGGTAGACGTAAAAGATCCCAGGGCACAATTCAAAGAAGAGCAGTGGAATTCTCCCAGTATCCTGGCCAAGATTTATTCCTCCACCAAATACGGACTAACATTGCTGTTTGTGGGTCCTTGCTTTGCTCAAACTGACGGCTGTATTTGCCGATGAGATTTGTCATCATGGAACAACTTTGACTACAAAGGGGATCTGCTTACCTTATGCCCCCAACCTCAGGAGGACAGTTACTAGGTGGTCATTAGATAACAGGTATGGCTTTCAGCCCTCGCCTTGTGTCTCAAGCATCATCTTAGGCATTTTGTAACTGAGACATACCATTTCTATATTAATACTAATATTCTACACAATGGCCACTGTGTTCCATCAGCGATACTTGTGGTACCCTCCTCAGTCTTTCTGGTGAACACAAAGCTGGGTGGGAATGCAAGTTGTGAGGAGGATGCAAAGAGGCTTCAAGGGGATATAGTCAGGCTAAGTGAGTGGGCAAGAACATGGCAAATGGAATGGAATGTGCAGAAATGTGAAGTTATCCACTTTGGTAGGGAAAAATAGAAAAGCAGAGTATTTTTTAAATGGTGAGAGATTGGGAAATGTTGGTGTTCAGAGGGATCTGGGTGTCCTTGTACACGAATCACTGAAAGTACAGCAAGCAATTAGGAAAGCAAATGGTATGTTGGCCTTTATTACAAGAGGATTTGAGTATAAGAGTAAAGACGTCTTATTGCAATTATATAGGGCCCTGGTGAGACCACACCTGGAGTATTGTGTACAGTTTTGGTCTCCTTACCTAAGGAAGGATATACTTGCCATAGGGGGAGTGCAACGAAGGTTCACCAGACTGGTTCCTGGGATGGGGAGATTGTCCTATGAGGAGAGATTGAGTAGACTCGGCCTATATTCTCCAGAGTTTAGAAGAATGAGAGGTGATCTCATTGAAACATCCAAAATTCTTACAGGTTAGATGCAGGGAGAATGTTTCCCCTGGCTGGAGAGTCTAGAACCAGGGGTCACAGTCTCAGAATAAGGGGTCGGCCATTTAGGACTGAGATGAGGAGAAATTTCTTCACTCAGAGGGTGGTAAATCGTTGGAATACTGTACCCCAGAGGGCTGTGGAGGCTCAGTCGTTGAGTATATTCAAGACAGAGATCGATAGATTTTTGGATATTAAGCGAATCAAGGGATATGGGGTTAGTGCAGGAAAGTGGAGTTGAGGTCGAAGATCAGCCATCATCTTATTGAATGGCGGAGCAGGCTCGAAGGGCCAAATGGCCAACTCCTGCTCCTATTTCTTATGTTCTTATTTTCTTTTGTTACATTTCTTGTGTTTGTGACAAAGCAAACAGAGGAAAAGGAGGTTGAGGGGACTAACTTGTGCACATGGATCACGAACATGAGCAGCCAGTGATTTGTATTCTTTGCTGTACTATATTGAACTGCAGATTATCACAAACACTTCATTATTTAGTTGGATAGGAAACATACCAGAAAACAAAGTCAAGAATTTTTTTAAAGAAAATACTTACCTGAATGTGGAGTTCGGAGGAGCAGGAGTGCTCCTCCCGGGTCCACTGCAGTGCCAAAGAACGTTTCCCGCCCCCGCTTGTCCCCCTCCCTCCTCACTGTCGCCCCCCTTCCCTCCTGGCCACTTCACCCCCTCTCCCAGGACCCACACGAGGGCTGTTGCTGGCAGCATTGCTTCAATCCGTTAGCCCCGAACCATTCTTCTACCACATCGTTTATTTTACTGATTGAAAATAGTCGATGAAAGAAGTTTAGGTTTCAAATCTTGCCTCGTATTGAAACTACCGGTGCCTGAAGCAAGAAAAACTGAATTAGAACGAGATATTTGTGAAGCGATACATATTATCTTGAACAAAAATAAAACTCAAAGCATGTGTGAGGAGAAACTGTACACTAAAGACTGTAAAATGCAATTGAACTGCCAAGGAAAACATTATGGGTAACAACAATAGAGCAACATAATTGAGTATTCTGCCGTTGATTTGTACGCTATTTAAAATACGGAGCATGTCCATTTCTGAAGCTCTACAGAAACCATAATTAAATAGCACAGCTTTCCTTCCAGGAACTGAAGCCAGTACTGACATCTCATCATAAACTCAGTAAGGGTGAATAGGTGATCAGAAAAACATGTGGCTAAAAATTCCTCAATGCATTGAATTTATCCCAAGGGCAAAGTCATAATGAGTACATGACTTCGGGATAAATATAATGTGTGAAAGAAATTCTGGCCTCTGATGTCATCAGTACTTCCATATTTGCTGAAATGAAGTGAAAGTTGACCATCAAAACTTTTGAAATAAATTTTGGGAGGGGAAATTACTTTTCACTTAAAGGCAAATGCAAACAATCTTACTGGCAATGTCTTATTTTTTCAGGAGACCTTATCTAAGTATAAAATATTATTTCACCTTCGTCAAAAATACATGATAGGGCCCTGGCGCAAAGACAATTTTTTTCCCTCAGTGAATTGCACTGACAAATGTGATCAGACAACTTGTTACAATATTTGGGGATCTGTCTGGAGACACAAGCCCTAGTTTTAACCTGGGGTGAGAGGTCAGTGTGGGGCCGTCAAGGCGAGCGCCAGTCTTGCTCAGTCTTGCCAGGGTGAGGCCCGGGCCATTTTAACTCCTGGGCCTCATTAATCAAAAATGAGTGCAGGCCCGAACCTGGCAGTAATGATGTGAGGCCGACAGGTGGGAGCTGGGCCGTGTGCAGCAGGAGGCCGACACCAGGGACCCACGGGAATACACCCAGCAGTCAGGTAAGTGGATCGGAGGGGGGCATTTCATGGCACGACTCGAAGAAGAGCAGGGACCTCTCTTCGTGGCAACATTTCTCTCTCAACCAACACTACCTAAAACAGATGAACTAATCTTCATCTCATTTTCTGTTTGTGGGACCTTGCTGTGCATAAATTGGCTGTCACATTTACCTACATAACAACAATGACTGAAAGAAGAAAGAAAGAAATTGCATTTCTACAGCACTTTTCACGACCTCCGGACGTCGAAAGCGCTTTACAACCAATTAAGTATATTTGAAGTGTAGCCACTGTTGTAATGTAGGAAACATGGCAGCCAATTTGCACACAGCAAGCTCCCACCAACAGCAATGAGTTAATGACCAGAAATGCATTTCAAAAGTAATTCATTGGTTGTGAAGTGCTTTTGAATGTCCTGAGATCGTGATAAGGTACTATATAAATGCAAGTTCTTTCAGTTTTTAGATTTGTTCATAGCACAGATCGACTATCAAGTAAATAGAGAAGAATATTACTAACACAGTCTGATTTATTTCCAATTCTGAAAAGTAGTACTGCTTACAATATGAAGTTTGGTGAGATTTGTGAATTCTAACATTAGTTCATCGCTGTTTGACCCCAAATAGCATAAAGTATCTTTTGAGCAAGGAAGGTTGCAGGAATACAGTTCATCATCGGCACCCTAACATTCCAAAGCTGCAAGTGAGCCATCTTCAATTTCTGACTCAACTGGAATCAAATCCAAACTGCAGGGCTGATTTTCAAGTATGCGCTGTAAGTAGGGAACCTTCTCTGATGACTGGAAAATCGCAAACTGCCCAAACAGACCGAAAATCACGGGAAATGCGCCCACGAGTTCCTGATATGCACGGCTGACATGCAAGAGTCCCATCGACACCATGGCTGCGATTTCGCTCGGCGGGTCTGGGGCGGCCGGGGTCAGTGGCAGGGTGCGACCCTGCTGCTGGCTCCAGTCCGCTCTGTGAAATGAATTTTACGAAGATTAGGCTTGTTAAGCCCACCCAGCGCGTTTGGCGGCCAATTGAAGGAAGTGGCACCCGACCACATTGCACAGGAGGTCACAAGCAGGGATGTCTTCAGGAGGACCAGGCTGCAGTGGCGCAACCCTTTCAATGATCTCAGTCGATCACAAAATGTTACTGCAAAGCCGCACTCAACCTCATCCTGCTGTGCCACTCATCACATCCCCATCACTCTGCCTTCCCTACCCTACTCCTGCACATCCTTACTCACACCAACTTACCTTGCACCTCCACCCATCCCTCTCTATCTACATTATCACTTCCCCATCTCACTAGCCACCCCTCACAATCACCCTCATCCTACTGCAATCATACCAACTAACAACACACAAGGGTAGGCACTTGGGTGTTTTAGCCAATGTTCATGTGAAGTTTCTTTTAATGTGCTGCCAAACATTGAAATCTTTATTTTCAACACTTTGCGTTCTTGGACAGATTTGTGTGCACCTTTGGAAGTGGCTTAGTGAGTTGCAGTGAATGGTGAGACATAACGGTACCCCCCGCAATGGTGATGAGTGTGAAAGGAATGGCTTGGGCATTGTAGGGATGCTTTATAGTGTTGGTGTGGGGTGGTGCCAACCTGGTGCATCATGAAGCAGCCAGGGTGTACAGCGTCAAGTGAAGTAAATCTGGCCATGATGAGGCCATCCCTGGCATCCCGGGCAGCAATGTGGTCGGGTGCTGATGCCCTGTGTCCTGTGCAGCACCAGCTGATTGCGGAGAAGGTTGGTGTTGTTGTTGGTGCTGCTGGTGTGCCTGGTGCTGCTGGTGTTGGGGCTGATCGTGGTGGGATTCTGAGGACCAAGGTGAGATTTTTTCAAGGGCACCGATGCTGATGGAATAGATGGCAGGTGAGGTTGAGATGACAGAAGCGATCTGTCAGTGGTGAGAGAGGTTGTTCCAATGAGGTGACACTGGATAGAGAGTTTGCTCCAAACACTTGCAAGTTGCATAAGGCTCAATCTGTCTTCCAAATGCAGTAAGCAACAGCTTCTAACCTTGCAAAGTGAACACCTATGAAATGGCAGCTTTTATAGACCATTTGCAGCTGTCAAGTTAAGAAATCATCTCATGCTGACACAACACCCGACCTCCTTACCTGGCGCGATCCCCGAGCAGCGGGGAAGCCATTGGCAAACTCTTATAACTCAGCAGCAATTTGATAATGACCAGATAATCTGTTTTAGTGATGTTGATTGAGGGATAAATGTTGGTCAGGTCTCTGGGAATAACGCCTCTGCTCTTCTTCGAAATAGTGTTATGGGATCTTTTACATCCAGCTGAGAGAGATCATATATTGCTGGAAAGTAAAAGACTTTTATATTGTCCTAAATGATGGCGGGGGGCAGGGCTGGGGAAACCAGTTAATTTCCCTGCCTTCCCTCGGCAGGACTGCCAACCTCAGGTAAGAGCAGACTAGGGGAGGTGGTACTGATTGTGGCAATGATGGGAAGATCACTGGATGCCCTGAACAAGGCTAAGGCCACCGCTCCCTTTCTTCTGCCTGCAGTGTTGATGTTGGCTCATTCCAAGCCATTAGCCCAAGCTTCGGATTTGTTCTTCAGCAGGCTTGTGCCCTTTTTAACGTCGACTCCTCCTCCTTCTGGTGCTGCAGTGAGTCTCCTGTTGTAACATCACTTTTGTTTCCTTGTGTGTAGTTGTGGGCTCCCTAGGAATCTAGTTACCACTGAGAACTCACCATGCACATATAATTATCCCTGTTAATAATTAATCTCTGTATAATGGGAAAGTGGGTCGGGGTCATGGCAGTGTCCGGGGAATATGGCTAGGGGTCATGGCACTGTCCGGGGAATATGGCTCGGGGTCATGGCACTGTCCGGAGAATGGCTAGAAGTCTTGCCCCGACCCACCTCTGATGATCATACTGCCCTGGAGGAAAATCCAGGCCAGATGGTCTATAGCAAGCAATGTTTGAGCCTTTGGTGATAATAAACGTCGATCTATGTACACACTGTGCCAGGTTTTTTATTGCTATGTAAACACTTTATTTTCTTGTTTAACTTTCTACCTCTTTAGGTTCTGTAGTGTTGACCCTAGCCAGCATACTTTAAGACAGGACTGGTCAGCTGGTCTTTTCTGCCCCTTATCAATTTGAGCTGGGATCCAAACTGGCAACTTTCAACAAAGCCAAATGAACACAACATAAAACATACTAGCTGTGGTATGCATCTGGAACATGGCTTGAAATATATCAACAGCCTCGCTAGCAAAAGAACTAATACAATAAAACACACATAAAAGGTCATAATATTTAGTTTTTTCTCTATTCATTCCCAGGATGTGGGCATTGCTGGCAAGGCTGGCATTTATTGCCCATCTCTAGTTGCCCTTGAGAAGTTTATATGGATTGTACAGAAACAGACCATCCCAAATGTACTTCTTGACCTCTATGCAGCATTGGGGCTCCGATTAAATTAATAAACTATTTAATACATGAAGTAGAGCAAATATTTTGCATATGCCATTTGATATGGATCATATTTAAATCGTATCGAAACCAATTTAAGCAGTAAATTCCCCTGTAAAGTCGGAAAATCCCAATATGGGTGGGGATAATGCAGGAACAAAAGCACAAGTGATCTAACATAGAAACATAGAAACATAGAAGATAGGAGCAGGAGTAGGCCATTCGGCCCCTCGAGCCTGCTCCGCCATTCAATGAGATCATGGCTGATCATCCAAATTCAGTACCCTGTCCCTGCTTTCTCCCCATATCCCTTGATCCCTTTCGCCTTAAGAAATATATCTATCTCCTTCTTGAATATATTTAATGAATTGGCCTCAACTGCCTTCTGTGGTAGAGAATTCCACAGGTTCACCACTCTCTGGGTGAAGAAATTCCTCCTCATCTCAGTCCTAAATGGCTTACCCCTTATCCTTAGACTGTGACCCCTGGTTCTGGACTCCCCCGCCATCGGGAACATCCTTCCTGCATCTAGTCTGTCTAGTCCTGTTAGAATTTTATAAGTTTCAATGAGATCCCCTCTCATTCTTCTAAACTCTAGCGAATACAAGCCCAATCGTCCCAATCTCTCTTCATACGTCATTCCTGCCATCCCAGGTATCAGTCTGGTGAATCTTCGCTGCACTCCCTCCATGGCAAGAACATCCTTCCTCAGATAAGGCGACCAAAACTGCACACAATACTCAAGGTGTGGTCTCACCAAGGCCCTGTACAACTGCAGCAAGACATCCTTGCTCCTGTACTCGAATCCTCTCGCTATGAAGGCCAACATACCATTTGCCTTCTTACCCACCTGCTGCACCTGCATGCTTACCTTCAACGACTGGTGCACAAGGACTCCCAGGTCTCGTTGCACTTCTCCTTTTCCCAATCTATTGCCGTTCAGATAATAATCTGCCTTCCTGTTTTTGCCACCAAAGTGGATAACCTCGCATTTATCCACATTATACTGCATCTGCTATGCATCTGCCCAATCATCCAACTTGTCCAAATCATACTGGAGTTTCTCTGCATCCTCTTCACAACACACACGCCCATCCAGCTTTGTGTCGTCTGCAAACTTGGAGATATTACATCTAGTTCCCTCATCTAGATCATTAATATATATTGTGAATAACTGGGGTCCTAGCACCGATCCCTGTGGTACCCCACTAGTCACTGCCTGCCACTTGGAAAAAGACTCGTTTATTCCAACTCTTTGCTTCCTGTCTGCCAACCAGTTCTCTATCCAAGTCAGTACCTTACCCCCAATCCCATGTGCTTTAACTTTGCACGCCAATCTCTTATGCGGGACCTTATCGAAAGCCTTCTGAAAGTCCAAATACACCACATCCACTGGTTCTACCTTATCTATTCTACCAGTTACATCCTCAAAAAATTCCAGTAGATTAGTCAAGCCTGATTTACCTTTTGTAAATCCATGTTGACTTTGTCCGATCCTGTCACTGTTTTCCAAGTGCTCTGCTATTACATCTTTTATAATGGACTCTAGCATTTTCCCCACTACTGATGTCAGGTCTATAATTCCCTGTTTTCTCTCTCCCACCTTTTTTAAATAGTGGAGTTACATTAGCTACTCTCCAATCCATGGGAACTGTTCCAGAGTCTAGAATTTTGGAAGATGACCAGCAATGCATCTACTATTTCTAGGGCCACTTCCTTAAGTACCCTAGGATGTAGATTATCAGGCCTTGGGGATTTATCGGCCTTCAATCCCATCAATTTCCCTAACACCATTTCCCTACAAATACTGATTTCATTCAGTTCTTCCCTCTCATTAGACCCTTGTTCCCCGACATCTCTGGAAGGTTATTTGTGTCCTCCTTTGTGAAGACAGAACCAAAGCATGTATTTAATTGGTCTGCCATTTCTTTGTTCCCCATTATAAATTCCCCTGATTCTGACTGCAAGGGACCTACACTTGACTTCACCAATCTTTTTCTCTTTACATATCTATAGAAGCTTTTACAGTGAGGATCTTGCTAAGCTGTGACAGATGATCGGATAGATTTAATTTGAAAAGTTCCAATCCAGCGATATGCAATACTAGAAGATATTCTGCTTGCACTGGAGCAGGAATTGAAGTGGATTTACTTGCACTCCGGTTTTATTGAAGTATTACATGTAAAGGGATGTGAATGTTTAATTATTACATTCACGAATGGAGATGAGATGGGATGCTGGAAGATAGTGACACCTCTACTTACAGTGAGAAGGTCAATTATTATTATAGTTAGCAATTTCCTTACTTCGGATTTTTGGAAGTTCAATGGGACCAATGTCAGGAGTGAAGGCCTGAGATTTATTTGGTTGTAAAGTATGTGCTTTGACGTAAGAAAACTACTAGGCACTTGGTCTAAGCGTTAAACAAAGCTTTAATCAACTGTTTTACAACATGGAGATCTAGTTGTCCTTCACTAGTTCCTGTTAAAGAATGTCCTGAGCAAGCTGGGCCCATGCCCGAGTATTTATACTCTCCCTGGACAGCGCCACCAGCAGGCCGCCCAGTATTATGTCATAAGTCATTTCCCATGAATGACAAGACTCATGTCATGCTTCTTCTGCCCAGAGGAGCAATTGGCCAACCCCAAAATACAGCCTCAAGCCTATAGCACCCTGCATCACTCACTCCTACAGTTGCAAGCACCAGCACAGATATATCCACTAGTGGTGGAGGCGGAGCCTATCAGTGAGTTACAGGAGGGAGCATCTGGTGAAGCATAGAACATGAGTGGGGAAGAACAATTGCAGAAGAGACAACCTACCCAACGTTGTAGGGCTTCTTCAGCAACTGATCCCAATGAATTAAATGTTTCAGTCTGGTAGCTTATCATGAACTCTTCATGACTTAAACATGTGCCACATCGCCTGCACAGTTTACGTTTTCCAAATGTTCAATTAGAGAAACGTCTGACTAACTCACAATTTGATGGTGGATGGGCAGTCTGAGAACACAGAAGTGGCCATGGAATCCTCAGTGGCAGAGGGGTAAAGCCTGATGTCATAGCGTACATACGAAAACTCACACCTGCCTGCTGTCTCCAAGGGGCAGGATGTAAATGAGGAAAAGGAATGAGTCAAGGATGAATATAGGGGTAGTCAGGAGGTGTTTGTGTGAAGCAGGAGTAGAAGTCATTGCTAGAGATATACTGGTTATGCTGACACAGATAGGAATGGAACCAATTGGAGGAGGGCCATGGAGGAGAGGGCAGTAAAGGAGGAAGGAATGGTTGACAACGTCTAATGCTGCACAGAGGACAAGGAGAGATACGTGCTACAGTTGCAGTCACAGAGCGGGTCACTGGCAACTTTGAGTAGCTTGTGATTTCAAATAAAACTGTTGGACTATAACCTGGTGTTGTGCGACCTCTCAACTTTGAGTAGGACAGTCTCAATGCTATGGGAAAAGTGCAAGCCAGATTGAAAAAAATCAACAAGGGAATTTTGGAGGAGGTGACCACAGAACTCATGCTGAGGGAATGTTGCATTGTCGAAAATGCTGTCTTCTGATGAGATGCTAAACAGAAGTCTCAACAGTCTGTTCCTGTGGTTTATATGGACATTAAAGATTCTATGACACTATCTGAAGAACAGCAGGGAGTTCTACTAATGTCCTGGACAACATTCCTCCATTAGGCAGTACGACCAATAAGAAACAGATAAACAAACCTTGGTAGTTTGTCGAAAACATTGATGATGGCGAATGGCTGCCATGTTTGCTTACATAACAATGGTCACTGCATACCAAATAGGGATTTGTTATGTTGAAGTGCTTTAAGATGTTTTGACATGATGACGTTCCATATAACTGTAAGTACATATTAGCAAATACAAACAAAGCAAATATATTGTCCAGTAATTTACCAATTCTTGCTTTAAAATTATTTATTTTTCTATAAGACTAGGGTTATCACTTATGATTCTGAGCTATTGCTAAGTAAATCTGAGTTCTTACATGTAGATAAAATCTAACAAAGCCTTCCTAAAACTAAAGCTTCAGAAGACTATAGAATTATTTCTGCTCTTCACATAGAAAACATTTAAATGCTTTTTTGTGAGGATTATTTTCTTCATGGACTATATGAAATCTTATGGCGACTCCACTGAATTTTTATGTTCTAGTAGGAAGCAGGCGACAGAGCAGTGTGCAGCACTCGGCCTGCTTGAAAGTTGTGGAATTTTCCACTGAACTTGCTGTATTCGGGTCATGTGGAAGACAGCCTCCCTGCCCAAATGGCTGTCACATTAGTGCACACACAAAAAAACAACCTACTGCTTTTCACTTTAATCCTAATGCTCAGTGGAGGCAGCAGGATGCCTTCAGATGTCTATTTACAGAATATGTTGACCTTTGCTGACAGCTAGGATTTGTGTTTCTTGTCCCCTGTTCACTTCCTGAGGGGCTCAGGCATGTGAATCGAGAAAAAAATAGGAGAGAACTGCCGATTCAGGGTGAGCGTTGCTTTTTTTTTGAAAGGAAATGTCCTGGACCAGAGCGGGTTATGTAAACCTCGATTTATATAATAGAATAATATACAAACAACTCATATCACATCAAAGAGGAATTATATGTACTGATCAAAATTTCACTTTGATAACAGTCCTTCAATCAAAGCTAATTATAGTTTTAGATTAGAATTGTCACATATATTACAGTTGCTAGCCTGAGTAAGAACATGTTTAGAATAACCTCTGGCATGAGACGTTTCCTGGAAGGGGCAGTCTTGGGTGGCCCAATTCTTCAGCTGGCACGAAAGCAAATTTATGCCTAATAAAGATGCACACTTTTTCCCCTCAAAGTAAATAGAGTAATTATTTTAAAATGGAAGGAAAGAATCAAAGATCAGCATGATGCAACACTATAAACTTACATTACATCGCTTGATTTCCAATTATTGTTTTTATAGCTATCACAATAGAGTTTCAACTAAAGCAAGATACCTCATTGGGTGGACAAGGCAATGTGTTAATGCCACCAAATTTATTTTGCAGCAAAATGAAATAATTTTCTATTTCTAGTAGAGAACACTATCCAATTCTCTGCCACCTGCATCTTGGCCCGAGTGGTTAAAAAAAAGCATTTTTTTAAGATAAACCCTGATGGAGGGGAAGGGGAGAGCAATCATCAATCATTCCAACACTGAGAGTCGCCATTCCTTCCCCCACTGCCAATAAATTGTGAGTTCAGTGCTTAAAGAGTACAGGCTATCCATCTATCAAGATATTTAAATAGTACTTTTTATCACCATAGTGTAAACGGATTCAAAATTAGATGTAAAGCAGTAAACTTTACCAAAATGTATAAAATCAGCAACAAAATACATGGTAAAACATCCCTGTAAAATTCCAACTATACCCATGGATTCCTTCTTTCAAATAACTCAGTAAACGGAAATAAATAAGCCCTTTAAAATTTTCAAGTTGTCTTTTCTTGGTTTATGCATGTTAATGAACTCTTTCATTTAGTTAGCTGTGCTTGCCAAGAGGTAAAGCTTGCTATGTGTGATTTCTAAATTCAGCGTGCCATTGTGATTCTGCAATCAACGTTTGAGATGAAATAATTATGATCGGTGTTTAAGAAACTTAACTGAATCCTCAAATCATTTGATGTGTACGCAAGTTGTCTGACAATGTGAATCTACAGTAGTTGAAGACCACACAGTATCAATTTCAAAGTGATTAATGCTGTACAGTATTCCCATAAACATACAGGATGCACACTCAAGGTTTTGTCTGCCAGAAATTAGTGCGTGAAGATTTCGACTGACGCATTAAATAGATTGAAATGTTCTCGCAATAAAAAGACTGGCGTGTAACTCTTTGTATTAATAGGAGGGTAAAGGTCACGTGATTTATTCTCGTAAGCAACAAAAATAGCTTGATAAACACTAATGCAATAAATCTCTTATAGCAGCTTGTTAAGTCATAGTAAAGATAACAGGCAAACTGCTACAGTTTTAAAATAAACGCCATTTTAAATAAACTGTTGAATTATTATTTGCACATGCTATTCTAAATATTCCACCTTTGAAACCATTAAAAGGAATAATATTTATTATAAAACTGTACTGGACTCAAATCTCTCACCATTTTTGTAGGCATTAAGTATTCTGCTGAACATCTTTTATATAGCATGTTTTTAGTAGGCCTTTTTTGCTTTATACAAGAAGCGTCTGATGAAACAGTAGCTTTAAATGCAGCAGTACTCTATTAGGTTTATCTGCGCTTCATCCTAATTGAGTTTGTACTGTTAAGATTGGCTGCTGCTGTTCTGTGTTGTTTTGCTGCTCCCATCTCTTTGCAGGGCTGCTATTGTTCTTGACACACATTTAGATTAACTGTTTTGGTTTGTTTCTTCCTTCCCCGCAGCAGGTGTACAGAGGACAATGTACCCCAGAGATTGCTTGGCCATTGTGGAATTTTCCACTTGACCAAGCTGTATTCGGGTCGCATGCACTGCCATCTGAATTCCTGGGGAAAGTCATGGAACTTGCAGCAAAGCACGCCTTTTACTTGATCAAAGGTATCCTTTTGTCAAGAATTGCTCCTTCATGGTATCACACCCCTCTATGCAATAGCAGAGTGATGTTATCTGTGTTTTGTTGACAGTTAATACTATCCATTTGTTGTACAGAAGGAGTCACTGGGGAAAATTAAATGTTCCTCAAGTTAGTCCATTTAATTAATGATGGCCTCGTATAATCAAGTGGCAGCCGCCAAGAATGTTTACCGTTTTCCCCAGTTAATGGAGTTATAATGGTTATTGATGATGGATATCCATTCTGCTGTAACCAAGGTTTTAGACTCTTAGGTGGCGATTTTCTGACATCGGAGGAGGCGGGTTTGGAGGCGGGAAAGGCGGGAAAATCAGAAACAATGAGGGCGGGTTTGGAACCCGCCTCCAACCCGCCTCCGCGGGATTTTGCCGGTGCCGGTTTTGGAGGTCGGGAAACAGTCCCGCCTCCAGCTGGCCATAGCGCTAGTTAACATCATTAAAGGCCTATTTTGAGAGGCCCTCGTGATTTTTTGAGCATTTCAGCGTGTTCCACGACCCTCCTAAACCATGTCAGCTAAACCTGGCGGGTTGACTCGTGGGTGGCCTCCTCACAGCTGCAGGTCCACCAATACATCGTTTATTTCATCAAGGATTACTTACAGGTGCCAGAACTTTGCTTTAAAAGGTCTTTGAGCACTTTTAGAAGGCTTTCCGAAGTCGGAGGTGCTGCAGCTTGAATATATCAACTGTGGGACCTCTTTGGAAGACCCTCTCCCCGCTTGCAATGAGCGCTTCCCCAATGGAGGCATCTGCAAGCAGCATGGGAACCATTCGTTTTCTTTCTGCATGGACCTCAGATGAGGATGAGAAGCATCCACGGCAGCAGCAGAACCAGGCAGCTCAGGAACAACAGCAGCAGGAGCCCCAACCTCCTGCTCAGCCACCTGATGCTGCACAGGGCAGAAGGTGCCAGCGCATCGAGGCACCTCGCCGCAGGAGATACCCCCGACAGAGGGTTTACAGACAAAGGATGAGCTACCTCAACATGAGTGAGCAGCAGTGCCAAAGGAGGCTGAGACTTTCGCGAGAGGTTGTCCGAGAGATCTGCGGGCTGCTGCAGCAAGACCTGGTGCCCAGAGGAACGGATGGACATTCCTTACCACCACACTCAACTTCTTTGCCTCAGGCTCCTTCTAGGGATCATCAGCAGACATCAGCGGCATCTCCCAGTCGGCCGCCCACAGTTGCATCACGCAGGTTACCGATACCCTTTTTGCTAAGGCCCACAATTACATCCAGTTCTCGAGGGATCAAGCAAGTATAACCGCCCGTTCGGTTGGCTTTGCAAATATGACAGGCATGCCAATGGTGCAGGGCGTCATAGACTGCACACATGTGGCCCTTAGGGCACCCCATCACAACCCAGCTATCTTTGTCAACCGAAAGGGCTTCCATTCCCTCAACGTACAGCTGGTGTGTAACCACAAGAAGGAGTTCTTGCATGTTTGTGCCAAGTTCTGTGGTAGTTGCCATGACTCTTTCATCCTCCGGCACTCTAGTGTTCCTCCGCTTTTCAATCCGCCAAACCAACTTAACGGATGGCTCCTTGGTGACAAAGGTTACCCTCTGAAGAAGTGGCTAATGACGCTGATCGGGAGGCCAGCTAACTTCGACCAGGTCCATCATCGAGCAAACCATTGGGTTGTTGAAGATGCACTTCCGTTGCCTTGACCGATCAGGTGGAGCCCTGCAGTATACACCATACAGGGTCTCCAGAATGGTCGTGGTCTGCTGTGCACTGCACAACATCGCACAGCGTCGTGGCTTGCAGCTTCCTGATGAGCAAGTGGCTCAGTTCCAGCCCTCCTCAGATGAGGATGAGGAGGAGGAGGATCTGAAGGAGGAGCAGGAGGAGGAGGAGGAGCAGGAGGAGGAGGAGGAGCAGGAGGAGGTCAGAGCTCCAGTGTATCGACCGGCAGCACGCGAGCACATGGCTGCCCGGGATGCGAGGGATGAACTTATCATGGCCAGATTTGCATAGGTTGCCCAAGTTGGCACATGTCCGTGGCTCCATCCTAAGACATCATTGACAATGGACATGACTCTCTGGCCTCCTTTCACTCAGGCCACTAACCTGACAATGCAAGTGTGGCAGAGCCTGCAATGTGGAGCTGCCTAAGATGAAAGAACAGATGCCATAACGCCAACATTTTGGCATCAAATCATTTTAATGCTTTCCAACAGGGATGGCATTTCATCAATACACAGAAACATTCTCCCAATCTGCGCACAGATCTGGAGGTTATATCCCTTGCCAGCTGTACCCACACAGCCTTGGTTTCTTTGGGAGGCCTCTTCCTCCCAGATGAGTGGAAGAGCACCTCCATGCTAGCTGTCACCCCCTCAAACAACATTTGCAGCACCTCATCCGAGAGCCTCGGGGAGGCCCTTGCCTTGGAAATGGACATAGTGGGGGTGATTTTCTCAGCCCCAAGGAGGTGGGTATGGAGGTGGGACTGCTGGGAAAATGGCAGAATTTGGGGGCGGGTGGCAAACCCACCCCCAACCCGCCTCCATGCCATCTTCCCAGGAGGCGGGTTGCCGTCCTGCGCCGGGTCCCATCTCCTTGGAGGCGGGAAGGGATTAAAGCCTATTAACTGCCTGTTAACAGGTAGTTAACAGGCAGAAAATAGGATTATCCCCTTTTTGTCCTCACAAGTGCGGGCTTCCCGAAGGCTCCAAAACATGCCAGGGTCACCGAGGCGAGTAGTGGGTCTGCGGGGGTCGGGGGGGTGCAAAAGTGTGCTGTGAAGGTAAGTGATGGGTGCAAGAATGTAGAGGTGAGTATCTGAGGTAAGTCCTAAGTGTTTTTAAAAGTGTACTTACCTTTGTTTCTTCCTGCAGGCTTCAGTCGGTTTCTATACGGAGAGTCTCGCACCTCTGTGTTGCAGATGAGAGATGTCCGTTGCATTCTCATATGCAACAAACATCTCATTTCTGTAAAAGAAAGAAGGTTGATGAGGTCTTGTATGCAAGACCTCATCAAACTACACAGAATGTCAGTTTTTGACAGCTTCACAGAGCTGTCAAATGGCGACATTTCTTCTTTCAAAAATTCTTGACAGATGACACGTCATACGTTGACGTGCTCTGCAACCGGCTTCCCCCTAATTGGCCTGCTGAACCCGCCGGGCGGGCTTAACAAGGTCAATCAGGGGAAAATCCCGCTGGTTGGCCAGAAGCTGATGGAGGCGGGACTGAAACCCAACAAGTAGGAGTCCCGCCTCCAAAAGCTTCCCATGGAGAAAATCACCCCCAGTGGTTTCTCAGAATATGTTGCAGGTGGTGCAGCATAGGCAGAAATCCTGTGGAATGAGCCAAGGCAGCAAGAAGCCATAAAATCAGACTGGAAAAGTGATGTCAGCAGAGGTGAGTTTCAGTCCCAAAACACTAATTGACCAAGGGCATCCCACACCTCTGAAATCAAGTAGCCAATCAGGGGAATATCGCAAATTTTTGAAAACTATCAGTGGAGGCGGGTTTCAAACCCACCCAAACCGAAACCCGCCTCCATCTCACCTCCAGTGAGAAAATTGCCCCCTTAGCTGTATTTCCTCAGTAAAAAAATTGGATTAAGTTTGCTGTTTTAAATAGTCAAAAAATGGTGGGAAGAATCCTTATATTTTGAATGAGTATTCCCACCTTGCAATTAAACTGCAGTCTGAAGCTTGGTCAATGGTATATCCGAATCACATGTTGATCATATGGGTCAACCTCTTGTATGTCAACTGATTATATTAGTTCATTTTAACTTCTGTAAGTCTTCTAAAATATCAATAGCCTAGAAATTACTCTTAACACATTTAGTGATTAAACACTTAGCTGATTTGTATGACATGTCTTTGTCCATTATTTTAACACTGATGTTCACTCATTTATTTTAAATGGACTAATGCCTCCACAAAAATAACGCACAAAAGCGTGTCATGCGATTATATAAAGTATTTGTCCGCAAATATTGCCAACTGTAATTTCTGGGTGAAAGATTCCACCGAAAAACTGTTGTATTTGATTGGATAATTGGCTGTTTAAAAAAAAACTGAATTCTAGTATTAACACTAAAGTATTTCCCATCCACTGAAAATATTAGAAGCAGTTTTGTTCAACAAATACCGGACAAGTTTTGTTTGTGTTGAGGAATTTATATTGTCAAAGAACTTACAGAAACTATGCGCCACTATGGCAGACAAATTGGCTATTCTATGCAAATAACATAACAATGATTTAATTGGTGGGTTAGGAAATGGATGTATATTCATATTTCTCCACACACTGGGGGAGAAATTCATTATAGCCCAGGAATGGGCGCTAACTTTAGAAAAGTTTGAGATTTAGCGCCAGGCGCTAATGATTAAGACTGCACTCAAAATTTTGTCTCATTGCGGAAAGAAAGGATTGGAGCGCTAAGCCAAGCACTAATGGCCCAGCTCAGTGGCGTTAAACTCAAAGCGCTGACCAATATCGGGTGCAGTCTAATCTGAAGTCATCATCGCCACAGGCTATTCCCAGTACTTAAAGGGGAGGTTCATTGATACTGCAGCACCTCATTCTCAGCAATACTGGCTGTGCAGCTGCCTCAGCAAGGAGAAGCACATCAAGGAGAAGGAGCTGGAGGACTGAAGCAGGTGTGCTCATGGCAGATCCACCTCAGTCGGGTGGTCAGGGTGATTGAATGCTTCACCAAATGCTACATACCACCATCTGTACCACAAGCTTCACACACTGCCCAAAGCACCAGACCCCCAGCGCTCACCCACCAAACAATCTCTACCTACCAACACTCACACCCACATCTCACACCTTGCACACAATGACAGCTATTCAACTATGGCAGGCACAAGGGTCATTAGTTGTTGGAATGATTGTGACATGTGTGATATGTTTATGCATACATTTATTAATGAAGTTTGCAATATTTTGTGGTCTCTCTCATTTCAACTTTGCACCCAGGAGGACGTTGTGATATGGCATGACAGAGGGATGGCATGATGGGCATGTGATGAGCAAAAGGGATCTGGGGTTTAAGTCATCCTGGTGTGAGGCTGGAGGTCTGTTTGGAGGAGATGGCAGAGTTCTGTGACCACCACCTTGGTGATGCGGAACCATCAAATACACTTCTCCTCACTTCATTGAAGGTAGGAGAAGTGCTGTCGGAATACCCTCGGAGGGTAAGGCCTCCTGTTGAGAGCCCTGATGGCCTTCCTCCTCCCTCTGGCCACATGTTCCAGTCTTTCTCGCTGCCTCCACTCCCTCCACCATAGATCCTGGAGGGCGAGGTTGACTGTCAGTACAGCCCTCATTAATGTAAACAAGTGTAGCACTTTGATATGTTGTCAGAATAAATGTAACTAATTTTCAGTAGCCACAACACTCCTGAAACTAAAGAAACTTTAAATGACTGTGCGACAGTTTAATTCAATCTCAAACTGACAAGGAAGCAGTGAAACACCACTAACCTGACAGCTGCGACTCATTACTCATTATCCCTTTAAGCAGCGCCCCTGGAGCCGGCATCCACCTGCTTGACGCCTCCTCTCCCTGTCGCTGTCGGGGCGAGGCGCTAAAGCAGGTGGCGAATTAATTTGGCAGATCGGGCGCCCAGTGAGCGTTGCACGCTCACTGATGTCACGATCTGCCTGACGTTGAAGTACCTGGTGTTAACTGTTAGCGGCAGCGCTACGGGGGGGGGGGGGGGCCGCGGATTTGGCGTGCGGCACTGGATTCGCCTCGCCCCGGCGCTACAGTATCAGCGCCCTGTTACCACCCCTGCCAGGCACTAACGGGAGATGCTAACCAACTGAATTTCTCCCCCACTGTGTTTTTAATCCCAGCTGTGCCACACTGGGAGACTCCAAGAAACGGACATGAGGATAGAGGGGGGTCACACCGAGTTGCTTTTGTGCCTTTACTAATGGCTGGTTTCAGCATTGGGTGAAGCCGAGAAGCATGTGCCTTCTTACCTGGAAATCGGTGGATGGTGTATGACATGGGGAGAACCAGCAATGGGAAAAATACATGAAAAAAGGGAGCCTGACCCTCATTTAATATACAGAAATAATAATATTCCCGTGATTGGTATGTCTTTTTTGTGTGGAAATGATTGTAGGAAAAGGGAAAATATCACATTAACAGTGGTGAACCAGGAAAATCTTGGAGAAAATTAAATAAAAATATAAATACATGGAAAATCTTACAAACAAAAATCAGTTATCATCACTGTTGTGGAAGAAAAGTTAAGCTCTTTTACATTTACATCTCCCACATTACAACAGTGACTCCACTTCAAAAGTACTTCATTGGCTGTAAAGCACTTTGAGACGTCCGGTGGTCGTGAAAGGCGCTATATAAATGCAAGTCTTTCTTTCTTTCTTTCTATTTTTCTCTTCCCCAAACGTTGACACTTTCTTTTAATTCTTAGGTGCCATGAAGTGTTGAGAAATTACAGGCTTTATTAAAGTCTTCAGCTCACACACCTGAACACTCAAACAAACCGTAACGTTAAATAATAATCCTATTGAAATGTTATATATCGCCCTATAAAGAAAAGAACAACTTGTATTTCTCTTGAACTTGTCATATCATCAGGATGTCCCAATGTGCTTACATCCAATTGATTACTTTTGAAATGCAGTCACTGTTGTTATGTAGACACAAGTGGGAGCCAATGTGCACACTGAGCAGACATGAGTGGCAGCAAGAGGAGGAGCGGTGGCATAAATAAAGCGAGAGAAAAGGCCTCGGACAGAGCAGACCTGAGCGGCAGCGGTATATTTATTCAACGAATTCAAAAACAAACAAAATCAAGGAGTGACGTCACAGGACAGCAGATAGGTGATTGGTTGGTGAGTATTACAGCTTTTTTTGCTCTTGAAGCTAGGGAAGTGGGTTAAACTAAGAGCTGAGAAACCACAACTTGCTATTACTTTAGTAAATTAATAACTTAAACTAGATAAACTAATTAATTAATAAAACTAAAATAATTGATTGAATAGAGTGGTCTGCACAGAGTGGCATTAAATGGAGTGCACTTACACAGAGGGCTGGATTTTGTCTTGGGGTCGGGTTGGGGTCGTGTAATCCGCATTTCGTGTTTCCCCCCCCGACTCCAGATTAATGTGGATGCCTGATGCAATTTTCACTTAATTGGGCAATTGAGTTGCAGCATGTGGGAACCCATGAACTAATTAGTGGTTTCAGAGAGAGAGAGAGAGAGAGAGAATGAATTTTTTGCATCCAAGTCCTCTTACACCAAATGCCATGACATTAAATGTAGCAGTATCAGAGGCGACTTTCACACCTGATACTACTACTACCTTCATCACATCTCCGTTGTAATAGTGGACTTGCAGCCGATAGTCAGCTATCCATTTGTGCTCCCGCCAGGTTTCACTGGAGTGTTTCACACCAGGCGTGCTTCACGTCAGAAAAGGGTTAAACTAGCTACAACGTTTCAAAATAGCATTACAGACCCAATTTAGGGCTTGTTAAGGGCTTTAATGGCCTCTCCCGCCTCCAAGAGGCGGGATGGAGTCGGGAACCCCGCGACTGATTTTGTCAAAATCGCGTGGAGGCGGGATGGAGTCGGGATGGTGTCGGAAACCCCGACCCCGCAAATTTAACCCCCCACACGCCTCCAAACCCGACTCCATGGGTCATTCAAAATCCAGCCCAGAGTGTTAAAGTTGGGAATTTGGAGACAGTGGGAATTCGGAGCAGAGTGGGAAGGAGGTGCTGCCTTTTGCTTCCAATAATGGTAGTGCTTTGTGTTACAGGTAAATATTTAATTTCATCTACTTATAACTTAAACTAGATCTAGTAATTAGTTAAAAACTAAACTATAAGCTAAATTAATTGAATAAATAAATGTTAATTCATTAAATAACTAAAACAAGGTTATAAAGTGATGACAGTGCAGGTGGTGTGCCGCAACTGCAGCAGGTGGGAGTTTGTGGAAAGCATTGCGATCCCGGACGACCACGTCTGCAGTAAGTGTCTGAATTTCAAGGAACTTCAGCTCAGAGTTGTTGAGCTGGAGTCTGAGGTACAAATAATGCGAGGCATCAGGGAGGCCGAAGAATTATCTGGACACTTTGATCCAGTAGGCAGTCACACCCCTTAGGTTAGGCAATGGTACAGGTCTGGTTATTGGTCAGGGACAGGAGGGTGTGACTGCAATTCAGGCAGATAAAGGGACCCCAGGTGCAGTGCTGGAGGAGTCTCAGCCTTTGTCCTTATCCAACAGGTATGAGGTTCTTTCTGCCTGTGTGGGTGAGGGCAAAGTCTGCAGGGTGGATGAGCAAACTGACCACGGCACCGTGGTACAGGAGGCCATTCAAGTGGGGGGGAGTGAAAAGGAATGTTGTAGTGGTAGGGGACAGTATAGTCAGGGGTATAGATACTGGTCTATGCAGCCTGCAACTGGTGCTAGGGTTAAGGATATCTCCTCGTGGCTGGAGAAGAATTTGGAGAGGGAGGGGGAAGGATCCAGTTGTCGTGGTCCATGTAGGAACCAACGACATAGGTAGAACTAGGAATGAGGTTCTGCTGAGAGAGGTGAAGGAGGTAGGGACAAATTAAAATGCAGAACCAGAACTCAAAGGTCATAATATCTAGATTGTTACCTGAGCCATGCACAAATTGGCATAGGGACAAGCAGATCAGAGAGTTAAACATGTGGCTCAAAGAGTGGTGTGTGTGGAAGGGGTTTCAATTCATGGGGCACTGGCACCAGTACTGGGGAAAGAGGGAGCTATTCCGTTGGGACAGGCTCCACTTAAACCGGATTGGGATCAGTGTCTTGGTGAATCGAATAACTAGGGCTGTAGATAGGGCTTTAAACTAAAAGGGAGGGGGGAGGGGTCACGTGAGGGGAAATTTAGAAATCTGAAGAGAAAAGTTAAGGCAATTGAACAGTGTAGCGATTTGGGTAAAGATAAGTAGAGTGTACAGGAAGGGACAGAGAGTTTAACGGTAATAGTGCATCAGTGAATAATGAAAAAGTTCAAATTAAAGGGTTTTTATCTGAATGCACAAAGCATTCGTAACAAGGAATCTACAAGAAATTAAACCAGCCTAAATATAAACGAAACAGAAAAGGAGAGCATAGGAAAGACTAAACTAAGGGAGGACATAGATGGCTCGGCAACAAATAGAGTTATAGAACAGGAGTGTAAAAAGATGGTTAAAAATAAAGTGAGAGGAATTGCTATTAAAAATGAGTTAATCTGTCTGTACAGCAATGCACACAGTGTCCGTAATAAAACAGGGGAACTGGACGCAATAATATGTTGCGAGGAACCAGATATAGTAGGGATTACTGAGACATGGCTACAGAAAAATCAGGGCTGGGAATTAAACATTGCAGGATTCAACATATTTAGAAAAGATAGAGAGGGAAAGGGGGAGGTGAAGTAGTTGTACTTATTAGAGATAACATAATGGCAGTAGAAAAAAGTGACGCAGCTATCAGTAAGACAGAAATAGAATCTATGTGGATAGCGATAAAAGATAATAAAGGATCAATCAATCGCGGTAGTCTACACTACCTAATAGTGGAAGGGAGGTGGAGGAAGAAATATGCAAACAAATTAGGGAAATGAGTAAAAATCATAGAATAATAATCATGGAGGATTTCAACTACCCTGATATTAATTGGCCAGAAGAGGTAGGTAAAGGGGATAAGGGAATGGAGGTCCTGCAATGTGTACAGGACTCCTTTCTAACCCAATATGTAAGAAGCTCAACAAGGGAGGATTCGCTACTGGATCTAGTAATGGGGAATGAACCAGTGTAAGAAACTAGGGGTGCCTAAAAATGTATATGGATACGCGAATAATACTGTGTTTAAATGATTGTATGTTTCTGCTCGGGACAAGTAAGGGGTTAATGTATAAGTTTCATTTTCCTGAAAGCTTGTATTAGAATTTGAGACAAAATGTCTTCAGTTAGTTAGCTTAGGTGAGGCATAAACATTCCACAAAGGGGCCCACAGGATGGCCTTGCCTGCCGTATCTGTTGTTTGTAAGTTAGGGTTTTGACTTTGTTAATGTATCTTTAATTTGGCTAACGAAGGCCCAACCTATGTTTCTTCCATTATTACTAATAACCATATTACAATGCTGAGGTTAAATTTGGAGTTTGTTTAGTAGAACTACTTGTGAAGATTACTAAAAGTTAATTAGTATAGAAAGACATAGAATAAAAGGAATTTAGGGGAGTTAAGGTATCCATCTCAAGATGGAGCAGTTTGCTAGATGAAAGTGAGGTAACGACCAGCTGATGTGGGACAGCTCTGGTTTGGGCCTCATGATTGACAGGGGACAAGGCCAGGCCTAATACCAATTGTACCAGGGAGGATAGGGACCAGAGAGATAGGATGAATTCCAATGGAGGACCTTCAAAATGTAAAAACAAGAAAGATAAATTGGCTGAGAACATGAGACCCCTTTGAGGGAGGGCTTTCATCCAAGAATTGAGACAAAGAACTCGACGCCACATTGGGTAATGAGTTTTTAGGGGAATCTCTATAGGTTAACTGGTTTTGGCAATAATTTGGCCTCATGCCCACCCCTAAAAAGCGAATAAAGGTAACACCCTGAGGGCTTGCCCACACAGACGGTGGAGGGGAGAGCTAAACAAAAGTTGGGTTGATCGAACGCTCTTTTGAGAGTGATTCTATGCTCACCAACTCGGAGGTTCTAGACGAGAGGCCACGAGCCAGAGAACTGTTCACGCACACCATCCGTCTGTCCGATCAGGTCCAGTACCAGCTACTTGTCACGGTCGTATGTTTTTGCTGTATTACTAGTGTGTTATATTCCATCCTAAACTCCGATTAAACACAATATACCCACCATATTGGTTTGCCCTCGATCCTGTTTACCAGAGATATGCGAATCTCTACACCAGAGCAGATAAGAGAAGTATAAGTAGGGGAACATCTAGGCAATAGTGCCCATAATATAATACACTTTAAAATAATAATTGATAAGGAAAGAAGTATGACGAAGACCAGGGTAATAGATTGGAGAAAAGCCAATTTTGATGTGCTGAGAATAAAATTTGGGAAAATAAAATGGACAACATTATTGGCAAACAATGATGTAGAACAGCAATGGGAAATATTTAAAACGCTGCTCAACAGAGTCCAGGAAAAATATATTCCGCTATGAAACAAGAACAAGCTAAACACTAATGAGACACCATGGATGAATAAAGACATAAGGGAAAAATCGAGGGTAAGGAAAGAGGCATACACTAAGTACATGGACAGCAGCGGAGAGCATGACAAGGGAGAATACGAAGAGATTAGGAGAGAAGTCAAAAAAAAATTAGGAAGGCAAAGAGGAACTATGAAATTAAATTATCAAGGAACATAAAACAAAATAGTAAAATATTCTACAGGCACATAAATAAAAAAGGAAAGTCGGAATGGGAATAGGGCCACTAAGGGATGGTCAGGATAAAATCATAGGCAGCGCTAGTGAAATGGCAGAAATATTAAATAATTACTTTGCTTCAGTATTTACCAGGGAGACAGATCAGCTGGACCTGACATCGGAAGATGAGATTGGAAATGATATAATCGCATTTAAAATAAAAAGGAGAAATATTAAATAAACGAATCAAACTCAAAGAGGATAAAACCCCGGTATGGATGGATTATATCCGTGCATTTTAAAAGAATCTAGGGAAGAGATAGCAGAGGCACTATTACACATATTTAATCATTCGTTAGAAAATGGTGTAGTGCCAGAGGACTGGCTGGTAGCTAACGTAATACCTATATTTAAATAAAAAGAAAAAAAATACCTATATTTAAGAAGGGATATAGAACATGTCCAGGGAACTATAGACCAGTCAGCTTAACATTGGTAGTAGGAAAAATAATGGAATGCCTACTAAAGGAAAAAAATAGAAGAACATCTAGAAACCAAAAATATAATAATGAATAGCCAGCATGGATTTCAAAAGGGAAAGTCTTGCTTGACCAACCTCATTGTATTCTTTGAAGAGGTAAGAGAGAGTAGAAAAGGATAATGTAGTAGATGTAATTTATCTAGATTTCCAAAAGGCCTTCGATAAGATACCACATAATAGACTAATTAATAAGGTCAGAGAATATGGAGTCAGGGGACAAGTAGCAAAATGGATAGCTAGCTGGCTTCAAGACAGAAAGCAGAGGGTACGATGAAAGGATAGCTATTCAGAGTAGCAGAAGTTAGAAATTGGGGTCCCGCAAGGATCAATGGGACCAATGTTGTTTACAATTTATATTAACAATATAGACTTTGGAATCAAAAACACAATTTCTAAATTTGTGGATGACACGAAATTGGGGGGGAGGCGAGGAGAGGAGGAATATTCAATACTGAGGAGGACAGCAACAAATTACAAGAAGACATTAATACACTTGCAGAATGGGCATATAATTGCCCGCATGCAGCAAGACCTGGACGACATTCAGGCTTGGGCTGATAAGTGGCAGGTAACATTCACGCCACACAAGTGCCCAGCAATGACTATCTCCAACAAGTGAACGTCTAACCACCGTCCCTTGAAATTCAACGGCATTACCATCGCTGAATTCCCCCACCATCTATATAGAGTCATAGGGCTCGATTTTGCCAGGCCCGAGGAGGCGGGAATGGAGGCGTGTGGGGTGTTAAAATTGCAAAAAATGGCGGGCGGACCCGACCCCGCCTCCATCCTGCCTCCGAGCAATTTTCCCAAATGCGTGGTTTCTGATCCCGTCTCCGTCCCGCCTCCAAGAGGCGGGAAAGGCCCTTAAGGCCCTTAACAACCACTTAATTGCCTCTATAATCCCATTTTGAGAGGCCTTTCTGATTTTAAGAGTTTTCCGACGTGATGCACGCCTCCTCTGAAACACTACGGTGAAACCTGATGGTAGCACACTTGGATTGCTGACTATCAGCTGCAGCTCCACCATTAAGAAGGAGATTTGAACAATCATCATTCTGGGGGAAAATTTAGCAGTCGTAACCATTGTTGGGGAACTTTGGAGCCTGGAGTAGTAGTAGTAGTAAATGGTGGTGGTGGTGCAAAAAAAATCTGGGAGCAGACTTAGGTCTCCTGCTGCTCATTTTGCCTCCAGGTCCCTCTCACTGCAAAGGCCAAAAGCTTCCCAGTCTTTGCAGACCTTCAATGCTGCAGCAATGATGACATCATCAGAGGCGACTTTCAGACTGAAAAAACTAATTGGGTCATGGGTTCCCACATGCTGGAACTCAATTGCCCAATTAGGGGAAAATCGAATAATTCTCCCACATCCAATTGGAGTCAGGTGGCTAACACGAAAAGCAGATGACACAACCCCAGCCCTCCCCAATGACAAAATCGAGCCCACAGAGTCACAGAGTTATACAGCACAGAAAGAGGCCCTTCGGCCCATCATGTCCGCACCGGCCATCAAGCCCTGTCTATTCTAATCCCATTTTCCAGCATTTGGTCCGTAGCTTTGTATGCTATGGCGTTTCAAGTGCTCATCCAAATGCTTCTTGAATGTTGTGAGGGTTCCTGCCTCTACCACCCTTTCAGGCAGTGAGTTCCAGATTCCAACCACCCTCTGGGTGAAAAAGTTTTTCCTCAAATCCCCTCTAAACCTCCTGCCCCTTATCTTGAAACTATGCCCCTGGTTATTGACCCCTCTACTAAGGGGAAAAGTTCCTTTCTATCTAGCCTATCTATGCCCCCCATAATTTTGTACACCTCAATCAGGTCCCCCCTCAGCCTTCTCTGCTCTAAGGAAAACAACCCCAGCCTGTCCAGTCTCTCTTCATAGCTGAAGCGCTTCAGCCCTGGTAACATCCTGGTGAATCTCCTCTGCACCCTCTCCAATGCAATCACATCCTTCCTATAGTGTGGCGACCAGAACTGCACACAGTATTCCAGCTGTGGCCTAACTAGCTTCATCATAACCTCCTTGCTCTTATATTCTATGCCTCGGCTAATGAAGGCAAGTATCTCATATGCCTTTTTAACCACCTTATCTACCTGTCCTGCTGCCTTCAGGGATCTATGTACATGCACACCAAGGTTCCTCTGATCCTCTGTCCTTCCTAGGGTCCTACCATTCATTGTGTATGCCCTTGCCTTGTTAATCCTCTCAAAATGTATCACCTCACACTTTTCAGGATTAAATTCCATTTGCCACTGTTCTGCCCATCTAACGAACCTGTCTATATCATCCTGTAGCCTGAGGCTTCCCTCCTCACTATTTACCACTCCACCAATTTTCATGTCATCTGCGAACTTACTGATCATACCTCCTACATTCATATCTAAATCATTAATATACACTACAAACAGCAAAGGACCCAGCACCGATCCCTGCGGTACACCACTGGACACAGGCTTCCAGTCACAAAAACAACCTTCGACCATCACCCTCTGCCTCCTGCCACTAAGCCAATTTTGGATTCAATGTGCCAAATTGCCCTGGATCCCATGGGCTCTTACCTTCTTGACTAGTCTCCCATGCGGGACTTTGTCAAAAGCCTTACTGAAGTCCATGTAGACTACATCAACTGCACTACCCTCATCCACACACCTAGTCAACCCCTCGAAAAATTCAATCAAATTGGTTAGACATGATCTCCCCCTGACAAAGCCATGCTGACTATTCTTGATTAATCCTTGCCTCTCCAAGTGGAGATTCATTCTGTCCCTCAGAATTTTTTCCAATAATTTCCCTACCACTGATGTTAGACTCACTGGCCTGTAATTCCCTGGTTTATCCCTACTACCCTTCTTGAAGAATGGTATTACGTTAGCTGTTCTCCAGTCCTCTGGCACCTCCCCTGTGGCCAGAGAGGTTCTGAAAATTTGTGTCAGAGCCCCTGCAATCTTCTCCTTTGCCTCACACAGCAGCCTGGGATACATTGCGTCTGGGCCTGGGGATTTATCCACTTTTAAGCCCGCTAAAACCGCTAGTACCTCCTCCCTCTCAATACTAATTTGTTCAAGTATATCACAATCCCCCTGCCTGATTTCTATGCCTACATCGTCCTTCTCCATAGTGAACACAGATGCAAAATATTAATTTAAAACCTCACTTACATCTTCCGGCTCTACACACAGATTGCCACTTTGGTCCCTAATGGGCCCTACTCTTTCTCTGGTTATCCTCTTGCCCTTAATATACTTATAAAACACCTTGGGATTTTCCTTTATTTTGTCCGTCAGTGTTTTTTCATGCCCCCTCTTCGCTCTCCTAATTTCTTTTTTAAGTACCCCCCAGCACCTTCTATACTCCTCTATCCTGGGGGGTCACCTTCCCAATGGCAACTAGGGATGGGCAATAAATGCTGGCCTTGCCAGTGACACCCACATCCCATGAAAGAATTAAAAAAAATTGGCAAATGAATTTCATAGAATCATAGAATGGTTACAGCACGGAAGAAGGCCATTCGGCCCGTCGAGCCCGTGCCGATCTCTGCAGGAGCACTTCAGCTAGTCCCACTGGACCAGCTACATAAATACTGTGGCAACAAGAGCAGGTCAGAGGCTAGGTATTCTGCGAGTGTCTCACCTCCTGACTCCCCAAAGCCTTTCCACCATCTACAAGGCACAAGTCAGGAGTGTAATGGAATACTCTCCACTTGCAGCTCCAATAACACTCAAGAAGCTCGACACCATCCAGGACAAAGCAGCCCGCTTGATTGGCACCCCATCCACCACCTTAAACATTCACTCCCTCTACCACCGGTATACCGTGGCTGCAGTGTGTACCATCTACAAGATGCACTGCAGCAACTCGCCAAGGCTTCTTCGGCAGCACCTCCCACACCCGCGACCTCTACCACTTAGGAGGACAAGGGCAGCAGGTGCATGGGAACACCACCACCTCCAAGTTCCCCTCCAAGTCACACACCATCCTGACTTAGAAGTATATCGACGTTCCTTCATCGTCGCTGAGTCAAAATCCTGGCACTCCCTCCCTAACAGCACTGTGAGAGTACCTTCACCACACGGACTGCAGTGGTTGAAGAAGGCGGCTCACCACCACCTTCTCAAGGGCAACTGGGGATAGCCAATAAATGCTGGCCTTGCCAGCGACACCCACATCCCGTGAATGAGTTAAAAAAATAATTGGCAAATGAATTTCATAGAATCATAGAATGGTTACAGCACGGAAGGAGGCCACTCGGCCCGTCGAGCCCGTGCCGGATCTCTGCAAGAGCACTTCAGCTAGTCCCACTCCCCCGCCTGTTCCCTGTAGCCCTGCAAATAATTTCCTTCAGGTACTTATCCAACTCCATTTTGAAAGCCGTGATTGCGTCTGCCTCCACCACCCTTTCAGGCATTGCATTCCAGATCCTAAACACTCGTTCAGTAGTAAAGTTTTTCCTCATGTCGCCTTTGGTTCTTCTGCCAATCACCTTAAATTTGTGTCCTCTGGTTCTCGACCCTTCTGCCAATGGGAACAGTTTCTCTCTATCTACTCTGTCCAGACCCCTCATGATTTTGAACATCTCTATCAAATCTCTCTCAATCTTCTCTGCTCTAAGGAGAACAACCCCGTCTTCCTAGGTCTATCCACGTATCTGATGTCCCTCATTCCTGGAATCATTCTTGTAAATCTTTTCTGCACCCTCTCTAAGGCCTTCACAACCTTCCTAAAGTGTGGTGCCCAGAATTCGACACAATACTCCAGTTGAGGCCGAACTAGTGTTTTATACAGGTTCATCATCATTTCCACACTTTTGTACTCTATACCTCTATTCATGAAGCCCAGGATCCCGTAAGCTTTTTTAACTGCTTTCTCAACCTGCCCTGCCACCTTCAACAATTTGTGCACATATACCTCTAGGTCTCTCTGTTCATGCACCCCCTTTAGGATTATACCCTTTTGTTTATATTTCCTCTCTTCATTTTTTCTACCAAAATGTATTACTTCGCACTTTTCTGCATTAAATTTTATCTGCCACGTGTCCGCCCATTCCACCAGCCTATCTATGTCCTCTTGAAGTCTATCACTATCCTCCTCACTGTTCACTGTACTTCCAAGTTTTGTGTCAGCTGCAAATTTTGAAATTGTGCCCTGTACACCCACATCCAAGTCATTAATATAGATCAAGAAAAGCAGTGGTCCTAGAACCGACCCCTGGGGAACACCACTGTGTACCTTCCTCCAGTCCGAAAAACAACCATTCACCACTACTCTCTGTTTCCTGTCACTTAGCCAATTTTGTATCCATGCTGCCACTGTCCCTTTTATTCCATGGGCTTCAACTTTGCTGGCAAGCCTATTATGTGGCACTTTGTCGAACGCCTTTTGGAAATCCATGTACACTACATCAACCGCACTGCCCTCATCAACCCTCTCTGTTACCTCATCAAAAAACTCGATCTAGTTGGTTAAACATGATTTGCCTTTAATTTTGTCACTGATTATTGTTTCTAAAAGCAACACATTAAAATGTGAGGTATTACATTTTGGTAAGAAAAATAAAAAGGTACATATTACTTGGAAAATAAGAATCTAAATGGGGTAGAAGAGCAAAGAGATCTGGGAGTACAAATACATAAATCACTAAAAGTAGTGACGCAGGTTAATAAGGCCATAAAAAAAGCAAACCAAGCACGAGGCTTTATTTCTAGAGAGATAGAATTGATAAGTAGAGATGGGGTCTTGTTTTAATGTCTCATCCAAAAGATGAAACATTGCTGTTAAAACTACTCTAATACTAACACTGTACTATCAAAATAAACACTTGAGATATATTTTTAAGTACAAATAAATTATATAAATTCTGCTTGCCCTGTAAGATTAAAGGAAAGCCTGGACACAGAAAAGACAACTTGTACCCATTCTGTAATTGATCATGTACAATCCATTCCGTCGTAAACCAAACATAGCTAAGCTTTCAAGAAAATAAAGCTCTGTAAAATGTTCTCCTAATCCTCCAGGACAACCAACCAAAACTCCAGAATAAAGCAAATCAGATGTTGGGATGTATTAAAAGGTCAATATTGAGCCAAAATAGTGAGGTAATCCTAGCCCTTTATAAATCATTGGTGCAACCACACTTAGAATACTCTGCACAGTTCTGATTGCCACAGTACAAAAATAATATTGCAGCTATTGAAAGGATACAGAAGAGATCAAGCAGAATGATAAAAAATAAAAGGGACCAGATAATATAGACCATGACGAGCGGTTTCACCTTGTCCACAATAGTCGAACCAAAGGACACGGTCTGTGCTTGAAGGGGGTAAATTCAAACAAAATCTGCAGAAACACATCTCAGTGATCGAGTAGTAAATCTAAGGAACTAGGTCCCCTAGCAAGACAGTGGAAGCAGAAGGTGTTGATTCATTGAAATGCAAATTACATAAATTTCTTTCAGGAAATAATATCTTGGGATAGGGTTTATGAGTCATTTGAGAGATGACCTATGGTTAGTGTAGCATGCTTAGGAGGAACAAGTGACTTTGGATCTATGGCTCCCAAAGCTCTCCACCACTGGGGTTTTTCGTCACCTCAGGGGCGATTTTCTGATGTCGAAGGAGGCAGGAAAGGCGGGACAATCAGATTCAAAGAGGTTGGGTTCGGAACCCGCCTCCGTGGGATTTTGCCGGTTCCGGTTTTGGAGGTCGGGAAATGCTCCTGCCTCCAGCTGGCCATTGCATTATTTAACATCCTTAAATGCTCGTTAAGGGCCTCTCTACGCCTATTTTGAGAGGCCCTCGTGATTTTTCCAGCTTTTCGGTGTGATCCACGCACCTCCTAAACCACGTCAGGTAAACCTGACGGGTTGACTCGTGGGTGACCTCCTCACTGCTGCAGGTCTAACAAGACATCGTTTATTGCAGCAAGGATTACTTGCAGGTGCCAGACCTTCACTTTAAAAGGTCTCTGAGCACTTTTAGAAGGCCTTCCAAAGTCGGAGGTGCTGCAGCTTGACTCCATCAACTATGGGACCTCCTTGGAAGACTCTCTCCCCGCTTGCAATGAGCGCTTCCCTAAAGGAGGCATCTACAAGCAGCATGGGAACCATTCGTTTTTTTTCTGCATGGACCTCAGATGAGGATGAGGAGGAGGAGGAGGAGGATCTGAAAGAGGAGGAGGAGGAGGAGGTCAGAGCCCGGGATGCAAGGGATGAACTTATCATGGCCAGATTTGCATAGGTTGCCCAAGTTGGCACATGTCCTTTGCTCCATCCTAGGACATCATTGACAATGGACTCTCTGGCCTCCTTTCACTCAGGCCACCAACCTGACAACGCAAGTGTGGCGGTGCCCGCAATGTGGAGCTGCACTAAGGCAAAAGAACAGATGGCATAACGCCAACATTTTGGCTTCAAATCATTTTAATGCTTTCCAACAGGGATGGCATTTCATCAATACACAGAAACAATCTCTCAATCTGCACACAGATCTGGAGGTTATATCCCTTGCCAGCTGTACCCACACAGCCTTGGTTTCTTTGGCAGGCCTCTTTCTCCGAGATGAGTGGAAGAGCACCTCCATGCTAGCTGTCACCCCCTCCAACAACATTTGCAGCGCCTCATCCGAGAGCCTCGGGCAGGCCCTTGCCTTGGAATTGGACATAGTAGTTTCTCAAAAGATGTTGGAGGTGGTGCAGGAGACGCAGAAATGCTGGGGAATGAGCCAAGGGAGCAAGAAGCCATAAAATCAGACTGGAAAAGTGCTGTCAACAGAGGCAAGTTTCAGTTCCAAAACACTAATTGAGCAAGGGCATCCCACACCTCTGAAATCAAGTGGCCAATCAGAGGAAAATCGCAAATTTTTGAAACCTATCAGTGGAGGCGAGTTTCAAACCCACCCAGACTGAAACCCGCCTCCATCTCACCACCAGTGGGAAAATCGCCCCCCTCATGTCTGTGTCTGTTGTAGACTAATTGATAGAGATTGATTGCAATGATTAGTCAACAACTCCATTATCATCGTATCACGTGACTACCAGGATGGTCGAAGGCGAACTAGATGGACCTTGGTCTTTCTTCGTCTAGCAATTCCCATGTTCCTATATCTATATAAACTTCAGTTACAGCTCTGGTCAAATGCATTCCACAGCCCCTACCCAGAGTCCCGCAGTGTACTCCATACAGTATTTGATTATCTATGTCTATCCTTGTCTCTATATCTTTACATAATAGATGAATCTGGTTCTTTAATAGATATTTACACATTTACTTTTAAAGGTTAGTTGATTGGATTGACTGCTGAGTTTATAACAACCTAGAGGGAAAAAATCAAATGTAATTTACTAGTGCTATACTCATGTCTTTAGTTCTCTGGTCATAGCCAGTTAAAATTAAATGACCTGCTTATTTCCCTGTTATCCATCTCCTATTTTTAAAGCTCTGAGCCATACCCCTCTCAATAGTTTATCTTCAGTAAAAACAAGTTCAGGTCTATGAGTCTCTCTTCATAACTTATAGTCCTAAGTCTTGGAATCATCCTTTTTTACTGTTCTGTTCTAAATGCGGTCATACCAATGAATTATACAGGATTGAAATAACCTGCTTCAATTTATGATCAATAAATCACCCAAGCCATCCAAATACTTGATTAAAGCATCGCATTGACTGGATACTTTCAATGAATGGTCAATAATCACTCAAATTCTTTTCCTACCATTGCCAATGAACAGCTATTTATTGTATTTCCTGTTTTAATGTGCTTTACTTTACTTTTACATTAAGATCCATCTAACATTACTTAGTGCACTCACATAATGCGTCCAGAACGATGTGAATGTTAACAATCTCCCTTACCTAGTCACTTGATCATAAAGCTTGGTGTAATCAGCAAATTTTGCAAATTATTAATAGAAATGATTTCCTCCGTGCCATTTCCAACTGGTTTGAATAAAAGGGGAGCTGGAACAGACTCGGTCAGAACTTCATTGTTCAATGCACTCAGAAGAAAACATTTTCAATTGATATTCACCTTTTGTTTTCTATTGTCAAGTCAGTTTTCAATCCACATAGCTAAGATACCATTATTGCATCAGCCTTGCTCTTCTTTAAATGCCTCACGTATAGACCTACATCTAATGTTTTTGAAAATCCAAGTAAATTAGATCCAATGGAAAGCTCTTGATACATTTTTGGGTTTTGACACTAGATAATCTGCTTGGTACAGCATCACAGGTCACTTCCATAAGCAGGCTGTGTGCCCCTACAAACCACATCTTTACAACAACAACCTGCATTTATATAGTGGCCATGATGCGGAGATGCCAGTGTTGGACTGGGGTGGACAAAAGTGAGAAGTCGCACAACACCAGGTTATAGTCCAACAGTTTTATTTGAAATCACAAGCTTTCGGAGCTGCTGCCCCTTCGTCAGGTGAAGTGAAGGAACACGAATTGGCAAAGCATATATAGACAGAGAACAATGCACTGTCTATATATGCTTTGCCGATTCGTATTCGTTCACTTCACCTGACGAAGCTTGTGATTTCAAATAAAACTGTTGGACTATAACCTGGTGTTGTGCAACTTCTCACTTTTGCATTTATATAGCACCTTTACCGTAGTAAAATGTCCTGAGGTGCTTCACAGGAGCACAATCAGACAAAAAATGAGACCAAGAAGGAGATTTTAGAATGGGTGACTAAACCTTGGTCAAAGAGATAGGTTTAAAAGAAACAGTAGCAAGACCCAGAAATCAAACAAAGAACTGGAATACATCATGTATCATACACATGAGCTCCTCAAATTTGGAAGATGGAAGAATATAAACACTCTCACCATAAATCAGGCTGTAAACCAACAGACAAATATTATTAATGTTAAATGGGCAAATAGACAGTATTCAGTACAAGCAGTATATTTACAGTATGTATCAGCTTGGCTCAGTGGTAACACTCTCACTTCTGTGTTGGAAGGTTGTGGTTTCAAGCCTCACTCCAGGACTCCAGTACATTATGCAGGCTGACACTTCAGTGTCGTTCTGAGGGAGTGCTGCATTGTTAGACAGTGTCATCTTTTGGATGAGATGTTAAACCAAGGCCCCATTGGCTGTTTGTGGGGTGGATGTAAAAGGTCTCATGTCACTATTCAAAGCAGAGCAGGGGAGTTCACTCGATGCCCTGGGCAAAATTTAACTCTCAATCATCACCATCAAAACAGATTATCTGATCCTTTATCTCATTGCAGTTTGTGGGATCTTAGTGTGTAAATTGGCTGCCATGTTTGCCTACAAAACAACAGTGACTATACTTCAGATTCAATGGTTGTGAAGTGCTTTGGGACAGCTTGAAGACACGAAAATCCCAATAATTAACACAAGACTTTCATCAACCTGAAAGGTTAAAAGAACAAATATGCTTCTCCTGCGTTAACCCTCAAAATATCTTCTTCTTCTTAGGCAGTCCCTCGGAACCGAGGATGACTTGCTTCACATTAAAAATGAGTTCGCAGGTGACTGATGAGTCCAATGCGGGACCTACAGTCTCTGTCACAGGTGGAGCAGACGGTGGTTGAAGGGGCAGGTGGGTGGGGTGCTTGGGTTGACGTGCGCCTCTTGCGCTGCCTGCGCTTGGCTTCCGCTTGCTTCCGGCGAAGAGACTCGAGGTGTTCGGCGCCTTCCCGGATGCTTCTCCTCCACTTTGTGCGGTCTTGGGCCAGGGATTCCCAGGTGTCGGTGGGGATGTTACACTTTTTCAAGGAGGCTTTGAGGGTGTCCTTGAAGCGTTTCCTCTGCCCACCTGGGGCTCTCTTGCTGTGCCGGAGCTCCAAGTAGAGCGCTTGTTTTGGGAGTCTTGTATCGGGCATGCGGATTGTGGGAACACAATACAGCTTCCTGTGACTCGAACTTTATTGCATCACTTCCTGTGATTAGTCCAGGATAAATACTGGACTGATCAGTTGGATCCTGGAGAGGCATAGAGTAAGACCTCTTTTGTATGTAGCACCTTTTTAGTTGATTAAAGCTTACTTTAAGTTCACCACGCGTAAGGCTCATTCTTACGACAATTTAATCAACTTTGAAAAACTTCGCACTCAAACTTTTTGGACGAACTCGGAACTAAGGATCCAGGGAATCACCCATCATGGAAAACATCCTTAAACCATCGCGTCTTGACTTGGACCCAAACACCCCAGCAGCCGGTAAGGTGTGGAAACACTGGTATCGCACGTTTGACAATTTTCTTGAATATTGCAAGGCTGATGATGACTCAAAGTTGCGGATACTCATCAACTGTGTCACCCCGAATGTATTTCAGTATGTGGAGGAATGGGGCAGTTACGAGGAGGCAATTCGGACGCTTAAGAGACTATATACTAAGACACCGAATGCCAGACATCTACTAGCTCATTCTTACGACACGGACGATGTGACCCGTCCATCGGAGCTGATCGAGCGTGGTCAAAGCTTCGATGCTGGGGATGTTGGCCTGAGCGAGAACACTGACGTTGGTGCGCCTATCCTGCCAATGGATTTGCAGGATCTTGCGGAGGCAGCGTTGGTGGTACCTCTCCAGTGCTTTGAGGTGCCTGCTGTACATGGTCCATGTCTCTGAGGCATACAGCAGGGCGGGTATCACTGCTGCTCTGTAGACCATGAGCTTAGTGCCGGGTTTGAGGTCCTGGTCTTCAAACACTCTCTTCCTCAGGCGACCGAAGGCTGCACTGGCACACTGAAGGCGGTGTTGGACTTCGTCATCGACGTCTGCCCTTGTTGACAGTAGGCTCCAGAGGTATGGAAAGTGGTCCATGTTGTCCAAGGCCTTGTTGTGGATTTTGATAATCGGAGGGCAGTACTGTGTGGCGGGGGCAGGTTGGTAGAGGACCTTTGTCTTACGGATGTTTAGTGTAAGGCCCATGCTCTCGTACGCTTCAGTGAAGGTGTTGACGATGGTTTGGAGTTCGACCTCCGAGTGAGCGCAGACGCAAGCGTCGTCTGCATAATGTAATTCGACAACAGAGGATGGGACGACCTTGGATCTGGACTGGAGGCGATGGAGGTTGAACAGTTTCCCGTTTATTCTGTAAATTAGCTCCACTCCAATGGGGAGCTTACTGAGGGTGAGATGGAGCATTGCAGCAAGGAAGATCGAGAAGAGCGTTGGTGCGATGACACAGCCTTGCTTGACCCCGGTTCGTACGTGAATTGGGTCTGTGGTGGAACCGTTGGTCAGGATCACGGCTTGCATGTCGTCGTGAAGCAGGCAGAGGATGGTGACAAACTTTTGAGGGCAGCCGAATTTGAGGAGGACACTCCATAATCCCTCATGGTTGACAGTGTCGAAGGCCTTTGTGAGATCAAAGAAGGCCATGTACAGCGGTTGGTGCTGTTCCCTGCATTTCTCTTGTAATTCACTTAAACCTCAAAATATACTTGATCCTTGAAACGCGATCGCTTATTTCTTCTATGGTGAGCCTTTGAGTAGCTTCATACCCCTGACAACTTTAGGCTGATTGCTGACTTGGAAAAAGTAAGCCATTTAAAATCCTTTGAAGATACACTGAACCAAAGGACATTAAAAACAATATTTCTCTCAATATCCATCACTCCACCATCAGCGCACTCTGGCTGCAGTGATCTACTGGATGCACTACAGCAACTCATCAAGGTTATTTTGATAGCGCCTTCCTCCCCTGCAACCTCTACCACCATATTGTTTGCATCTGCACTTAGGATTGAAAGAATCAATAAAGTAATGCCGAGCATGTTGCTCCTTCAATGGATTTTCAGTTCTCAGTAAATATCTATAAAGGGAAAGAATAGCTGATGCACACAGAGTACTGTGTAGACCATTCCCATTCAGCTGCCGCTGCATTACTGCAGAGGTCGCTAATCTTGTTTTGCTGAACCTCCTTCATATACGCCCTTTCTAAGAAACAGTATTTTTGCATAGAACAAGCATTTTCTTGGCACAAATGAATTTTCTCATCCCTAGCTCAGGAGCAGTGAGGTCAATTGTAGCACTAACATTGACACTCATCTAAGTTAGTTAATTCAGCAAAGAGTAGGGATTGAAGCTGGCAATTTGCTGGTCTATATGGTTCAGCATAATACCAGGCAGTACATTTACCTGCTGAGGCTTCTCTTTTTCAGTATTTCATTGCTTTCATATTTTCTATTATTTTTCCAGTTTATGTGTTTTGCCACTTTTACTTTTCTCCTTTTTTAAAATTTCTCTTTCCTTAATATGGGTTAGAATTTCCATGTGGTGTTCCCGATCTCCGGCCGTAACTTCAACAGAAGATCGGAGGAAACTGCGGAGAAAATGGCGTAAACACTTCTGCAGGGTTTCTGATGAAATATCGGTGTGAGATCGAGAGACTCCCCATGAAATTCCAGGCATGTTGTTACAAATCTTGCGGGTGAAATTCGACTTGGGCGGGACGCGGAAACGGGCTGCAGCAAATACACCCCGCCTGATTTTCCTTTCCTTTGAAGTGTACAATCCATTATCGCCCAATTTGCGCCCCCGCTGAAGTCAAATTTTCACCCCCCTCCCTTATGTCCGCACGCAGTCTAAGAGAGAGGGGACAGCAAAAGAGAAGGGTTCAAAGAGCAGGAATTTGAATGAGAGAGGATGGAGTGGGAGCTTAAGTGAGAGAAAGAGAGCGTGTTTGAAAGAGCGAACAGGGTGAAAGAGAGATGCTTGAGGGAGGGGTTTAAGAGAGGGCAAAGGGAGAGTGAGAGAGAAAGGGACCTGAGAGAGGAGGTGTTGAGTGAGAGAGAGAGAGAATTGACAGAAAAGGGGAATTGAGAGAATGGGTGTAATTGCAGTGGCAAGTTTACACAGGCCGTTTCCATTATAAACATGGATACAGGAATTTATAATGAAAAATATAAAAATAAGGACAAAATTTATGACCTTAAAATGGAGACTGAATTACATCTGTGCACCCTGGTCTTTTCACCCAAAGACTGCATTTGGTCTTGACTCTCTATGTGCAACACACAGGGAGATCAATTAATAGTATATAAAAAGAATCCTGTCAACTGTTTCCACTACAGGTTCCTGCATCCACATTTAGAATGGAAATTACCTATGTAAACTTGTCACCCTGTCATTACACCCTCCCTCCAGGGGAGGCACTGCAGCGCCACCACTGGCTGGAGAGTGACAAGCTTACAAAGACAGTTCCCATTATAAATGTGGACAATGGAATTTATAAATGAAAATATAAAATGAAGGACAGAACGTATGACTTTAAAATTGGGACTAAATGATGCCTAGGTGCCTTGGTCCAGTTCCTCCAGCTCTGTCCCATCTTCCAGCTCTATTCCAATGACCTTGGAGCTCTGTCCTTTTCTCCCCTGCGCCCAGCTTAATCTTTGCAATCCATAGCCTTGGACTAGTTCATCGACACTTGATACATTCCCACTGCTGACATTATGACATCACAACTGCTACTAAAGCACTATCTTACGTATTTTTTCATGTGAGACAGACATACATTGAGCGGTGGGTCATCAGTGAGCCTTCACAAAATACAATCGATTATTTACTCGAAGGTAAACCATTTTCAAATAAGAAGTAGTTTCAGTGCTATTTCAGTGTGTTGAACTCGGCTCCATGTCAGCAATGTTTCATGTGTTATTTCATAATCTTTAACTGGTTATCGCTTAAGCTAACACTCTTGATTTTGACCTTGGACATTTTGTTAAAACAGGCTGGCCTTGAAAAATACAATGATTAATTTAAATCAAACACCAGTCAAGTCTTTTGCAACAGACATGAAACTGTCTTATTTTAATCAAAGTGTTTCAGGAGATTAATAAAAATATGTTTTATGAAAAGAGGGTTCACGTGTCAATTAATGAGCCTACATAATTTGTAGAAGTGGCACACACACACACACACACACACACCCCTGAAGTGCAGGGGCTGTGAGGTATTCTTGGTGCATTAAGGGCGAACTACACGATGTCTTCTATATGCCGTTCTTTAGATGAGGCATTAAACCGATTCCATGCCTGCCCGTCCCAATGGGAACTATTCAAAGAAGAGCAGGGTGTTTTCTTGGTGCATTGACCAATATTTCTCCCTCAAATAACATTAGCAAAGAAAGAATACCTGAATACCTGGTCATTAAACTCACTGCTATTTGTTGGGCCTTGCCGTGCGCAAAATAGCTGCACCGTTTGCTCACGACCACGGCTGCATTTGAAAGTGATTCTTCGTCAGCGAGGTCATTGAGCTGTTTCTGAGAGTGATAATAAGGCGCTATATAAATGCAAGTTTGTTCTTTCTTTACAACAGCTTCCATAAATTAAGTGCAGTTTTTGATTTTATACTAATCAATTGAAATCATGGTAAATTTTACAAAGGCACACTCACTGAGTGGAGCCTCGCCTGCAGGGAATGCACCTCTAGAACATTGTGGAGGGGTGGGTGTGCAGGAATTTCCACTGTGCAGTGCTGGCAAACGACGCTCCACACTGGGAGCACCCATTCATAAAATGTACCCATACATGTGCATAATACTACATTAAAGGTAATCTTACCTCATAGTGTCATAGAAATAGAATAAATGTCATTATTATTAATGAGTTGCACTTTTAATAACAAAACCCCCAAATAAGGATTACATTGACAAAAATAAATGCAAGTTTTCATAACTTGGACGATTTAATAATGTTTAGAACACTGGGTCCAGAAATTCTGGAGGACCCTGCTCCCGGTGGAATACTTGGCCAACAGCCAACGCAGCAAACCCGATTCCAAACCGCGGGTAGGGAGTTATTGAAATAGTTGGGGCGGGTGGCCTGTGCTTGTATGGGTGCAACAGAGGTGCCCGTCCCGACTGACGTAAGGAACTCCCCCAGATATTCTCCAAAACTGTCGGAGGACTTAAGAGGGGATGGGAGGGAAGACTCGTCTGTCTCACCTCTCCAAATGGAATTTGGGCCACAGGATGTACGGAACGGAAATCTGGTGGACCTGGTTTCCATCCCAAATTGTTCATCCCACCCCCCACCGCTCCACTCCAGCACGGGCGATCTGCTCCACTTCTACCCCACCAGAGTTTTGGGGGCCGAGAATTTAATTTTTAGTCTTTATATTACAATTGATCCTAATTCAGAGAAATAATGGTCAAGTTACCATTCTTATGATTCCGTGCATTTGCAACATTAAAATGTGCAAATGTTTATTTTCACTCTCTTGGCGTGCATTCATTGCAATGTATCCACATTACAGCTGATGTTTCTGTTCCTGCCTTGCCCGTGTGGATTGTCAATGCAAAGGAGTTTTATCTAAAGGCCCATGGTGTCCCTTTGTTTAACTACAGCTAAGTTTTGTCTCGTACTTCTGGGCAAGCTGTGTACAAGTAAAGTGTGGGGTTTCTATGTCTTATCTGTGCAGAGCTGGTTTTCACTCCCCGTCTCCGCCACTCCACTCAAAATGTCAAAATCTATTTGCTGGTTTCTGACCCTGTCAAAACTACATTCTGGCAAGAAGCAATGCTTAATATTCTGCATCCAAATTCTTAATGAATGAGACAGTGACTTATTGAAGAAAGACTTCAATTGCTTATCCTTTAAAAAAAATTCATTCCTGGGATGTGGGCGTCGCTGACAAGGCCAGCATTTAATGCCTATCTCTAATTGCCCTTGAGAAGGTGGTGGTGAGCCGCCTTCTTGAACCGCTGCAGTCTGTGTGGTGAAGGTACTCCCACAGTGCTGTTAGGGAGGGAGTTCCAGGATTTGGACCCAGCGACGATGAAGGATCGGCGATATATTTCCAAGTCAGGATGGTGTGTGACTTGGAGGGGAACTTGGAGGTGGTGGTGTTCCCATGCGCCTGCTGCCTTTGTCCTTCTAGGTGGAAGAGGTCGCGGGTTTGGGAGGTGCTGCCGAAGAAGCCTTGGTGAGTTGCTGCAGTGCATCTTGTAGATGGTACACACTGCAGCCACGGTACGCTGGTGGTGGAGGGAGTGAATGTTTAAGGTGGTGGATGGGGTGACAATCAAGCGGGCTGCTTTGTCCTGGATGGTGTCGAGCTTCTTGAGTGTTGTTGGAGCTGCACTCATCCAGGCAAGTTGAGAGTATTCCATCACACTCCTTACTTGTGCCTTGTAGATGGTGGAAAGGCTTTGGGGAGTCAGGAGGTGAGACACTCACCACAGAATACCCAGCCTCTGACCTGCTCTTGTAGCCACAGTATTTATGTGGCTGGTCCAGTTAAGTTTCTGGTCAATGGTGACCCCCAGGATGTTGATGGTGGGGGATTCGGCAATGGTAATGCCGTTGATTGTCAAGGGACGGTGGTTAAACTCTCGCTTGTTGGAGATAGTGATTGCCTGGCACTTGTGTGGCGCGAATGTTACTTGCCACTCATCAGCCCAAGCCTGAATGTCATCCAGGTCTTGCTGCATGCGGGCATGGACGCTTCATTATCTGAGGAGTTGTGAATGGAACTGAACACTGTGCAGTCATCAGCGAACAGCCCCACGTCTGACCTTATGATGGAGGGAAGGTCATTGATAAAGCAGCTGAAGATGGTTGGGCCTAGGACACTGCCCTGAGGAACTCCTGCAGCGATGTCCTGGGGCTGTGATAATTGGCCTCCAACAACCACAACCATCTTCCTTTGTGTTAGGTATGACCCCAGCCAGTGGAGACTTTTCCACCTGATTTTCATTGACTTCAATTTTACTAGGACTGCTTGATGCCACACTCGGTCAAATGCTGCCTTGATGTCACCTCACCACTGGAATTCAGCTCTTTTGTCCATGTTTGGACAAAGGCTGTAATAAAGTCTGGAGCCGAGTGGTCCTGGCGGAACCCAAACTGAGCATCGGTGAGCAAATTATTGGTGAGTAAGTGCTGCTTGATAGCACTGTCGTTGACACCTTCCATCACTTTGCTGATGATTGAGAGTAGACTGATGAGATGGTAATTGGCTGGATTTGATTTGTCCTGCTTTTTGTGGACAGGACATACCTAGGCAGTTTTCCACTTTGTCGGGTAGATGCCAGTGTTGTAGCTGTACTGGAACAGCTTGACTAGAGGTGCAGCTAGTTCTGGAGCACAAGTCTTTGCTGCATCCAGTGCGCTCAGCCGTTTCTTGATATCACTTGGAGTGAATTGAATTAGCTGAAGACTGGCTTCTGTGATGGTGGGGACTTCAAGAGTAGGCCGATATGGATCATCCACTCGGCACTTCTGGCTGAAGTTGGTTGCAAACACTTCAGCCTTGTCTTTTGCACTCGCGTGCTGGGCTCTGCCATCATTGAGGATGGGGATGTTCATGGAGCCTCCTCCTCCCGTTAGTTGTTTAATTGTCCACCACCATTCACGATTGGATGTGGCAGGACTGCAGAGCTTTGATCTGATCCGTTGGTTATGGAATTGCTTAGCTCTGTCTATAGCATGCTGCTTCTTCTGTTTAGCATGCATGTAGTCCTGTGTTGCAGCATCCCCAGGTTGGCACCTCTTTTTTAGGTACGCCTGGTGCTACTCCTGGCATGCTCTTCTGCGCTCTTCATTGAACCAGGGTACATTCACTCAGCCAACACTGGGGGCACAGCATTGCGTAGAAGAGTATGCAAGAAAACCTCAGGAGGACTTTTTAAATAGGGAAATCTGTCAATATAATGGGCCGTATTTTCCGATCGGAGGCTTCCCGTGTGCGGAGGCCTCCGATCTGGCAAAAACCTACGCACTTACCTGAGGGCTCCCGATCCTGGGCCTCTCCAACTCCAAGTGCGCAGGGCCTACGTATCCCAGGGGCGCATGCGGTTCGCAGCGTCCCTGGGATCACGTGGGCCATGGGGACCCGATCAAAGAAGGGAATCTCCCTTCATACACTTGACAGATAGACCTGTCAAATATATGAATGGAAATCAATGAAAAAACATAGTAAAACTTTAAATAAATTTAAAAAAAACCATCACATTTTTAAAATTAGTTGAAATTACAATAAATTAAATATTTTAAACAAAAATGTAATTTTTTGAAAAAGTAATTAAAGTTTTTTACGGGGCTAAAAATAAACTTACCTTTTTTTAAAGTATTTTTAAATGATAAATGACTGAATTTTTTTTTTTTTACTTTTTTTCATCTCTTATCCTGGTAAAAGCAGGCCTTACACCTGCTTTTACCAGGCGTAAGAATTCTAAGGGTTTTCTGTGGCGGAGGGTCTCCAGAAAGCGGAACTCTCTGCCCGCAGAGGCCCTTCTCCAGGGCAGGCGTCCGATCTGTCGAACATTCTTGACAGATCGGAAATGCCGGTTTTCAGCGCATGTGCTGTGCATGCCTGAAACCGGCATTTGCGATGTCCCTACGGGTGGGTGCACAGCACGTACCCACCCGTAGGGATCGGAATATCCAGGCCAATAACAAAAAGTTTGTTTATGGAAACATAAGATTATAATTTTCTTTGATTCTTTGACATTTCCGGTTCTTGACTAGGGCAGAGATCGCATCATATAGCTAATCAGTGGATTAACAGATATGATCTCCTGGACTGGTTTTGATTGCCTGAGGGGGTTGAAGAGCAATTTTCCAGAGTTTTTTCCCCCTTATTGGCTCTGGATTTTTCTCTTTTTTTTTGCATTTCCCAGGAGATTACATGGCTGGGGGGGGTGGCGGGGTTGGAGGGGGTGGTGGTGGAGGGGGTAGGATGTGGCTCGTCATGATGCTCCAGCCATCATGAGGGTGGGGCAGGTTTCATGGACCAGCTGGTCATTTCCTCCCTGTCATTTTCGCCCATTTGTATGACATCAATCAGGATGCTTCATTTACCACTATTTACTTGTTTATGTTTTTCAAAAAGCCAAATTTCCTCTATTTGATACCGTCTGTTCTTTTAAAGATACGTTCTCACAGAAATTTGTAGCAATGTAATATCTGAAAGCATCCACATTAATCCTGAAATTTTCAATTTTGTTACTGAATTTCTAAATATATGGGATTTTACTAAACTAGTTGGATATTTTGATGATAAAAAAATTCTGCCGTCAGGTAAGCAAGTTGCGATCGAACTGCTTTCCTTTAACATTCTAGCAGTAAACAGGTCCCTTATTAAAACTCGCTTCCAGGGCTCAATTGCCTCAAAAAGTCACCTTTGCAGCAAGTTTTCAGCTAATGGGAGACTAAGGGGTAATTTTCTGGGGCCGTGTTACTGAGAGGGAATGTTTTTCCACCAGCCACGCATATCTGAAAATGACAAGCCCACTGCCCTCGACTGCCCATCCATAATGGACGGAAAATCGTGAGCAGTGGCGCCTGCGATTTTCCAGTATAAGTTATCAGTGGGCAAGACTATCTCCACTGGTGGCACAGAGTTTGATAACCACTCCTTAATTCTTTCAGTGTTGCTTCCATCTCCAAAATGGACAATGGGAGATAGGAAAAATTATCAATGTTTTTGATGAATAGATTAGAATTAAAGGATAGAAATAATTAGTGCAGTTAAATAAAAGTAGAATATAATGAGGCAGAAGATATAATAGCAATAGCACATAGAAGGAATGCAATTAAATTTTAATCTTTATTTTTATTTGTACGTTTACTTTTCTTGTATTGGGTTTATATTTCAGCAGCAAAGAAACTGGCGATGTCTGTAATTAGTGCGATATTAGTGTTGACTTCAACTTCATGATCTGTGAGCAGGAAACCATTAACAAAAGGCTGATTTAGGAAAATTGCTGTCTAAGGATTAAATATGTTCCACAACCTGGATTAAAATCACAGAATTAGAGCTGTGGCTCAGTTGGTAATCTCCTCGCTTCTGAGTCAGAAGGTTGTGTAGATCAAGTCCCACTCCAGAGACTTGAACACAAAAATCTAGGCTGACACTCCAGTGCAGTACTGAAGGAGTACTGCACTGTCAGAGGTGCCGTCTTTCGGACGAGATGTAAAACCGAGGCCCCGTCTGCCCTCTCAGGTGGATGTAAAAGATCCCATGGCACTATTTTGAAGAGCAGGGAAGTTATCCCTAGTGTCCTAGTCAATATTTATCCCTCAATCAACATCACTAAAAAACAGATTATCTGGTCATTATCACATTGCTGTTTGTGGGAGCTTGCTGTGTGCAAATTGGCTGCTGTGTTTCCTACATTACAACAGTGACTACACTTCAAAAAATACTTCGTTAGCTGTGAAGCACTTGGGATGTCTGGAGGTTGTGGAAGGTGCTATATAAATGCAAGTCTTTCTTTTAACGTTTCACAACAGTGATCCTGTATCAATAGAAGTCACTACACACACCTAGGGTTTTAGGGTTTTAAAGTCTGCTTGTTTCTTCAGTCTATCGTATCTACATTTTGCATTAATATAGCACCTTCAATGTACAGGAAACTCTTTGGTATCCGGCACCGACGGGAACGGGGTGGTGCCGGTTGAATAAAAATTCCGGATGGTGGAGAGGGTTATCTACCGAGGCTATTTTTAACAAACAAAAATAAAAAAAATCAAGAAATGTGCAGTATACAGTAATTGGGTACTCACCTACAGAATGTTGTGTTAAATGGATGGTGGAAGATGCTTGATTAAGTACAGTACTGCCAGTTGAGGGTAATCCATAACTCTTTAATTACTTAACAGTAAAACAAAACTTATAAACGACTGTATACAGTACTGTAGTTGACTGTACACTTATTCCAAGTCAACTGGTTCATCAGGAATATCCATGCCAGCTGGGTCATCAGGATCATGCACTTCCACAGATTCCACAGATTCTTCAGGCACTTCCGCTGCTTCAACTCTTTTGGAAGCTTTCTTAAACATGTTGCGGATGTCGGCTTGCTTAGTGGACTCTTGCCTTTTCTGTAGAAACGTGGAATGCAGAATATTGAGTTGCATAACTTCTTGGGCAGAGTAGCAAGGCTGCCTTTCAGCAAATTGGAGGATTGAAGAAAATTCTTCTGCAGCTTTAGCCCAAGAAATCTTCTTCTCTTCAGAAATCTCATCCTCTTCACTTTCCATCTCACTTTCCTTTTCTTTCTTTGGATTCAAAACACTCTCAATTATTTCATCATCACTTAGCATATGCACAACAGCAACTTCTCTATCTGCATCAACCCACTGCTCGATATCACTTTCACTGAGGTGACGTAGAGGGTTTGCTGGGCCTACATTTTTCACCATGCCAGCCATTTCCATTATTGTACTCTTCTTGGGATGAACATTGAACCCATGAAATTCCTCCTCTGAAGAAGAACCTTCAGCAAACATTACAGAAGGCCACAATTTGCGCCAGGCTTGCCTCAGAGTGTGACCTTTCACCGTGCCGTAACTTGAAGCACGTTAGCCATCCCTCGGAGAAAGCATACTTGTCAGTGAGCTCCATCCTTTCGTAGAAATCCTTCGCTTTCTCGATTAGCATGGTTCCGGAAAGTGGAACACCCTCTGAACGCTTAAGAGAAAACCACTCATAAAGCACGGTATCCAGCTCTTCAAGCTTAGGCTTACGAAGCGTACGTCGTTTCTCTACACTCTTAGATGTCTCCGAGCTTGACTAAAACTTGAGCAGCTTATCCTTCTGCGATTTGATGTCGTAGATTGTTGACGAACCGATTTTGAATTCATTCATAATGTTGATACGCTTCTCTCCCCTTTCTAGTCGTTGGCATATCTCGATTTTCTGTTTTAAAGTTAAGACCACTCTCTTCCTTTTGCTTGGACCAGCTTTTGGGAATTCCATAATGCAAGATGGGGGAGATAATTCCCGATAAAGATGGAGAGACACACAGAAAAATGGTGGCTCGGAAGAGACTACCAGCAGCGCGGGAGACACACAGTAAAATGGCGGTTCAGAAGAGACTATCGGCAGCGCGGGAGAATCAGACTCCTGTTATTGCGGTGTTCGGACTTCCGACAGCGCCAGGAGGCCAAGTAGTGGCACTTTGGAGAACTACCCCCACTGACTAACTCGGCGTTCACGGGAGACTCGGACTCGGCAACATTGCCGGTTATTGGGGAGGAGTTTTCGGAGTATGAATTTTGCCGGTTAATAGAGAATTCCGGATATTTAGGTGCCGTTTAAACGAGAGTTTCCTGTAGTGAAATGTCCCAAGGTGCCTCACAGGAGCATAGTCAGACAAAAACAGACACCAAGCCAAAGAAGGAGACATTAGGACAGGTGACCAAAAGATTGGTCAAAGAAGTAGATTTTAAAGAACATCTTAAAAGGAGGCGAGAGGGAGGTGGAGAGGTTTCGGAAGGGAATTCTAGTGCTTGGGGGCCTAGACAGCTGAAGGCACAGCCGCCAATTGTGGGGCGAAGAAAGAGGGGATGCACAAGAGGCCAGAATTGGAGGAACACAGAGTTCTGAGACACACGTTTAAATTCAGCCCAGTCTCTTCTCCCTGTTGCATGCATGAGTCCTATATAAAATTAATTTGGGTCGTCCCTAACTCAGTTTCTAGCAGAGGTGGGCTCACAATACAAAACCAATTTTAATTCACCAATAAAATGACAAGCTCATTAATGAGCCCATAAAGATGGCTTGTGTGCTAAGAAGAAAAGTCCACAATGGTACAGTGAGGGGGAGATGCTGTATTGAGTGCAGGGTTAAGGTGCATTGTTGGGGCAACGTGGAAGGACATTCAGGCTCCACCTGGCTATGGAGTGCTTGATATTGATACTGGGAAAAATGTTCCACTCTTTAAGAATGACAACATTCCTTAACTTAATCAGCACAAACATTCACAAAAAGTACTGTATTGTATGATTTCCCAGTATTAGATTTTGAAGCAATGGGAATCAAACCATCATTCTGTGAATGGTATTTTTGAGCAATGAGTGTTTAATAGGCTCAACGCTACATTAAATAATATCTCCTACCTTTTGGCCCACTCCACTAACCTGTCCAGCTCAATCAGCAGCTGATCTTCTTATTCCTTACTATTTACATCTCCTAATTTGGTATCATCCCCAAACATGGAAAGCTTTGTCACCAGCCCTATCTGCAAATCACTCATATACATCAAAAACAATAATGACTCCAGAAGCTATCTCCGTGGCAACCCAGTAGTCACTTCTTTCCTTGTAATGGCATTCTCTTAATAACTATGTTTTGCATTCCCAAACTCAAGTGCTAGGACACCAAGTCCAAATTCTTACCTAAGGAGGGATATACTTGCCAAAGAGGGAGTGTAACGAAGGTTCACCAGACTGGTTCCTGGGATGGGGGGATTGTCCTATGAGGAGAGATTGAGTAGACTAGGCCTATATTCTCTAGAGTTTAGAAGAATGAGAGTTGATCTCATTGAAACATACAAAATTCTTACAGGGCTTGACAGGGTAGATGCAGGGAGGATGTTTCCCCTGGCTGGGGAGTCTAGAACCAGGGGTCACAGTCTCAGAATAAGGGGTCGGCCATTTAGGACTGAGATGAGGAGAAATTTCTTCACTCAGAGGGTGGTGAATCTTTGGAATTCTCTACCCCAGAGGGCTGTGGAGGCTCAGTCGTTGAGTATATTCAAGACAGAGATCGATAGATTTTTGAATATTAAGGGAATCAAGGGATATGGGGATAGTGCAGGAAAGTGGAGATGAGGTAGAAGATCAGCCATGATCTTATTGAATGGCGGAGCAGGCTCGAAAGGCCAAATGGCCTACTCCTGCTCCTATTCCTTATGTTCTTATGTTATGTTCTCTATAATACATCCATGAAATTGGAGCCTGAAACGCAAATGAAACCAATACAGTTAATATAATGGTGGCATTTGTTTCTGAGCTCTCACATACATGCAGTGCCACTACATCTGCCTGCTGGAAACTGAATCCCAGGCCAATTTTAAGAATGTGACTTCTCTTCAATGGAAAGCCTTGCCTACCAGGAGTGCATACGGGGGAATCGCAGGTACACTCCCCACAACTATCCATCCATTCATTTTAATGGGTGAGGCTCCCTGTTGTGAGTGTGATATCATCAAACCATCCTTTCAGTGTCCAGAAATTGTCCACCGGGGTCATCACCTGGTTTCTGTCAGTTGATGGAAAAACTTGGTGCTAGATTATGAATAAAATCCTTCAACTCCAATGAAGTTATCTCCGTCAATTCACTCAGGATTCTTAAAAGACCAGTTTAAAATCTTCGCTATTCTACAATGGGCAACATTTTCTTTACCCTGTGGAGTTATGTTATGAAGCTGCAAATCATAATACAGATTGGAAAAATTTATATAGAAAGGATACTCAGTAGAGTTTGGTGTGTTTACGGAAAATAAATCAAATGACACTGGACCACATTAACTACTAGTGCTGTCGCCAAGGTTATCCTGTGCTAACTCATCAGTGCTTTATAGTAGCACTAGACTGGAGTTATCCATGTTTTTATTTCAGTTTGTTTTCAGTAGTTTCACACAGAACACTTGAAGATTCCGTTGTACTACAAGTCTTTAACACTTTGGTATAAGTAACAGTGTCTAGCACTGGCAAAAAAAGGTAGGTAAATATTGCCAAGAATTTTTCCCACAGTACTTCTTCTGACAAGCTAATAGGAGCTCTTTTCTTGCATGTTAAAGATAGTTTTAGTATACTTTTTAAATAATAACTCTCATTACTTTGTCAAATGATGTCTTTGGTACTATGCATAGTGTCCCTTAGTTTAACAATAGAATTAAAGCTTTTCCAAATATTTGCATCAGGGATACATAATTACCATTGAAACTGGGCAAGATTCAAAAAGCAAACCAAAATTTGATTTGTTGAGTTGGATCTGACTAGAAAGGTTTTTGCAAACTTGCCGTTGTCCTTCTAAGGGAGATTAGTGAGAGATATTACTGGATTAAGCTCCCACAAGATTTCCCCACTGTTTCATAGGATTACAATAGATGAAAGAAAGAAGTTGCTTTTTATAACGCCTTTCATGATATCCAAATGAAGTGTAGTCACTGTTATAATGTTAAGGAAACGTGGCAGCTAATATGCACACAGCAAGGTCCAATAAACAGCAATGAAATAAATGCCAAAGAATCTTTTGTCGTTGACCAGGACACTGGGAGAACTCCACTATTCTTCTTTAAATGACAGCATCTTTTACGTCTACCTGAGAGGGCAGATGGGGCCTTAGTTTAACATCTCCTCCAAACGACAGCATCTCAGACAATGTAGTACTCCCTCAGTACTGTACTGGAATATCAGCCTAGATTATGTGTTCAAGTCTCTGGAGCGGGGCTTGAACGTCAAAGGCGAGAGTGCTACCACTGAGCCAAGACTGACACCTGAGGATGAATGCAATGGCAGTGTTGAACTTAGTGTGACTGAGGCCTTGCGCTGCGGGTGTTTTGGATGAGTTGTAGCTTGTGGAGGGTTAAGGAAAAAAAGTAACTGAAATAGCATGTAACTAAGCCATACAAACCAACAAGTCCCAGGTTGGATTCCCAATTGTTAGATGATCTCTGCTGGCATGTTAATAGGGACGCTATAATTGGCTTCAGTGCCACTGTGCTAGAGGAGGGAAAATTAGTCTGAGTTCTCATACCCCATTACTATCCTGCTGGAAAGTACATGAATGTGGATGGTAGGTGAGGACAAGATTGGACCCAGCTCTGATGCTCCCTCTCATGGTCACAAAAACCGAACATTTAAGCTTACACATGAGTGAGTTCACTTGGGAGAATACCAGAGGGGATCAGGTGTCCATGGAACCATTGTCCAGCATGAATCAATAAGTTCAGAAAGGTGGGGGAGCCAATTGGAGTAGGGAAAACACTTTGACATTTTTTAGAATGTAACCCTAATATTGGTAATGGACTGGACTAGCAATTTAAGAGTTCAAATCTCACTATAGCATGAATTCAATAAATGTGATAGATTGTGGATTAGCACCAAAAAAAATACTGTGAAAGCTGCTGTTTTGTTGTAATGTAAGCTTCGCAAAATTCCCCAGAAACTCGCATAGAACCCTAAAAGGGCTGATTTTGGGATTTTTCCTATGAATTTGGGATGATGGGACATAAGTGAAGTGATTTGAGGTAAAAAAAACTCAGTTTTGGACATTTTAAAGATCAGGGAAGAAAAACCCTGAGGAAAAATGACTTGAAAATGACTATGGGAAAAAAAAACACCTTTGCGAAGGGGTGTGGCGAGGCAGTGGACAGCTTTTGGTGTCAAGCTGTCTGGAATTTGTTTGCACTGCAATCCTGGCAGGAGGAAGAACCTCACCCAATACCTCACAACACATCCAAAATTGAATAATTCAAGACACCTTTTGAATATCCCCAGGCCCAAACAGGATGCCAGAAGCCTGTAAACAATAAAACATCTAGTACAGCCATTACTTCATCAAAAATCAATCAGCCAGGTATCTATAGGGACAAGATTTGGCACGTAGATAAAGGCCCTGCCTAAATGGGAGACATCGGAAGCCATCAGGACAATTTAACACCAAGTTAAACCCATCAAAACTTAACAAGCCCGCAAAACTAAGACAATGGAATGAACAGGCCTCAACTGAAACCTAAATCACTTCAACACGAAAACGATTTAGTAAGGGGTTTTGGCGCGAAAAAGACAAAGGGCTGGATTTTGATAAGGGGGGCGGGTTGGGGTCGTGTCATCCGCATTTCGTGTTATCCACCCGCCTGCAATTGGATGTGGGAGATTGATGCAATTTTCACTTAATTGGGCAATTGAGTTCCAGCATGTGGGAACCCATGAACCAATTAATGGTTTCAGTCTGAAAGTCGCCTCTGATGATGTCATCATTGCAGGTCAGAGACTGCCTGGTCTCAGAGATTGCCTGGCCTTTGCTGTGAGAGGACCTGGATGCAAAATGAGCAGCATCTCAGAGAGAGAGAGAGAGAGAGAGAGAGAGAGAGAATTTTTTTTGCAACCAAGTCCTCCCAGGCAGAAGACATTCAATGCAGCAGCATCAGAGATGACTTTCAGACCTAATACTACTACTACCTTCATCACAATACTACTACTACCTTCATCACATCTCCGTTGTAATAGTGGACCTGCAGCTGATAGTCAGCTATCCACTTGTGCTCCCGCCAGGTTTCACTGGCGTGTTTCACATCAAGCGTACTTCACGTCGGAAAAGGGTTAAACTAGCTAAAACATTTCAAAATGGCATTACAGAGCCAATTTAGGGCTTGTTAAGGGCTTTAATGGCCTCTCCCGCCTCTTGGAGGCGGGACGGAGTCGGGAACCCCGCGACCGATTTTGTCAAAATTGTGTGGAGGCGGAATGGAGTCGGGATGGGGTCGAGACCCCCGAATCTGCAACTTTAACCCCCCACACGCCTCCAAACCCGACTCCACGGGTCATTGAAAATCCAACCCATAGGGTCTGAACAGTATAATTGAGGGCCTAATCCCCCAAGGAAGTCTCTCTCAGCTCTGTTCCAGTTGCAGCAAGTTCCAGCAAGACACTACCAGCCACACGACATGAGCAGGAGGAGGAGAGAAGCAGCAAGGCCACGAGGCAGACCCGGGGCGAGATCGCAGGCAAGGACAGACTAAGCCAGGCAAGGGCTGGAGCTGAGGCCACTGGGAGCGAGTCGGCATCGCTCAGCACACGGTCTAGCACTAGCAGCCACTAGCCAAGGTCACTGGAGGCTGGGAGCGAGTCGGCATCGCTCAACCCACGGTCCAGCCCCAGAAGGTACCGCCCCGACAAGCCTCCAACGCAACAAAACTCGACGACCAGACCACCATCGCCGATTTCACAGACCGGTACCACGTGGGGATGGCAGGCCCCAAAGGACAAAAAGAGAGTACCTCAAAATCGCAATCAACTTACCTGGCTGGATTTTGCACTGTCAAAACCCCTGTTTGGTGAGCATTATCCCTGATCTCCTGAAACCAAAACCTAGCTAGATAGTGGGATTTTTGGAAGGGATAAGGGTTTTTGTATGTTGTCATTCTCCCTCGCCTGTACCTTGTGTTCCCCAACCTGTTTAAGTGTTAAGTGTGTTTTAAGTTTGTTACCTGTTGTCTACTGCATCTTTATTCACAACCCCTAAATAAGTCCAAGGTCTAGAACCAGGGGCGTGGGAGCGATTCGAATCGCTCACTGAGTCAGAGGTGAGGCTGACCCCTACCACACCACCCCCTACAGTAATAACCTAACTGCTTCATTAATGGTGTTTCAGAGAAAGAAACCAACACCAAAATAAGGTGTGACGTCACAGGGCAGCAGTACAGTCTGAGTCAGCGGACTACCTGCAAGGGAAACAGTCAACAAGCGACACAACGAAGGAGTGGCGTCAGAATTCAAAGGTGTCGCTGGCACAAGGGAGCTGAGAGGTGAGTATAGGTCGAGTATCGGGTGAGTATTTGTGGTAAGTTTTTTTTTGTTCTGTTTTGAGTATATTTCTGCTAAGTAGTTCATAGCCTATCAATAGAGGGAAGTGCTGATTGGTGTTGAGTGTTTCTTGTTAAGTTTATTTCTGCTAAATTACCTCCATTGTCTGGTAAATAGAGGCATGGCAGGGCAGCTCAGTCCCGTGATTTGCACATCCTGTGCCATGTGGAAAATCCTGGACGCTTCTTACGGCCTGGACGACCACGTGTGCAGGAAGTGTCGCCAACTGCAGCAACTCAAGCTCCGGGTTTCGGAGCTTGAGCAGCAGCTGGAGTCACTACAGTGCATCTGCGAGGCTGAGAAATACTTGGAAAACAAGTTTCTAGAAGTGGTCACCCCGCAGCCTCAGAATGTGCAGCAGAGAGGGAATGGGTGACCACCAGACAGAGAAGGAGGGCCAGGCAGGTAGGGCAGGAATCCCCAGAGTGTATCTCGCTCGCTAACCGGTTCACAGTTCTGGAAACTGGTGGGGCTGATGGCTCCTCTGGGGAGAGCAGCCAGAGCCAAGGCCACGCACCATGGGTGGCTCAGCTGCACGGGGGGGAGGAAGAAGAGTGGAAGAGCAATAGTGATAGGAGATTCATTGGTTAGGGGAACAGATAGGCGTTTCTGTGGACACAGACGGGACTCCAGGATGGTATGTTGCCTCCCTGGTGCCAGGGTTAAGGATGTCACTGAGCGGCTGCAGGACACTCTGAGGGGGGAGGGTGAACAGCCAGAGGTCGTTGTCCATATCGGTACAAACGACATAGGTAGAAAGAGGAATGAGGTCCTGCAGGCAGATTTCAGGGAGCTAGGAAAGAGATTAAAAAGCAGGACCTCAAATGTAGTAATCTCCGGAGGTGGGCCAGGTCAACCAAGTGTCTGTGGGAGAACACTTGGGTATGAGTGATCATCGTATCATAAGATTTAGATTAGCAATGGAGAGGAGCAAGGAACAATCTAGAGTGGAACTTCTAAACTGGAATAGGGCTAACTTCAATGGGATGTGAAAGGTAGTTAACAGGCAGAAAATAGGATTATCCCCATTTTTCATCCTGAAGTGCGGGCTTGCCGACCTGGGGGAACCTCGCCGGGGTGTAGGAGGCGAGTAGGAGGTCTGTGGGGATCAGAGGTGAGTGATGGGTGCAAGTGTGGAGTGGTAAGTATGTAAGGTGAGTGTAAAGTGTTAGAAAATGTTAACTTAACTTTGTTTCTACCTACAGCCTTCAGCCGCTGTGGAGCCGGAGTCCCCAACATCTCCATTGTAGATATCACAGACTGGCTGTTGCATCCTCCGATACATCAGCCAGTTGATTTCTGCAAAGTAGAAAGGTTTGATGAGTCCTGAACACAAGGCCTCATCAAACTACATAGAATGTCAGTGTTTGACAGCTTCACAGAGCTGTCAAACGATGACATTTCTTCTTTCAAAAATTCTTGACAGATGGCACATCATACGTTGATGTGCTCTGTCACTGACTTCCCCTAATTGGCCTGCTGAGCCCACTGGGCGGGCTTAACAAGGTCAATCAGGGGAAAATCCCGCTGGTTGGCCAGAAGCTATTGGAGGCGGGACTGAAACCTGGCAAGCAGCAGTCCCGCCTCCAACACGTCTCCATTCATAAAATCTAACCCTATGGGCTGGATTTTCAATGACCCGTGGAGTCGGGTTTGGAGGCGTGTGGGGGGTTAAAGTTGCAGATTCGGGGGTCCCGACCCCATCCCGCCTCCAACCCGCCTCCACGCAATTTTGATAAAATCATGTGCGGTGTTCCCGACTCTGTCCTACCTCCAAGAGGCGGGAGAGGCCATTAAAGCCCTTAACAAGCCCTAAATTGGCTCTGTAATGCCATTTTGAAACGTTTTAGCTAGTTTAACCCTTTTCCGACATGAAGCACGCCTGATGTGAAACACGCCAGTGAAACCTGGCGGGAGCACAAGTGGATAGCTGACTATCAGCTGCAGGTCCACTATTACAACAGAGATGCGATGAAGGTAGTAGTAGTATTAGGTCTGAAAGTCGCCTCTGATGCTGCTGAATTGAATGTCTTCAGAGACTGCCTGGGAGGACTTGGTTCTCTCTCTCTCTCTCTCTCTCTCTCTCTCAGATGCTGCACATTTTGCATCCAGGTCCTCTCACAGCAAAGGCCAGGCAGTGTCTGAGACCAGGCAGTGTCTGAAAGCCTTCAATGCAGCAGCAATAATGACATCATCAGAGGCGACTTTCAGACTGAAACCACTAATTAGGTCATGGGTTCCCACATGCTGGAACTCAATTGCCCAATTAAGTGAAAGTTGCATCAATCTCCCACATCCAATTGCAGTCGGGTGGATAACACGAAATGCGGATGACACGACCCCAACCCGCCCCAGTATCAAAATCCAGCCCTATGTCTCTATGACTCCTACCTGGTCTGACCTACACACGACTCCCGTCCCACGCTGCGTGGTTGATTTTTAAGGCCTCTAAAATGGCCTAGCACAGCTACTTGGTCATAAAAACTATAAATAAGGAAGCCCATCACCTTCTCAGGACAAGTAGGGTAGGTCATAAACGCGGTCTTGCCAGCCTTGCCCTCATTTTGAGAACAAATAAAAAATGATTTTCTGCCTCGGTGATCTCAGTTAAATTGTGCAAACCCAGCCAAATCAATCCATTAGTTTTAATGGGGGAAATCACTGGCTGGGGGTGATAATCTCCGGATATATGGAAACTCTCTCCCATACAATTAGCACCGAAGGGAGCATACAGCGTTAAAGTTACTGGAAGTTATTTTGGAAAACAAACAAACAAGCAATGACAACAGATTAAAATGGGTTATTAGTGAGACAGAAAGATATATTGTGACTTTGCATATTAATTCTAATTGAGAAGTTTGCAAGAAAACACTGTCTTCTTATATAAGAAATGTTATGTAACACCTCTTCCTGTCTAATTAGTGTCCATTTATAATGTGCTCTACAAAGAATTATTTGTCATTTATTTTACATCATGCAAAATGTTCCAAGACCATTAACTAGAGCAATTAGGAGCAATCATGTCAAAATCTTCAGAGAAAAGTAAGGTTTGGAAAACAATCACACCAAGACGAGTTCAACGGTGGTATTGAAGGTTATGGAGTAAATGAATGTACTTTGTAGGAAAAATCTTCCCTGGTGAGAAAATCTTTCTTTAGAGTTAGAAAAGCTTCCTGGTGGTATCCCAGTCAGACTTCATTACAGTGTCCTGAACTGTTGCTTCCTATTCCGCGCCCCCCCCCCCCCCTCCAATAACGTGAATCACATCCAGGAACTGCTGTTTCTTTTCTATCAATGCCAGAGTGATTCCAGTTATGTACTTTGTTCTAATGGGACTAAAATTCCGTGAGGCCTTGTTGTGTAACTCAATTATGTGTTCATTTTAATCTGGTGCCCATTGGATTACAATCAAGTTCACTTCAGCTGGGGGGTTTGAAAGGCTGCAGTGTGTACCATCTACAAGATGCACTGCGGCAACTCGCCAAGGCTTCTTTGGCAGCACTTCCCAAACCCACGACCTCTACCACCTAGAAGGACAAGGGCAGCAGGCGCATGGGAACACCACCACCTCCAAGTTCCCCTCCAAGTCACACACCATCCTGACTTGGAAGTATATCGCCGATCCTTCATCGTCGCTGGGTCCAAATCCTGGAACTCCCTCCCTAACAACACTGTGGGAGTACCTTCACCACACAGACTACAGCGATTCAAGAAGGCGGCTGACCACCACCTTCTCGAGGGCAATTAGAGATGTGCAATAAATGCTGGCCTTGCCAGCAACACCCACATCCCATGAACGAATAAAACAAATCTAGATTTTTTGTTTCCAGGGCCAAGTCGTTTAGTAGTGCCATCAGGGTCCCAATATGTATTACTCTAGAGTATGTTATCCTTTGCACTTTTTTTTTTTAAGGATTCCTTACCCTTTCTTCTCAACTATTTTGCCATTTCCCACCTTCTGCTTTTTCCCTAATTGTCTGTCATGGCAGGTAGCAATTGTAACCTAACTCGCCCATCGGGAAACTGATGGGATCAGGTACAAAGCTGGTTTTACACCAATGTTCCCTCTAATTTTTTTTTCGTGCGCGGTCCCTTTAACTGGCTGTGCGGCCATTCAAATTTTCGTGCATGTGCGGTTCTTCCATGTAAAAGCCGGCGAGGGGCAGTGTTCCCAGTGCGCACTGCTCCAGGGAACGCGCGCAGCCGGCAGTGTTAAAACCGTGCCTGCGCGGTACTTTGAATGGCCCGCGTAGCCCCTTAAAGGGGCCGCGCAGGGCCAAAAATCTTTACAGGGAACATAGGTGAGGGGCCTGCGCTGGACCTCCAGACTGCTGCGCCTTCGCGCGGCTTAGCGGGAACGTTGCTTTACACCCCGCCCGATTTTACTCTCTACTGAAGTCCCATGGGTTTCCTGCCCAGTGAGTTAGGTTACAATTATTACCAGGTCCCTGATGCTCCATGTGTCCGAGTTCTCAGGGAGGAGGTAGACGCGGGAAACAGGAATGCAGACCCCTATTACCGGGGCTGGATGTTCCCCCGGAGTGGTAGTCAGACGGCAGGCCGGCAAAATGCCTCAAGTAAAGAAAAATAAAGTTGGTCTTGACACAAACAAGTGTCTTGTTAGCGCAGCACATTCTGTTGATCCAGCAACTTATAATGTTTTGTCCTGCAACCATTTGTGATTATTAGCACAAAATGTTCTGTACATACCAAACTAATGCTTTCCATCCAAATGCCATTGAAGTATTCATGCCTGAGGCTAGCAGCTGGGGCTTCTGTGAAAATTCGAGAATATCTGTGGGATCATCCCATGCATGTTCATGTTAGAGGGTGTATTTATTTATGATTAGATGTTCTATCTATTCTTCATAAATCAATAAGGTTCTTGAAACGTTAAGGTCAAGCACTCATAGATTTATTAAGCATATACTTAATCATATGGTACTTACAATCACAGCGGGTGATGATGATCGGGGAATCAAACACATTACAGTTCTGAGCTCAGTATTCAGGTCATTCAAACCTGCGAATCGAAATTCTCAGTACAATAAGTGGTCCTTATATACCTGCTTCTTACCCTTGCTATGTGACAATTAGCACGTCTCCACAATACAGGGTTGTACCAAAAAGTTAAAAACAGCTCCATATAAGGACAGACTAATCAGGGACCTAGAAGCTGAACCTCATCCCCGACACAAATGAGCCCCTTTTCCATGAAACTAATGAGAATCAGCACCATCAATTAGTTATTTTAAGATATTACAATGTAACAAATCATAGTACCTTACTTAACAAACAATGGTTAAAAATCAATATCGCTACAACATCAAATCACCTTAAGTCAGCAGCAGAATTTTGCTGCTACTCTGATTAACTCTTTCCTCACAGTCAACCTGACGAGCTTTTTTTTGCTTGCACTAACTCGTTAAAATAAGTGAAAACAGTCTTCCACCAGCCAGGAACATAAATAACTCAGGCAAATCAATATTCCATGGGCAAGCAATCAAGTTCCACTTACAGCCGATTTAGCTGTGTTTATACTGACACCAGGTATTCAATTGTGTCTCAGAATTTGGATTCCACCTTTGTGCAGCCTGGTGGTGAAAAGCAGAAAGACCCCACGGGTAATTCTACAAATCTGCTGCCGCTGGCAGTGCAGACTCGTAAAATTACCCCCTCTAACTGTCAAACAAAATGGTTAGACATCACATCAAAACTGCTGTCTCATCAGACTAGATTGAACATGAGAATTCTGTGCAATGGAGTCAGAGAGAGAACATGCATTTATATAAAAGCAGAAAATGCTGGAAATACTCAGCAGGTCAGGCAGCATCGGTGGCGAGAGAAACAGAGTTAACGTTTCAGGTCTGTGACCTTTCGTCAGAACTGGATGCACAGATGCTGCCTGACCTGCTGAGTAGTTCCAGCATTTTCTGCTTTTATTTCAGATTTCCAGCATCCGCAGTGTTTTGCTTTTGCATTTATATAGCTCCTTTCACAAAGCGCTTCGCAGCCAGTGAAATACTTTCGAAGAGTAGTCACTTTTGTAATGTAGGGAATCTTAGAAGGACAAGGGCAGCAGGCACATGGGAACACCATAACCTGCAAGTTCTCCTTCAAGTTGCACACCATCCTGACTTGGAAGTATATCGACTGTTCCTTCATCGTCGCTGGGTCAAAATCCTGGAACTCCCTCCCTAACAGCACTGTGGGAGTACCTTCACCACACGGACTGCAGCGGTTCACGAAGGCGGATCACCACCACCTTCTCGAGGGCAATTAGGGATGGGCAATAAATGCTGGCCTTGCCAGTGATGCCCACATCCCAGGAACAAATAAAAAAAATCGTAGCAGCCAATTTGTGCACAGCAAGGTCCCGCTAACAGCAATCTCATAAATGACCAGATGCTGGCGTTAAATTGATCCAGCCCAGATCATTTCTGACTATCAAGGATCCTAGTTTCACATTCTGAATCCAGTTCCTGGTGGGTTAGACGTCATATTACAGATTTATCCACAATTTGATGCTAAATTGCACTAAACTACAAACTTCACTCAAAGAAATCATAAGGATGGCTGGTGTGGAATTGGAACAATTCCTAGCAATCTAATAGCTGCTGTTCTTTCAAGGGTGTTATTAAGGTACCCATTATCGGCCAGAGCCTTTAGTAAAATGCATGTTACACTTGACCTTGGAGTGCCGACATTAAAGGATACATTTTCCAGATGCAGAATTGAGCTAACTGGAGTGGGGTGCTGCAAAATTTTTGCTTACACAAATGTGCAAAGTCCAACTCTATTGGATCTGCTGGGGACAGCCCTCATTTAGAATGCAAGATCAGCTCATGGTCTAGATTGAGCATAGACTCAGGAGCTGGTCAACTGTGGGTGAGGAGATATAGTGCACATCATCAAGCCTTAGTGGATGCACGCCAAAATGAAAGGGAATGCCACCCACTTCAAGGTAGGTGGCCACATGTGGAGACAAAATTATATTTTAGCCTTTTCAGAGGCTGTACGGGACAAAAGATGTGACTATCTAAAAAGGGAGTGTGGCAACAAATATGGGCGCAGGAAACTGAGTCTGTGGGCAGGAAATGGAGCAGCTCAGCACCCAAAGCCCCTGTTTGATGACTGGTGAAGTGGAAGGCCCTGCTGCATGAGAAAGGTCAGCCTTTGGGTACTCCAGGGAACACTTCCCAGAGGACAGCAGGTGGTGGCCAGGGTCAACACTGTGAACTACCTGCAGAACAGATGTAGAAGAATATAGCACAGTTTAAGAAAGCTGCCAAGGTAAGGCTACTCCCATACAGTTTAGCAAGTATGCATGCCACAAAATGTTGCCTGTCAACCTGTCGCCCAATTATTGCTGATCCATGCCAAACCCTCGTACAACCTTAAAACTCTTTCATTACTTAGTAAGCATACTCCAGTAGGACACTGATACTGCAACTGATAATTGAAAACTTTGGGGCAATGATATCTTCAAAGGGCTTCACACATAAAATCATTATGACACAACTTGGCTGTATGATACATTATCATTTATTGACACCCACGATAGCCTGCAGGTTGGGCATATGGGAATAAAAATTATTTTGTGCCACTCTTGGTGTAGACTGAAACCATGTATTGGAAAATTGTGCACTTGAAGCCCATGATTTTGAAACCATTAATGTCAATGGAGAGACAGAATCAGACAGACAGAAACTAAGTCAAAGGCAGAAAGAGACGGAGAGAAACAGAAGAGAGAGACGGAGAGAAACAAATAGAAAGAGAATCAGAAACAAAAAGAGAGAATGAGACCGAGAAGGGGGGAAAGGGTCTGTCGACAAGCTCGCTCTCATCTGATGTCAGCCTGTTGCCTGGTGTTGTGTGGAACCTTCTCCTGCAAGAAAGAAGGGAGCACGCCAGTGAGAGTCTTGTGAGGTGTTTGTAGAATGTGGCTATCATGGTGAAATAGCTGAGAGTCAGTGGGTAAGATGTGAGTCGTGGGTATGTGAGGGTTGTAATGATGGTGAGTGTGTGAGTATGAGGAGAAGGAGGTGTAGTGAAGTGCGGCGCAGTGATTGTAGGATGTGAAGGGAAGCCGGGGGGGGGGGGGGGGGGAATCCTGTGGGTGCCATCAGCGTTATTACTAATGAGGCAGTAAGTGGTGAAGCAGAGCATATGAGAGCAGTCTTCTTACCTTAACAACTCTAGTTATATCATTAAATTTCTTGCAGCATTGCAGCCATGCCCAGGGTGCAATGCTCCTGGCATTGACATGCTCGGCTATTTCTTCCCACGGTCGGTGAAGTAGATGCCTGCAGCAGGGTCAGCATCGGAGAACCTTGGTGTCCACTCACCACCTCCTTCAGCCATTTCTCCAACACAAGCTTCCTTGTTCTCTGCATCCAGAATGCACATCCCCTTTAAGAGGTGCTGGCTGCATTTAAGTGGCGTCATAAACACCCAATATACGCCTCTCCCCCCACCCGCCCCGATCAGTAGCACGGTTAGCGCTGGCTGCATGCCTGCGTGATGATAATCAGCAAGCAGCAAGAATATTATATGCTGCCTGTGCCAACGCTAACAGGCACATGCAATGCACATCCTGCCCCTACCTGATATTTTCGGGCGTGATTGGATTTCTAGGCCATTATGTTGGTGCTATCTCAGATAGTACAATTAAGCTTGGTGCCTTTTAGAAACTGATCAATGAACAACAACAACTTGCATTTATATAGCGTCTTTCATACAGTAAACTGTCCCAAGGAGCTTCACAGGAGCGATTATCAAACAAAGTTTGACACTGAGCCACATAAGGAGATATTAGGACAGGTGACCAAAAGCTCGGTCAAAGAGGTAGGTTTTAAGGAGAGAGTTAGGGAGCGAATTCCAGAGCTTAGGACCTAAGCGGCTGAAGGAACGGCCGCCAATGGTGACGCGATGAAAATCGGGGATGCGCAGGAAGCCAGAATTGGAGGAGCGCAGATATCTCGGAGGGTTGTAGGGCTGGAGGAGGTAACAGAGAAAGGGAGGGGCGAGGCCATGGAGGGATTTGAAAACAAGGATGAGAATTTTAAACAGGGGTTCATAAATCAGTAGAATTAAAAAATAATACAATGTACAGTTTTGAAGTGACCACTAGAGGAAGCTAAAGTCCACTTTAAACATTCTCTACTGTGATCTCAATTCATTCTCAGTTTCAGAAAGAACTGAAAGCAGGCGAAATGCCCCTTAGACAAGATTATGAATGTCAAATATGTTTTGATAAAGAAGATGCAATTTCTAATAGCCAGTTATACTACATTGTTTGTACTGATACAACTTGGTTATCTTGGATCTCTGTCTGACCAGATGGTGCTGAAAAACTGGCAATGCAGTTGAGCACTCCTGGCTTTGCATCATTCGAAGCATGTCTTAGTCTCAAACCAATACTTTCAGCCTAACAGCCCCATAAAAGACATCAGAAAGATTTGGGGTAGAAATCCGTTGCCATCCGGTTTATGGGGGGGGCGGGGGGGGGAAGGCGGGGAAAAAAACAATTGGGTACTGTGGCGTTGGGGAAGCAGTCCTGCTCCTCCTGATCCTCAGCTATGTTTTTTAAAAATGTTTTTTGGTGTCAGTCTGACCAGCAATGAATTACCCGAGCGGAGCAGGCCCCAGCTCCTGCCCTAGTCTGCAATATCCAATTTAGCAGAGGGGGCCTAAAATAGGCCCCATTTATAAATGTTTTATATATTCGATCAGATGTCTTTCAGGAGTCCTCTGGGCGAGGGACGCTGGTTCCCAAAATTTCTACCCCATTATGTTTCCTACTAGTCACATACAATAGAAGAGAATTTTGCCTTGCTACTTACTGTACAATCTGATAACACATATTTTATGATCTGCAAACTTAGTGGAACTCATTTTGAGGTCAATGGGAATGAAAATGGGAGAGATGATTAATGGGGAGCAGAATCAATATGCGATTTCAAGTGTCATTTTTCCCCCTCTATCATATACATAGAATCTGTAATACGTTAGAATCTCCACATGCATAGATTCTAATGTCGTGTATATTAAAGAAACTGCAAATACTATGGCCCTGAAATTGCGCTGTCTGTGACAGCGTGCTCTCAGAGTACGTCATCGTATTCCCTTTGAAATGCCCCGCAAGTTGCGGATTTTTGCATGTGCTTGCGTATGCGCGAAATCCGGAACTTGTGGCCTGTCAATGTACGCATTGACAGGTCATCTGTGGGGGGTCTGAAAAAGTAATCGCTGGCGCAGAGTTGGGCTATATGCCCAGTGACTGCAGCAATTGCCCACGTAAGTCTTACAGTTGATGCAAGCAGGTACAGGGCCTGCTTGCATCCGCGTAAGGGGATATCTAATGCTTAAATGAAACATTTTTTTATCCTAAATTATGCACACACACTTTATTAAATGAGTTTATGCATAAATTGGCCCGAATTACAGTCTTAATGATGTATAAAATTATCAAAAAATTACATTTTTATTGAGGTTGGTGCAATGAAGGAACTTAAAATAAAATTGCAATTCTGTACATTGTATAATTATCAGATTTGGGGTTTCCATTGCATATCATTAGTGGATTCCCTTCGTAAATGATTGAAATGGAATTCTCCTTTGGCATTGGGGGACATGGCCTGTCATTGGAGAACCAGGCTCACGTGATCCCAGGTACGCTTCCGAACCGCCTGCGTCCCTGGGTATCCGCGGGCCATTACGCTGCCCTCCGCCTCGAGGCCCGAGATGCAACTTTTCGCAGCCTGGGCGCCTGGAGTTATTTTCGTAATTGTTTCGCGTGTCGGTGGCGTACTCCGGAGATACGCCTCCGACCGCAATTTCTAGGCCAAAGTAATTGATTCATTAAGTCAAGATAAATCAGCAGGATTTACAAACCGAACTTGTTAAATGTAGCTGTGAGGCAAAATTATTTTTTTACACTTGGCGGAATATATCAGTTACATAGGTGATGCTCAAAGGAAAGCAGTCACGTCTGAAATTTATTCTCCAAGAGAGTGGGACAGGATGACATTGAGATAGATATGCACATGTATTATGGTCTTGTGTTTAACTGAATTAGTAATCAAGGCTACAACAGTATCAAAAACTAGGGGCCATAAGTATAAGATAGTCACCAATAAATCCAACAGGGAATTCAGGAGGAACCTCTTCACCCAGAGAGTGGTTAGAATGTGGAACGTGCTACCACAGGGAGTAGTTGAGGTGAATGGCATAGATGCATTTAAAGGGAAGCTAGATATACACATGAGGGAGAAAGGATTAGAAGGTTGTGTTGATAGGGTTAGATGAAGAGGGGTGGGAGGAGGCGCGTGTAGAGCATAAATGCCGGTATGGACCAGTTGGGTCAAATGGCCTGTTTCTGTGCTGTAAATTCAATGTAATTCTATGTACTTACCAAATAACATGTTAAAGTGGTTAAACTGCAAAAATAAAACATTGCTTAATAACTGCATCCTATCAAACACTGTTTTTTCCGTGTTCTAAATTGCACTTAAGCATCTACTATAAGTCAAGAGGATAGAGTCTTTGAAACATATTTTAACACTGATTGGAATGACCTTTAAACATAAACATTTCTCCATTAAAATCAACAGGGAGAGTATTTAATTAAAGTGTTGTTATTTGATTTCAGAAGAAATATTCATTTGTGTGACCTCATTGATCTTTACTCCATACCAGTTGTGGATATAAATATTGAATAAGCACCAATTTTAAAATATGGAGGATACAGGCATATCCCCTATGCATAGAAGGTACAAGTATGCTCTTGTGTAACACTTTAATATTATGCCTGTTTTCAGGTTTCTGCAAGGAACTGAGTTGCATAAGAGCCACAGGGGGCGAAATTCGGCTCCTTTGCGCCTGCCATTAGCACCTCCGGGGGGCGCTAATGGGACACAAAGGGCTGATCGGCCAGGGGAGAGGGATAATAGCGCCTCCCGAGACATTCGGCGGGGCGGTCCTTCCGCGCCGGGCGCTAAATGTTCGGCCTTAACTCGCTTACCGCCCCCAAACGGGGCGTAACCGAATTTCGCGCACAAAGTAATTAATATCAGGGACCTCTTTGTCCACCATCATATACCAGGTACTAGAAAGTTTTGAGCACGCGGGGGGCACAGGGAACAATCCCTGTGCCCGAATGGTGAGGCCCGAGGCACCCCTGATATTGTCCCTCGGATCTCATTGTATTTGAGCTGGCGTAGCAGCTCACCGGCGAAGACTAGAGAAAGATTGGGCCACCGTTAGCGTCGCAGCAACCCTCAGCTAAGTAAGTCCGGTTGTCGTGTCGGGGATGGTGGGTCAAGACAATGCAGGGGGCCGGGGGGTCAGGGGCCCTGGACTCACGTGGATTGGGATCGGGTTTGATGGGTCTGGAGTTGCCGGGGTGGGGTGGGGGTGGAGGGTGGAGGGGCGATCGGGGAGCTCGTCACCGGGAGCGTGGACGATCGGGGGTCGTGAGGGGAGGTCTGCGATAGGTTGTGTGGGGGTGGGGAGAGGAGACCGAGGGTGGGGAAAGATCAGGAGCAGCGGTGAACGGGGTTTGGGAGTGGAGGGCGAGGGTGTAGGAGGTGGGGGGGCGGGGATGGCTGGTGGTCCATGATTAGGGGTCGGGTAAGAAGACCTGGGGGCAGGGGGAGGAGTTGGGATCATGAGTGGCGGCAATCGGGAGGGTGCTTAAATGTAAGGTTGGGAGGAGCACTCCTGCTCCACCAGACTTCACATTCAGGTAAATTCAGGGCAAACCAATCTTGGAGAGGAGGTGTCTTTTTTGTCCTTACCCAACAGGCACTATGCACTAATACAATAGCAAAATACTGCGGATGCTGGAAATCTGAAATAACAACAGAAAATGCTGGAAACACTCAGCAGGCCAGGCAGCATCTGTGGAGAGAAGTTTCAGGTCTGTGACCCAGGCACTATGCACTTCTGGCCGGAAATTTGCGCGGGTTTCCTACCTGCCATTTTGGGACCTTAGGTGTCCGTGCAGCACCCGTTTTCTACGCTCAGCGGTCTATATTACTCAATGTCAGCAATAATATAGCTGATTATTAACTTAATGACAATCAAAAATCTCTCACACCGTAAATGGCCCCAATATACGTTTGCTATTTCTTCAAGGAAATGATTGAATCAAAGGCAGTCATTCATAGTCGTATTCTTCAGAAAGATTAATGCGAATCATCTGCTAATTGAATCAAATAAACAGATTGGCAATAAAAGGAGAGAAACTGAGAGCAAACTGTAATTTCATCTCCTGTTCAAAGAAAATAAGTTTTACCATGAACAAGACAAAGTATTTCCTGCCACAATCTATAAATGCCCTGCTGAAAATGTAAATTAGCAACATAACTCTAATATAAAGGCCACTGTTACATTAATGTAACACATGGATTAGCAGAAGACTCTATCATTAAAACTTGCTTACAATATGTTATCGTCCGTCCCATTTGTGCCAGCTCCAGCTTTTACTTTTCACTTCAGAAGATTTTTCAGGCTCCTTCTCAAATCCCACGGGGTGGGCTAATAAATCCTCGAGACTCCCCTTCGGCATCCTTGGCCAGGTTAATCATTTGAATCTGACGCAATTTTCCACATTCAGGGTTCAGTTCTTGGGAGATCACTTACCACAGTTTTTTGACCTCCAACTGCAACTTCGTTACAAATAGTGAGTAAAGGAACTCCCCTGCAAGAGACACGGCCAATGCTATTTTCGAGCCAGCTACTATAATGCAAATCCATTGGCAGGATAGGCGCACCAACGTCAGTGTTCTCGCTTAGGCCAACATCCCCAGCATCGAAGCTTTGACCACGCTCGATCAGCTCCGATGGACGGGCCACATCATCCGCATGCCCGATACGAGACTCCCAAAACAAACGCTCTACTCGGAGCTCCGACGCGGCAAGAGAGCCCCAGGTGGGCAGAGGAAACGCTTCAAGGACACCCTCAAAGCCTCCTTGAAAATGTGCAACATCCCCCACCGACACCTGGGAATCCCTGGCCCAAGACCGCACAAAGTGAAGGAGAAGCATCCGGGAAGGCGCCGAACACCTCGAGTCTCTTCGTCGGGAGCAAGCGGAAGCCAAGCGCAAACAGCGAAAGGAGCGCACGTCAACCCAAGCACCCCACCCACCCGCCCCTTCAACCACCGTCTGCCCCACCTGTGACAGAGACTGTGGGCTGGATTTTGTCAGTGTGGGCGGGCTGGGGCGTGTCAGGTGGAAATCGTGTCAGGACCCCGACTCCTAAGTAAAGTGCTGAAAAATTGGGATTTTCCCCTAATTGGGCAATTGATTTCCTGCGTGTGGGAACACCTGGCCCAATGAGTCTTTTCATACAGAAAGTCGCCACCGATGACATCATCAATGCTGTTGGATTTAAGGCCTGCAAGCAGCCTTGCTTCTTCTGGAGACAGCAAAGTCTCTGCAAATTATATGAAGGTGTGGATTTCCCGACAATGTCCACAAGCAAGCAAAAGTGTGTACCTCGGTTTGATGAGCCCTCCCTCCAAGCTCTGGTGCACGGAGCCAGATGTAATAAGGAGGTGCTGTTCCCTTCCTCAGGGAGAAAAAAGCCACCCCAGCAGACAAAAGCTGTGTGGCTGCAAGTGGCCCAGGAGGTCAACTCCATTTCGCTGAGCCACGGAACCTGGCTGCAATGCAGGAAGAGGTTTCATGATCTTCTCCGCACAGGAAAAGTGAGTATGACTTTCCCATCACCCTCAATCTGATCCTCATCGCCTCTCCTCACCAGCACTCTGCTTTGCCAACCTCTTCCTCCACATGCCACTTGACACTTACATGCCTGCACCCTTACCCATTTCCTCTCTCTCAAAGGTCACATTCACTTAACTATTTGACCATGCAGCCCTCACATTCCCTATCACTGTGATGCCATGACAACACCAACTTTCAACACACAGGGATGGTCCTTTGTATCCTTCTAAGCATCTATGCTATGGATTATCTACACTCACTCCTTCATTCTCACTCAAACTCCACTTGTGTCCCTCATTGCAGGAAAAGAGAGCCCACAATAAGAGGGAAAGAGCCATGACAGGAGGAGGGCCACCCTCAGTAGCCCAGCTCACCACCTCGGAGGAGGCGGCCCTGGAAATCGCCGGGATCGAGGATGATTCCCAAGTGGGGGACGGACAGACGGGCGCATCACAGCAAGCTGGTGACAGAATAGTTTGGCATCTCTCTCACTGACATTGCATGAGTCACTGATAATGAATCTGATGCTCTAACAGATTGACTTATGATCATCTGCACTATTCAATGTTCATGTAACCTTGCCCTCACATCTCTAACTCTTTCCTTTACTCCCCCACAGGACCATCGAAAGCCCCTGTCCCCACTGTCCAGGAGGAAGAGCCTGAGCTTCCAGACTCCTCAGAGGAAGCTGCAACCTCTGAGGGTGCAGCCTCAGCAGAATTCAGCGCACCCAGCACCAGCGTAGATACTCACACCTCGGTGGGACCTTCGCGAGATAGAGTAGTGTTGTCACCTGGTGTATCACGGCTCACAAGTGAGCATCAGCAGATGGTGGAGACAGGGACAGCAGTGGAGAGTCCTCGTCGGAGGGCGCAGGACTCTGCCAACTCGGCTCAGCTGCATGTCGACCCTGTGCCTCCGGGTCCATCCAGAACGAGAGTGGTGCTGGAACTCCAGGAACAGGTGCAGGAGTCTCTGGCAGGTTTTGTCTCCAGGGTCGCTGCGAGTGTCGAGCGAATGGAGGAGTCCATCGCGAACATGAGCAGAGCCTTTGTGGAGGCATTGGCGCATGAACGCATCACCACGGAAAGGATGGCAACCTCCGTGGAAAGGATGGCTACAGTAGAGGAGAGGATGGCTACGCCCATCGAGGAGCTTAGTCGCCAGGGTATGGAAAACATGGTCATTGTTCAGAATAGACTGACATCTCTTGAGGAGCGATGGTTAGCTATTGAGCAAACAAACCAGACCTTCAGGCAAGTCCTCGGGTGTAGGACTTCCAGTACAGAAACGGGTCCTCATGGCCCCCCTGAAGTGCAGCAAGGTGCTGTCAAGCCACTTGCTAGCTCTGAAGTGGGGCTGACCCATGAGAGGGATGTTGGTGGCAGACAACAAGGAAGTGGGGGCTCCTCTCCAAGCGCTCACACGACCATGCCACTGCAAAGTCCTTGGTCAGAGCCCCACCAGAGTCCGCACCCAACTGAGATCGGCGTCTCAACCCCTGCACAGCCGCAGGAGCAGCAGACTGTTGCCGAGCCCTCACAGGATCGCAACCCCAGAGGACGCCCGCCAAAGGTGTCGAGACAGGAGCAGCAAGAAAGTGAGCAAGGAGCCTCCACATCTGCTGAAGCCACAGGGGAAGCACCACATAGGAGCACGTGTAAGAGGAAGATAATGCACAAGTAGTCACAAGGGTAGTCACTCGGGTGAAATGCCATGTTTAATGTTGAAAAGCCATCAGTTGGTTATTGTAAATAAAAAATTCTGATGACAACTGTTGCAGTTGTGGCGTCTGTCATATCGCTAATGGGACTTCCACACTGAGGGCTTAGGATGACTTGCAATTGTCAGTATGGTGGTCAGAATGATAGGAATCCGCAGGTTCGTGTCCATTGTCGATGGTCTGATAAGAAGGTGCGAGGCAAAAGTGTTTGATTGTGCAGGCTAAGCAAATCTGGCCAACAGGAGTGCGTCCCTTGCATCCCGGGCAGCAATGTGGTCGCCCGCTGGCGCCTTCTGGCATATGCAGCTTCAGGTGGGTGAGCAGCAGCTTGGCGCTCCTGTTGTTGCTGCTGCTGTTGGTGGTGCTGTTGTTCATGGATCTGTTGCTGCCACGGCTGGTCTTCGTCCGAATCTGATGTCCAGGAGGAAAGGAAATAAATGGTTCCCATGCTTCTGGTATATGCCTCAGTTGAGGAAGCGCTCATTCAAGGTGGCGAGAGGGGTTTCCCAGGAGGTCACACTGGAGATGGGTGTCAGGCTCCAAACTTCCACAACAATAGGTATGCTAGCTAAAAGCTCCCCCAGACCTGAGACAACAAAGTTCTGCCACCTGCAAATGATGATTGCTGAAAACTGAGAGGGAATGGGTAAGGGTGCAGGGATGTCAGTGTCAAGTGGGATGTGGAGGAAGAGGTTGTCAAAGCTGAGTGCTGGTGAGGAGAGGCAATGGGGATCAGATTGAGGGTGATGGGAAAGTCATACTTACTTTTCCAGTGCGCAGAAGGTCATGAAACCTCTTCCTGCACTGCAGCCAGGTTCTGCGGCACATAGATAAGGAGTTGACCTCCTGGGCCACTTGCATCCACACAGCCTTCGTCTGCTGGGGAGGCTTCTTCCTCCCTGAAGAAGGGAAGAGCACCTCCTTATTCCCTCTTGCTCCCTCCACCAGAGCTTGCAGGGCGGCGTCATCAAACCTCGGTGCAGACTTAGGTCTACTGCTGGACATTTTGCCTGGAAGAAACTATCAGAGCAAAGGCCAAAAGGTTTGCAGTCTGCAGAAGAAGCAAGGCTGCTTGCAGGCCTTAAATCCAGCAGCATTGATGACGTCATCGGAGGCGAGTTTCAGAATGGAAAGACTAATTGGGCCAGGGGATCCCACACGCTGGAAATCAATTGCCCAATTAGGGGAAAATCGCATATTTTTTCCACATCAAATTGGAGTCGGGTGGCTAACACGAAAAGTGGATGACACGCCCCCAGCCCGCCCCAATGACAAAATCGAGCCCATAGATTAAATTGAACCACTCAACACTTAACATTAAATACTCAGGCCACCTCTTCTTCGAACTTTAAGCTAAAATTGAGGATTCCATATTTACCACTTGAATTCAGATTTTTTTTAAGGGTTGCAAAGTACCTTGGATTTCGCACATACAGAGTATGTCAAGAAGTGAACATTGTATTTCTGTTTAGCCAGATTATACACTGCCAACCTTGGTGCCACCAAAAGCTATTTAAAGCACACTGCAATGCTATCGCTCATGGGCAAAATGGATGGCTTATAAGAGGCCTGGAGTCATCAATTAATTAATTTAGTCAGAGATGTCATTATTAATTATAATGAAGAACTTATTGTATCCCATATGATTTATTTTTCACTTTAATGAACATATACAGCATACCAGTCTAGAAGAAAGCAAAGATCAGTACTATCGGAGATCTGGATGATTGTATAATAGGAAGTACAGGACTCATTACAGATTAGATGCAAATTTTCATTACTGTGGCATGTTTAATCAATCACAAGAGCAAAAATACAGGAAAATATCAGACATGATTTTATTTTAAGGAAATGTGAGACGATGATGCGCTGTATGAGTTATTGGGCCAGTGACAAAATTGATTATAACAGCTGTTTGTTGTCTAGTATTAGTGAATAAATTAGGGCCTTTCTTGCTCTTTCAAGGAAATAAACTGTTCAATGGAATGCCTGTAGCTGTACAAATGTGTAATTAATAACTACATAAGTAGAAGAGTCTCATATTAGTCTAGTTTATTTAAACTATCTCTAACATTTGAATTAGAATTACATTTCTATTGGCTGCGATTATGTTTTAATTTAAAAATTATACATTTTATTCAGCCTCCTCAGCAATCTGCAGTAAACTAGTTTGCACACCAGCTCAATTACATTGTCATGGTTGTACTTCATCTTCAATGATACCATTTTTCTTGCATAAGTGAAGTACATAATTCTTGTCTCGAACAATGTTGACTGTGAATTAGCAGCGCTGTGGATTGCATTTGTACTGGTGAAGTTTCCAAAAGTCGTGACTACTTTGGGCAGTGGGAATAAGAGAGCAGACACTTTGCACATCAAGGAAAATTGCAACACTGAGGTTGTCTATAAATCAACGGCACTTTATGTTATGCTCTTGCGGCTGAAGTTTTGCAAACTTGCGCTTGGCAGGTGGAATGACAGAGTGAGAGGGAGAGAGAACACACACACACACACTCAACCTACTCAGGTGGATGTAAAAGATCCCATGGGACTATTTGAAGACGAGCAGGGGAGTCCGCCAACATTTATCCCTCAAATCGCTGCACTTCCAATCAGGAGTGATGTGATACAATAATATCTTTTGTAGTATGACAATCCCAACTTTAAATTGCAACAGTCTTATTTTTCCACAGCCTGTGGATAGCACTGCAAATATAATAGCCCAGGAATTTCAGGACCTGTCTATATTCTCTGTTTGGAGACCTTGGGCTGGATTTTACCAGCCCTGAGGAGGCGGGTTTGGAGGCGGGACTGCTGGGAAAATGGGAAAAATTGGGAGCGGGTCCCAACCCGCCTCCGAACCATCTTCCCGGGAGGCGGGTCCCCGACTTGCACAGGGACCCGTCTCCTAGCGATGGGAAGGGGATTAGAGCCAATTAACTGCCTGTTAACAGGTTAAGAGGCAGTTAAGAGGCTTTTCACCATTTTACGCCTGCTGATGCGGGCTTCCCGACGTCGGGGAACCCCGCCAGGGTCAGCGAGGCGAGCTGTGGGTCTGCTGCAGTGTAAGTGTGCAAATGACAGCTGCAGAGGTAGTGTGATGGGTGCAATGGTGTACAGGTAAGTATGACAGGTGAGAGAATGTAGTGAGAAATATTTTTATTCTGTTTATATGTTTCTGCAGGTGACAAGATTTGATGTTTCTGTGAAGCCTCATCTGATCGGGAGAATTGACAGATGGCTTCTGCAATCTCACATGCAGCTGCCATCTGTTTTCTCCGAAGGAGAGAGTCATTGGTGAGCCTGGGTCCAAGGGCTCACCTTTGGACAGTGATTGTCAGTGTTTGACAGCAACTCAATGTGTGAAGCGTCATGCACTGACGTCATCTGACACCGGCTTACCCTTAATTGGCTGGCAAACCCACAGGGCGGACTTAACAAGGCCAATCAAGGGAAAATAGCATCTGTTCATCAGGCGTCGCTGGGGGCGGGACTGGAACCCGAAAACCAGCAGTCCCGCTCCCAACACGCCTCCTCAGGTAAGATCCCGGCCCTTGCCTCAAACCTGTCAGAGGTATCATTTTGCAACAGTAAATGTTTTCAAAACACAATTCCAAAAAGAACAGTAAGTCAGGATGTGCCAATTAAAGACAAAAATGCTGTACCAATTGGAACCAAAAATCAGCGTAGGAAAGGAAAGACTTGCATTTATATAGAGCCTTTCACGACCTCAGGACGCCCCAAAGTGCTTTACAGCCAATGAAGTACTTTTGAAGTGTAGCCACTGTTGTAGGAACAGAAGCGTTAAGCAACAGTAAGAGTAGTGAGCAGTAGACTTGGAAGATCAATGTTATATTGCCACTTTGTCTCAGAGCAAAGCATTTTGGGTGTACAATTTCAGTCTCTGGTTGGAAATCTTGTCATTAATGCCCATTTGTTTTTTTCTCTTTTAACTTCTATCAATTTTATTCTTTCTCCTTGGTTAAGACTCCTGGAATGACTCAGGGGGCGCAGCCACTGTCTGAGTCAGGGTCACAGTGAGGAAGCTGCTTCACAGCATGAACAGGACTTCTGGAATCTCGGGGCAGGGCTGCGGCAAAAGTCCTAAGTCATTCCCCAGATCCAAGACTGTCTGTGAGCCACACTAGAGGAGATCTATCAGTAAAGAACAGAAAATAAAAACAATTACAAGAGGGTAGCGTGGAAATGACAAATAAGTGCGGACGTGGGAGTAGAAACCATTTGAGGACTGACTGCACTGGGACAGAGATGACTGAATCCATGAGCCTTACAGATGGGCTGAAGACGAGAGGTGGCAGAGGAGAACAGAGTGATGAAGGTAACAAAGAGTTGGAAGAGCACAAGGAAGAGCAGGAAGCCCGAGACCCCCACAACACACCCATTAACAGCACAGACATATAGGGGGTTATCTTAACCTAAATTGCCGGGTGAGAAACCCACGGGCCTGGGTGGAACGCTGGTTTTGCGCCCTGCCCATTATTACTCTCCATTAACTTAAAAACCAGCAGCCGATCGCGACGGGCGGATTAGGTTAATATTGCTCCCAGAGTAGCTGACAGGGGTTTTCCTCCTCATATCCTGGAAGTAAGCACTTGTATAGAAACAAAGAGCATATGCGCCTCATACAAATGTGAAATTGGTTTTGAGCCAACATTTTAATCGGTCCTCAGAAGGTCAAGGCAGGCAGCATATATGCAAAAAGAACTCGAACACATGTGCAATTTTGCACAAAAAGTAGTATTTCCTGTAAATAATTCCAAATTAACAATTAATTACGCAAATATATCAGTGACAGACTAACCCTTTGTTGGTTGCCAGAATTTCAACAGCAAAAGAGACTGTCATCAAAAGAAAACTAGGTCACAGCACCAGATGTGACAGATTTGTCCGATTTCCCCATTGCATTCCCTGTCTAAACTGGGAATGTTCTATTGAACAATAGCAGTGCCTCGCCAACAGAGCACATCTTGTCAGAAAGACTAAAACATCTTGAAATCATTTAGGAAACCAATATATTTTCCATCACATTTTTTCCTAACATTATATTCAGCCAAAAAGGTGAAGAGAGCGGACATTGCCGCAGTGCTTTGAACGCATTGACGGAAATGGAAAATTCAGAATTTGTTATTTTTGGATATAGTGCGGCCCTCAGAGAACACTCCACAGACAAACCATCTGTTCCCCAGTGTGAGATGCAGCAAAGAGGTCTGTTCCTAGCTCCACTTGTGAAACAAATTCATTGAGAACAACTGGTTGCTGTGTTTTGCTGACATTTGTTGTGTTTGCATTTTAAAGGGACGTCGCCAGCAACATCTGGTTTACAAGCCTGGACTTCTCATTGCTGAATCTCAAAATGCAAGTCAACAGGGCTATTTTTGATAATTATTGTTGAGTTTAAACAGATCAATCTTTTTCTTTTAGAAGTTTCTATAGGATGATATCCTGATTACACTCTTAAAATTATCAAACAGATTGCAACAGGCATTGAGAAGGAAGCTGCTATTTAGTTTTATCAATCACAATTTTCATCGCCAGATGGTTAAAAAGCCTCATCCTTCCCCGTGAGAAAATTAGTTCTATATGCAGGAAACTTTCGTTTATCCGGCACCCTAATATCCGGAATTCTCGCTTAACCGGCAAAAATCAGGTAAGTTTTATTATACAGACAAGACCCCGATTCTGACCTTTCGCCCCCACGAAAGGGGGGTCAACGTTCTTCCGACTCCGACCTGTCGCCGCCACGGAGGAAAAAGCCGGAGTCTCGTTTACCTTCCCTCTCCGGGTCCCAATTATTCAGCCTGTGGCCGTGTACGGGGCTCTCGTACCTTGGTAAGTATACCTCTCTGTAATCCGGCACTTTCGATCAACCGGCACCACGCCGGTCCCGTCGGTGCCGGATAAACGAAAGTTTCCTGTAGTTACTCCTAACTTTTCCCGCACAACCTGTGCAGCAGTACCTGGGTTCCAGTATTTACACTGCCTACATTTTTTCTTTTTATTGCAGTCAGTGTGTACATCATTCAACTGCTTAAAACTGTCAGTTGTCAATATTACTCCATTTTCAAGTAAGGAAAAACATATCTGAAATAAATAGAGTTTAAGTAAATTTGCTAACAACAGGGCAAATGAAAAGTAATCTCCCTCGTGATTCCTGACCCACTTAGCCTTCAGGCTTGTGCATTATTGGGTCTGAGATGCCTTGATGGATCCTTTTTCTACATCCCAATGCTTCTCGTCAATTATTCTCCACTTATTGCTTTTCATTGTAGCACTGAAATTGGCAATTTTCAATTCTAGTCCATTTGTAGAATCCCAACTGGTACTTTAATTGCCTGACACAGAAGTATGTCTGTGCTATCAGATGATGTCAGGCATGTAGAATTCGCAAAATTATCGCGATTTTATAAAAATAAGAAGGAGACATAAAGTTTCGTATAAACAGCTTTTATTTCAGCAGAATGCTGTCAGGTTTCAAAACGGACACAAACAGCCTGTAAAATGGCCGCCACGCCTCGTGGCAGAAAGTTCTAGACTTTCAGTAGGCAGACAAGATGGCGTTCCAATAAACATTTGTGCAAGATCGAAAAGATCCAACATGATGAGATAATGACAAGACGCGATGGGTTTACACTTTAAACATGAATACTGGAATCGGTCTCCCAGGTGCAAACAAGGGCTATTGTACTGAGCGATCAAGGACCCATCCAAAGACATTAATATGCAAAATCCCCACGGCTCTACGATGAGAGAGCCATTTGCGGGTACTCACAGTAAGCATTTGGAAGCCCCAAAACCCCTCCAGGGAGACTACTAGCCGGTTCCACAATGGGAGAAATATTAACGGGTACTCAGACAGTTACAAGTGTCACCGAAACCCATTAAAGACTGAGATCACCCCATACGAGAAGTTTGAGCGCCAAAAACCTGACAAAAGATAGACATTAAGATTGGGCGGGAAAAGAGGAATTACAGCACTATAACTGTAAAGTACAACCGTCCATCTTTCTCTTGCTGCTTTGACTCGCTGGAAGGCTGCTGAATTTTTATTCTCTTGCCTGACGGCTCTGGACTCTGATCCGCTAGGATCAACCTCGTGGCTTGCCGCGAAGATCTGTGGAGAACTGGGCTGTGAGGCCTGGAGGCGGGCGCACCATCCTGAGGAGTCGGTAACCGGTGTTGGAACCGAAGGCCCGAGAGGAGATGAGATGAGATGAGATGAGATGAGAAGAGAAGAAGACGACAATACGCATCGCCACGGTCAGTAAGCCCCGACCGCGCCTGTAAGTCGAATAAACACTTCTTTGAATTTTATCGGCTACTCCACAACTGGCCCAGGAAGACCCTTCTTCGAGTTCTATCGAACCGGTGTAGGGCACAGGAAGACTCTTTTTTGAGTAGTATCAGAACTCCGAGGGCAACACAGATCTTCATGACAGCAGACGGTCCAGCCTGCTAGCCGGAGCAGAAACGAGTAAACAAGTGGGGTACAGAGACCCCTGATCAACACGTGGATAGTCAGGTGCTGCGGTAAAAACATCCGAGCAGAGTATCGGAATTCTCCGAGTTATCACGAGTGGTGAGCATGAGTCTCGATCCTACAAATCTAGATTAGGACAGGTATTAATAGGGGAGGGTTTAAGTTTTAAGGATAATTATAATGTGTGTCCCCTTTTACGATGTGTCGTGCGCTCCTCGTTTCCCTAAAATTAGTTTCATAACTGTGTGTAAGATTGTACTGTCGTTAATCTGTGCTTATGACATGTATCTCGTAATCTTGAATAATATGCAATAAAGATTTTCCATTTCGCACTATTCAACCGGGTCTACCTGAGTCTTCTCTGCATTATTGCTCTCGCACCTAAGTCCAGTGTCAGAACCGTAAGGGCGAGTGGGTCGAACCACTCACAGGTGTCTAGTGTTACCAGGCTGGCTGGAGACCAGAGCAGGCAACAGGGCCTAACCCCGCACTAGCACCCAGGCTAAGCACAGAGCCACAGGTCACCCCTTACAGGCATCATACTTTTATCAATTTGCATTTGAAAAAGAATCCTAACTACGATCCTTTAAGGTCGGAAAACAGGCGCAGCAATGACGAGTTTAGCAGTGTGATGGCCTACGCCTGATCTGCGCGTGCGTTCGGGCCACTTCTAAATTCGTCAGGGCCTTTTATTTTTTAGGCGGCCCTGGCGACCGCCTGCAACTAGCCCTGACTGCACTAAACTCTTAAAATGAGGGTCCTGTGCTTGATTCAGGGCCCATTTGATAAATTTGTCTGTGGCCGTGCCGAATTTGCTGGGTCTTGAGCTCGCCCAGCAAATTGTGGAGGGAAGAGTCGGGAAGCAGGCTGCAGAAGTTCTATTTACAGCTCCATTAAGGTAAGTCACTGGTTTGTCTTCTTAGGCTGCTGGTGGGCGATAACTCTGATTTTTTGACGGTTCTTTGGCCGTTATTTGGTGGAGTTGGAGATCTGATTTTTTGAGAGGGCATGCAGATTTTCACAGGATTACCGTTGTAGAATCGATCTACATCAAAGTGAACGACCTTGATGGACAGTATAATAGGAGCTTAAAGCTCGTTAAAACTGAACTCAGAAATTGACCAAGCCTGTTATGGGCAATTAAAGAAAAGGCCCTCTGAGAAACTTTAAAAACATAAACTTAAAGGTCCCAGCTGCAAGATCGCAGCTAACAAGGTCTGGGCTGCATATTCAACCTTGGAAGGCATGTCTGGCTAACAAGCTCACAGACATCAGAAGCAAGGAAATGCATCAGTAAACGAAACCGCACATCAAAGGAGCTGCGGACATGTCAGCAAGAGTTTCGATGAGCTATCAGAGTGCGAAACCACAGGAAACGTCTGGTATCGGGCAAGGAGGTGTATTCGGACAATATAAGACAGCAAGAACAGCACGGCCAGAAGCTAGCCCCCTACGGTCAACAGGAAGGAACAGAAGGAGAGGAACTCGAGCAGTTGGGCTCAAGTCTCGTGGAGCAGAGGCCTGATCTGCTTTTTGACGGCGATCGGTTGCGGTCTGATCAACCCCTGCGCGATTGTCAATAGCCTCGTGAGTATATCCCCTGCCACGTAACCCAAGTAACGCAGTTAGGCTTTAGAAAGTAAAACATTGTAATTGTTAACGGGTAAAGTCGTGAATAAACACCGTTGTATGGATCTTGTTGCTGTCGACTCAGTTTGTATTTTGTAAGTCGAGTGTCACGAATCAAAGTATCCAGACAGATGTTTGGCTTACACCGTCTAAACATTATTGCAAGATGGGTAGGCTGTATGTTCTGCCTTTGGGGCTGTATCATGAGAAGGAAGGGCAGCAGCAGCAGCAAGGACAGCAGCAGAGTGCTGCACAGGCTCCTAGAAGAGGAAGAAGGAGAGAAGGGCGGTGGAGGCCTCACTCCATGCAGCGCACCACATCAGGATCTCGTACCTCAACCTGACAGAGGACCAGTGCGTCAAGTGGCTCCGCTTCTCCAGGGAGGCAGTGACTGAGCTTGTTGAACCAACAGTTGCAGCCCAGCACCAGGGCATCCACAGCACTGCCTGTGGCTTTGAAGGTCACTGTGGCCGTAAACTTTTATGTGTGAGGCTCCTTTCAATATCCAGCAGGTGACGGCAGTAACATCTCTCAGCTTGCTGTGCACACTGCAAGCAAGGAGGCCGCAGACGCACTGTTTGGAAGGCGCCAGGAATTCGTCATTTTCCCAATGGAGTCTGCCCAGCAGGTGGAGAGCCCGGTGGGGTGGGCGAGAGTTGTTGGGTTTCCTCAAGTGAGACAACATAGGCAGAAATGAACTCAGAACTCAATGTGCACTTTACAGAACAACATATTTACCATAAAACTGCCAAAAATATCAATCACTCTATCTACAACTACTTAACACTGAGTGGACCCTTTCTGCCAGCTAACATACTTGCTCGTGCACCTAGTGGACCAGTCCTATGAGATGCTCCCCGGGTGAGATGGGGCTGAGCAGTGGTGATTGGGATGGTACCACTGGAGTATTGAGGCCTGAGGTGACTCTGCTCTCAGGGAAGCAGCTGTCCCAGAGGGACCAGCATCCGGCAGCCTTTCTCTTGAAGAGGCACAAAGGGCTGGGCCCATGTCTGAAACTCTCTCATGTAAAGGAAATGGATGGGTGCCTTGGCGAAGCAGCCTCAATGCCCACTTTTTGGAGACACAGTGACATCTGTGCCCACTCCTTGCAGCCCACTGGTGCTGGGCACAGGCTCAGTGGAGCTACTGCTTGGGCTGAGTGGTTCCAAACCAGGTCTTGAAAGTTGTGTGAAAGTGTCCTGTCCAACCATCGATGGCAGCACTGTAAGCTGACACTCTGGTAGCCACCAATTTCCCACCTCCGCTGATAGAGTGACATTAATGATTTGGGGTGGGTTTTGGAAGGTTAATTAGATGTAGTTTTTTTGCAGTGGTTTAGAGCTGGTAGCATCCAAAAACTCCATTTACTCCCCAAAATGGGCAGTGATTCAAAGGAAAGTCCAGGCCTTAGTATCTCAGGTGAACTCCCAACTTTTGTTATTTCATTCTCCACTTAATGAAGAGCTGCAATATCATTGAATTCCCACTGGTGGCAGAGCTGAGCCACAAAACATCATTGCTCTTTGCAACACCAGCTGAAGGAAGTTGCTGGTACTTTCTGGTCCACTGAAATCTTGATTCCATCTTCAAACACACATACGTCCAAACTCATTATCATCATCTTACTGTATCACTCATTGTAACACGTTTTGTTCCCGGTCTAGGTAGATGTGCATTTATAGTCACTTTCAGAGTTCGACTCAGATAGAACTTCTGGCAAGACAAACTATTAATAACAGTAAAGTTTTATTGTTTACTCTCAAATCTTGGCCCCATCACAACTCCAGACCTTTTAGACCTCATTCCTATTTTAAACAGATTCCTCCTTCATATTCCAGCCATATTCCTAGAATCACAGAATCATACAGCACAGAAGGAGGCCATTCAGCCCATCGTGCCTATGCCGGCTTTTTGAAGGAGTTATCTAATTCGTCCCACTCCCCTTATTATTTTTCCTTTTCAAGTATATATCCAAATCCTATATCTGTTAATCCACCCTCTCCCTAACATTTCCAGTCTCTCTAACATATCCTGGCCACCATAGCCTGGAAATTCTATTTATAACATTAGCATAGAAACTCAAAGGGCTGGATTTTGATACTGGGGTCGGGTTGGTGTCGTGAATCCTACATTTTGGGTTGTAGACCCGCCTCCATCGAGATGTGGCCAACCCACTGTATTTTCCCTTGATTGACCTTGTTGAGCCCGCCCAGTGGGCTCAGCAGGCCAATTAAGGGCCACCCGGCAACAGGTGATGTCACAGATTGACATTTCATCTGTCAAGAGCTTTTGACAGATGAAATATCAGCGTTTGACAGCTCTGTGAAGCTGTCAAACACTGACAATATGATTTCTAACTTGAGTCCTTCCTCTCAGGCTGAGTTAGAAATCATTCCACCACAGAAAACAGAAGGCTGCAGTTTTTGACAGCACCACGGCTTTTCTGCTTTCTGTGCCGGTGAGATTTCTAACTCCTGAGAACTGAAGGGCTGACACCTGCAGGAGGAAGTTAAGGTAAGTAAAACTTTTTCCCACACTTAGCACTTACCTTACACACTTACCTCTGCACACATGCACCCATCACTCACCTGCCCACCGGACATATCGACCCCTCCAACCCCTGCAGACCCACGGTCCGCCCCGATAACTTGGTGTAGTTGCCACCTGTCGGGAAGCCCACATTTCAGCCATCAAAATAGGGATTAGGCAAAAAACTTAATTGTCACTAATCCCCTTCCCGCCTCTGGGAGTCGGGTCCCAGCACAGGTCGGGTACTTGCCGCCAGCGAAACTGGCATGGAGGCGGGTTGGAGGCGGGATGGGGTCGGGACCCCCGAATCTGCAACTTTAACCCCCCACACGCCTCCAAACCCGACTCCACGGGTCATTGAAAATCCAGCCCTTAATGCGTTTATATGCCATTTCCCTGTCTGCTTTTTTATCAGAGGTATTTATAGGATTGAACAAAACGAAGAGGAAGCAAGAGTAACCAGAGATGCTGAATCCTGGCACAGAGATACAGTTAACTGGTTACTGGTCTTGTCATCTCCTGACTCTATTCTTCCTCCCTTGTCAAGTCTCTACCTACCCATATCCATGACTCTTCTGATACCTTCTGCCACTTTGACGATTGTAGGTTCTCTGGCCCCAATTGTCTCCTTTTCACCATGGATGTACAGCCTTCCACACCTCCATTCCTCAGCAGAAGGGTCCACAGGCCCTTTGATTTTTCCTTGAGATCATCCACCACCACCATCGCCACCTTACCAGTGCCCGGGGCAGCCGCCTAAAACAGGCACGAGGCCCCTTGATTATCCTAATCGGGTGCCGAACACCTGTTTCAGGACCCCGATGCCAAATTGGGAAACAACTGAGCCTGAACATGCTCTGTTCAGTTTTTTCCAGGTCTATGACGGCCACTGCAGAAGAGATTAGATTTGCTTTTTTACTTACCTCAATGTGGAGGCAGGAGGAGCAGGGGTTGCCTCCAGGTCCGTGACTGGTGTCCGCAGCTCGCCGGTAACATACCAAAGATGCCGATGGTCTAATTTTCCCTGAACCTGTCGCCGGCCAATTTAGGCACGCACAACGTGTGGGCACGATCCAATATCTAGGCTGTCATGTAAATGCAGCCTGAATCCAGAGTTAAGGCATGACCTGACATCAGAAGTGCCGTGAGACACCTTGGAGATCCATTCATACTCCTAGGAAGAGGGAGCCTCACTCTGCTTTGCTTCAGAGTCTAATTCGGATCGTCATACCTAATTTACACTCCAAATTTAGCATTGGTATGAAGTGATTTCAACTTCATAATGATGTTAAATTTGTTGAATGTGAAGGCATCATTAGGTCTTGAGATGAATGCATGTGTGCTAGCAGAAACCTGCAGAAAAGTTGAATGAATTAACCACATAATTGACTGATTAATTAAGTATACGTTATTGCAAGGCAGTTATGATTGTAACAGGATCGATCAGGCCTCAAATGGGTGCTAAAGATTCTGTGATGGGGATATTTTCACAATGTTTAGCACAGCTTGAACCAAGCTTTTTTGGAAAAGAAAGGAGGATCCGAATTAGAAGTATGAACAAAACTCCATAAGAGGTTAATGTGGAAAGGATTGCTAAACTGCAATGCTAATAGAATCTTCAAACAACTGGGGAGACCAATGACTTAAATGGAACATCACTTCAGAGTTCCTGGTAAATGGGATACCAGAGATGCATAATCACTTGATCACAACAATAAGCAAGGTAGTAACATAAAATAAAAACATAAAAAAAAAGGTACCAGTCAGTAACACCATTACAGCTACCAGTGATCAGGACCTGAAGCACTGATAGGCAGAAACTTCTGATACGTTGGTTGGTGGTCCTTGGATAATGAACATGATTTTGAGTTATTCCTTTTCTATAGGCCCACTTATGCTGTGTAGCCCAACCCTTGAGTGTAGCCCACATGGTTTCTGCAGTTTATGCACATGAACTTGTTTTTTTAAAATTCATTCCTGGGATGTGGGCGTCGCTGGCAAGGCCAGCATTTAATGCCCCTCCCTAATTGCCCTTGAGAAGGTGGTGGTGAGCCGCCTTCTTGAACCGCTGCAGTCCGTGTTGCTGCTGTCGCTGTTTTTCTGCAGAAACCGCTTTTCTTAGTCATGTTGACGGAGCTGCCTTTCAAAGCCATCTGCTCTATATTGTGGTTTGGAACACTGTCCTTGTTTGTTTGCCCCAAATTTTGTCAATGCCACACACATCAAGTTGTGGCGCAAGAAATCCTTCTTCTGTCTACCTGTGAATACTTGCCGTATTTCAGTTCAGCGTATGAAACACGCTTGACAAATTTTGCCATCCATCAAAGAACATATCCTGTCTGACGGAACTGTGCTTTTATTAGCGTAGTCACTATGCTGTTTGATTTTTGATGTTTCAGCAACTCACAAATGGTGAAGTGGTGCTGTCATTGATCCACGTGATGGTTCTGGGCTGATGAAACGCGTTGAACTCCTGGACGTGAATTGTGCACTCAGGTTTCACAATTACTGTGGAGGGCTGAGTTCACAACTACATTATAGATAGAAAGAAAGAAAGAAAGAACTTGCATCTCTATAGTGCCTTTGACGACCTCATGACATCAGCCAATGAAATACTTTTGAAGTGTAGTCACTGTTGTAATGTAGGAAACGCGGCAGCTAATTTGCGCACAGCAAGGTCCCACAGACAGCAATGAGATAATGACCAGATAATCTGTTTTTTAGTGATGTTGTTTGAGAGATAAATACTGGACTCCCCCACTCTTCTTTGAATAGGGCCGTGGATCTTTAATGTCCACCTGAGAGAGCAGACGGGGCCTTGGTTTAACGTCTCATCCGAAAGACGGCACCTCCGACAGTGCAGCACTCCCTCAGTACTGCACCGGGAGTGTCGGCCTGGATTATGGGCTCAAAAAAGAACCTATTTGCAAAAGCAAAATACTGCGGATGCTGGAAATCTGAAATAAAAACAGAAAATGCTGGAAGTACTCAGCAGGTCAGGCAGCATCTGTGGAGAGAGAAACAGAGTTAACGTTTCAGGTCAATGACCTTTGGTCACTTACTTGCACTTATTCAGCACTTTATCACAGTGCTTCACAACCAATGAATCGCGAACAGTTGCAGTTGGTATGTACGCACACACGGCAGCCAAATGTCCAGGGACAGCAAATCAGATGTACGAACAGTTAATTTGTTTTTTGATGGTGTAGCGCTTTGGAATGTTTGTCTATGTTAAAGGCACTATGTAAAGGCAAGGTATTGTTGCTGTTGGTTGAGGGAAGAGATGTTGGCCAGAGCACTAGGCGAATTCCCTGCTCTTCTTCAACTAATGCTGTGGAATTTTTTTTACAGGCAGGCAAGGCAGGTTTAACATTTGATTCAAAGCCCAGCACCTCTCACACTATAGCATTTCCGCAGTGCTGCATGGAAGTACTAGTTCAGATTAGAAGCTGAAGTCAAGGGTGGAACCCATAACCTTCTGACTCAGAGATGAGAGTGCTACTGACGGAGCCAAGCTGACACGAGCAACATTTTGCCATTGTGCACACCTGCACAATTTTACTTAAATTGAAAGGCCACTCAAATCTGAAGTGGGCCATAACTCATGAATAATTCCAAATCACCCTAATTCAGTGTGCTTCCAATTATACATTAGATTTGGAGTTTGTACCCTTATAGGATGCAGTACCTCAAAAAATACATCGATAGTTTGAAACAAACACACAGTACTGATCAGGGGCTATTTATTGTTTATTTTTCATATTTAAATGTCAGAGAGTACAAATGCCAAAGTTGTGTTAGCGCACATTTCACAGATGCTGAAAATTTCTGAAAACACAGCACATTAAAAACAGATCACTAATAGCAGGTCTCTATGAATGTTAGTGCGCGGTCCTTAGCAACCTCATAGAAAATGTGATCTAGGTCCGTTACCAATGGCTACATATCTATATGACATCACCCATAACCAGCATAGTGCTAACAGGTCACACCAAACAAGCAAAATCAAATATGCTGGTCCCTTGTATCATTTTTTTTCGGGGATGTTTTGCAGTGGTGTGTGGGAGAGTGTTTATTTGTTTGTCTTCCTAGCCTGCTTTAGACTAAAGGTTTTCTTTAGCATTATAGGGTAGTTAAAAAGGATCACACTGCATTCTAGATAGCATCCTTAACTCACTTAAAGCTGGGCTGCTCTCTTCTCTATTGTGCATGCATGGAAGGTGATCTGATTATTTGAATAATTACTGATATCATAGTAGACCATTTACCATTATCCGTTTTGATGTTGAACTGTGCTGGTGGGAGAAAGGGCTAATTTCCAGAATCATGTTAGATGTCGTAATTTAATACATTTTGGGCAGTACACTAGGTTAGATTTTCCATTTGGCCCAGGAGGGGTGAGCGAGGGCTCGAAATTGGACAAAGACCGAGATTGTCAGGAGCCCACCTAAATGGCACAGCACTGAATCTCCTAGCACTAAAGATTCGGTGTAATTACTTTATTTAACTATTACAAGGGTTATAAATACTATTAAAGACCAATTTCCCGATATTTTTGTGAGGAATACACTGTGCACCCGATGGCAGAGAGCTATCGATACCATCAAGATCATGATCTTGAATTCCAGGTATTACTTTAACTTTACAGACATGCGCTTTTTTCACAGCCTTAGATCGATAAGCTCGTGATTTCTGACTTATATTCGGAGTTTAGAAGGGCTTGAGTGCCAAGATTATAAAGCTGATTTCATCGCTGGTGTCAGTGAAAATGGCCACAGTGCTCATCCTATACTCCTGGCACCTTTCAGACCACGTCCCACCAACATTAATCACAGACATTGAGCAGTAGCTCAGGGAGCCACACATTACTCTGTCGTTCTTCTCCTAACATGCAATAGAAAACAAAAATAACCTTTGCTGAATCCACCACTGTCCTGAGTACTGTTGACTACTTTCATACCAATCTACACACACGTATCTACCTCAACTGAAAACTACTGCTCTCTATAAATATACTTGTGGTGTGTGACGCAAATATCATTACCGTTGTGCATGCAAATTTTCATGCCAGCAGCCATGATGACTAATTTGTCCTGATCAATTATCAACTCACTAGGAAGTTATGGAAGGGAGTACTTGGCTAACATCTGCCACTGTCTTCAGTCTGTATCTGTGTTCTCTCAGTGCAAGCTGGACATTCTCTCTTGTTCTGATGCTGGAGGCTATGATCAGAAGCCGTGACTCATGACATCAGCGGCAAATCTCCATCCTGATCACAAGAAACTTCCAATAGGGTACAAACTACCACAAGGCTAGCAACAAAGTGTGTACTTGGCATATTACATTTCTTTTAGATTCTTGTCTCTCACAGGTGGCAGAACCACAATGCAGCCTGAATTATGCGAATCCCTTATTGCCTTTTGCATCATGCACTGCATGGCAACACTACATAGTATTGCAACTGACCTTTTCGAAGGTGAGTGTGACGGGCAACTAGTTGAGTCAAGCAATCAGGACGCTCGCTCAAAATGAGATTACGCAGCTGCTGAGGATTTATAAAATGGCATCACACATAATCACTTCTCAGTAGGTCAAATGGGTACAATGGTCAGATGATTACTTGTGATACATTAGAGCAGATTAGATTGATGAGGACATGTAGCACAGTCTCTCTCCAAGGTACCTTGAAAAGACTCAGCTGCTGACAGAGGGGCAGGTTTGCATTCAATGTGTTTGATAGGGACACAGAGAACGATACCACAATGAACAAGGGGTAACTTCATATACTATAATGCATTTTAATTTATCATTTAAATCCTATTTACCAGTTCTGTAGCCTCATAGAGAGTTTGTAAATAAGCTTTACAAAATTAAACTTATTACTTCACTATAGGTGTTTTATAGGCGTCAATGCATGAGCAGGTTTAAATTAAATCTATAAACCTGTCCTCATTCCCTTCTGTGGTATGGTGAAGGCAAAAGAGAATATGGACTCTTATTGGTTTCTGCAAGTTTTGTCTTTGCAACAGTCAACTTGTCTATGCTTACCCTGTTTCTTCTTTTCTAAATGCTGTCCCCTCTCTCTGCTTCACTTGAGAATGTGCTTTTAATTTATTGACGTTGCTTAGCCAAACTCTGATGAGACCTTGGTCTTTGGTCCTTGTGCTCCAACATTCCATTAGCTAATGGATAGACTATGCTCTCCTTGTGAGCAAGGCTCCCTGCTGGCAGGATGGGCTCATAAAATGACTCTCCTAGGCTCTGAATCTCCACAGGCCACGATCCCAGCACTTATGCTGGCAGGTGCCCTCCTGCACTGATCCTGTTGGAGTGTGTATGTCTAGGGGACGTGCACCATGGAGCCAGTGGACACCTGCACCACTAGGGGTGCACCTTGGGCACCTGCCTGTCCCAGGCTTCCAAAAAAGCTGGCCTCACTGCCAGGTCTGTTGGGGTGTGTTCGGGATGAAATAGGCACGATATAAATACAAGTAACTTTTATTTTCAAAGTTACCTCAGACAAAGTTGAGAGTTCATGCCTTGCTTTGTTTTTGATCAACTTCTAGGTGATTAACTTCTTTGATCAAAAATCTAGGCTGACACTCCCAGTGCAGTGCTGAGGGAGTGCTGCACTGTCGGAGGTGCCGTCTTTCAGATGAGATGTTAAACCGAGGCCCTGTCTGCTCTCTCAGGTGGACATCAAAGATCCCATGGCACTATTTCGAAGAAGAGCAGGGGAGTTATCCCCGGTGTCCTGGCCAATATTTATCCCTGAATGAACATCACTAAAACAGATGATCTGGTCATTATCACATTGCTGTTTGTGGGAGCTTGCTGTATGCAAATTGGCTGCCGAGTTTCCTACATTACAACAGTGACTACACTTCAAAAAGTACTTCATTGGCTGTAAAGCACTTTGAGGCGTCCAGTGGTCGTGAAAGGCACTATATAAATGCAAGTCTTATTTTATTTATTCATTTAACTTAGCCTATCAAGGGCTCCTCCAGCTCCACAGCACTCCTGCCAGCCACGATCAGCCCCCTCCTGCTCTCCCCCAACCCCCCTGATGGCTAGAGACAGGCCAGGGCTGGACCAGGGGATGTGATAGCCATGAACCGATTGAGGACTGATGACATGGCAGGTAGGTTTGGGCTGGAATGCTGTAAACTTCCATGGTTCTATTTCTCTCTTCCTGTCCCTTCCCTTCTGTCTCTTTCTCTTATTTTATTTCTGTTCTATTCAATTTGGTTCTCTCTGTGTCCTCGTTTGATTCATTCCCCTCCTAAGTGTCAGTCTCGGCTCATTGGCAGTGCACTTGCCTCTGAAGATCTTGGGTTCAAGCTCCACTTCAGAGACTTGACCACATAATACAGGCTGGCACTCCAGCGCAGCACTGAGGGAGTGCTACACTGTCAGAGGTGCTGCCTTTCACATAAGTTAAACTGAGGCACTACCTGCCCTCATAGGTGAACGCAAAAATCCTGATACTATTTGAAGAAAAGCAGGGGCGTTCTCATGAAGCCCTGGCCAACATTTATCCCTCAAACAACATCACCAAAAACAGATTAACTGGTCATTCATCTCATTGCTTTTTGTGGGACCTTGCTGTGCGCAAATTGGCTGCCATGTTTCCCTATATTACGACAGTGGCTACACTCCAAAAAAGTACTTCACTGGCTGTAAAACACTGAAAGATGGTATCCAAATGCAAGTTCTTTCTTTCTTAGTCCTGGATGAATTATGTATACCTGGGAAATATAGTTTGATATGAACCCTGTGATCCCTCTTCACATCATGGTCTGCTTTTACAAGTGAGCTTTGGATTCTTCTTTCTTTTAAATGTTCCGTACACTGGGGGAAAGATTTCTGCTGCTCTGTGTAACAAAAATTATAAACCCATTTAAAGAGAACAGCTTTCTGATTTGGTTACACATAGTGAACAGAAAAAAGAATCTTCTCCCACCATGCGTTCGGTTTCAGTGGGCCTGTGCTGGTTAGGAGCTGGGTGGAGGCAGCGAAAGCCAAGTTGTTCACAGGCGGAAAAGCCTTAGACTGAGTGACCTGGCAGCAGGCTAGCTTCTACCTTCTCAGCCAATGATGTGCGGGCAGAACAATCGAGGAATTACAATAGCCCAGGTTTTGGTGGATTTTGGCATCCAACAGATTTTTATCTTTGCCCTTCAGTTCGTAATTTTTTTGCGCTGCAAGTTGTTGGAAGTGCGAGCTGATAACAGCGTGGCGAGGGCAATGGGGCATCTGGGACCTTGGAGAACGACGGGACCAACAGTCTATCTCCTTAACTAATGAGATTTAAGGATTGAGAAAGTAAGAGAGGAAGACGAAGATGGAAATAGGGTAAATTAGAGTCAAATCAGGTACAGAAAGAAAAATAAAGAGAGGGAAAGAGAGAGAAAAAAGAGACAGGAAAGTAAGAATTTAAAAAAAACTCTAACAATTTACTACCTGTAGGAATGAGACTCAACAGTTTCAATTGTTCCCTTCTGGGCTGGAGTGGTTGAGAGGCATTGCAGGGACATAAATCTCCTCATTAAAAAGGTACTCATGCTGTGAAGTAGCAGCCCTAACTGTCCGCGGCGGGCTTAACTAACACGCAAATGCAGCAATTTCATGAAACTCACGGGGAGGTTGAGGACGAATTGCCGTTTTCGCGAGGCTCACGGTGGAGCGCCGCAAATCATCCCGCAATTTGTGGCGATGCGCAATTCACGTGCTATCTCTTCCTCGCCACAAGTTGCTGGACGATTTAAACATTAATAACGGCGAGGGCCATGAAACTCACCGTTATTTTGGCTGCAAAATCTGGGCTAATATCTTAAAAAAATAATAATAAATATAACTTGCAAGAAAATGGTTACCAAAAGCTCCAGTTACAACCAACAACAACAACAACAACTTGTATTTATATAGCACCTTTAACGTAGTAAAATGTCCCAAGGCGCTTCACAGGCGTATTTTAAGACAAAAAAAATTTGACACCGATCCACATAAGGGTAAATTAGGGCAGGTGACCAAAAGCTTGGTCAAAGAGGTAGGTTTTAAGGAGTGTCTTAAAGGAGGAAAGAGAGGTAGAGAGGCAGAGAGGTTTAGGCAGGGAATTCCAGAGCTTAGGGTCTAGGTAACAGAAGGCACGGCCACCAAAGGTTGAGCGATTATAATCAGGGATGCTCAAGAGGGCAGAATTAGAGGAGTGCAGATATCTTGGGGGGGTTGTGGGGCTGGAGGAGATTACAGAGATAGGGAGGGGCGAAGCCATGGAGGGATTTGAAAACAAGGATGAGAATTTTGAAATCGAGGCACTGCTTAACCGGGAGCCAATGTAGGTCAGCGAGCACAGGGGGTGATGGGTGAACGGGACTTGGTGCGAGTTAGGACATGTGCAGCCGAGTTTTGGATGGCGTCAAGTTTGCGTAGGGTAGAATGTGGGAGGCCAGCCAGGAGTGCGTTGGAATAGTCAAGTCTAGGAGGTAACAAAGGCATGGATGAGGGTTTCAGCAGCGGATGAGCTGAGGCAAGGGCGGAGACGGGTGATGTTATGGAGGTGGAAGTAGGCGGTCTTTGTTATGCTGCGGATATGTGGTCGGAAGCTAATTTCAGGGTCAAATATGACACCAAGGTTGCGAACAGTGTGGTTCAGCCTCAGACAGATGTTAGGGAGAGGGATGGAGTCAGTGGCTAGGGAACGGAGTTTGTGGCGGGGACTGAAAGCAATGGCTTCGGTCTTCCCAATATTTAATTGGAGAAAATTGTTGCTCATCCAGAATTGTATGTCGGACAAGCAGTCTGACAATTTAGACACCGTGGAGGGGTCGAGAGAAGAGGTGGTGAGGTAGAGCTGGGTGTCATCAGCGTACATGTGGAAACTGACGCTGTGTTCTCGAATGATGTCGCCAAGGGGCAACATGTAGGCGAGAAATAGGAGGGGGCCAAGGCTAGCTCCTTGGGGACACCAGAGGTAACGATGCGGGAGCGGGAAGAGAAGCCGTTGGAGGTGATTCTCTGGTTACGATTAGATAGATAAGAATGGAACCAGGCGAGTGCAGTCACACCCAGCTGGACGACGGTGGAGAGGCGTTGGAGAAGGATGGAGGGGTCAACCGTGTCAAAGGCTGCAGACAAGTCAAGAAGGACGAGGAGGGATAGTTTACCTTTGTCACAGTCACAAAGGATGTCATTTGTGACTTTGATGAGAGCTGTTTCGGTACTGTGGCAAGGGCGGAAACCTGATTGGAGGGATTCAAACATGGAATTGCGGGAAAGGTGGGCACGGATTTGGGAGGCGACAACACGTTCAAGGACTTTGGAGAGGAAAGGGAGGTTGGAGATGGGGGCGATAGTTTGCAAGGATGGAGGGATCAAGGGTTGTTTTTTTGAGGAGAGGGGTGATGACGGCAGATTTGAGGGAGAGGGGGACAGTAGCTGAGAAGAGAGAACCGTTAACAATATCAGCTAACATGGGAGACAGAAAAGGAAGTTGGATGGTCAGCAGTTTGGTGGGAATAGGATTGAGGGAGCAGGAGGTGGGTCTCATGGACAAGATGAGCGCAGAGAGGTCATGAGGGGAGATCGGAGAGAAACTGGAGAAAGATGTGAGTTCAGGGCTAGGGCAGGGGGGAACCTTAGAGGAAGTTTGGCCCAGTGGGCTAGAGGAAGGAAGGGAAGTGGCAGAGGCAGCTGAACGGATGGTCTCAATCTTAGAGACAAAGAAGTCCATGAGCTCCTCACACTTGTTATCAGAGGTGAGGGTGGAGGAGACAGGGGAGAGGGGTTTAAGAAGACGGTTAGCAGTAGAGAATAGGAGCCGGGGTTTATCTTTGCATTCCAGAATGATTCTGGAACCGCGAGCAATTTTGGCAGACAAGAGCAGGGCCCGATAGTGCTTTATGTGGTCCAGCCAGATCTGGTCTCTTATCTCTTGTCAGTTCTGCTGAAACTTGTACATTAACAGAATCATGATCAGACAACCTGTGGTGTTACCACAGTCATTTGTAATGAGAACTTTTATTCAGCATGAAATTTCAACTTTCTTGAAATTAACTGCCTAAAACCATGACTTAATAATGACTTTGTTGTATGCAATACCTAATAATTGAAAAAGGGTAATACAAGCACTCAATCCCACTGTCCCGACCATTAATCTAACCATTTATACTACCTGGTACATTACACAGCGGGTGTTTATTATTAATTTAATACGGCATCTGCTGAGTCTTTTGCTGTTGTTGAAAACCTACACAACCTGTTGGGCAATTTATAATTTATGTTGCATAACAGCAACAATTAAACACCGCACTCATTCATATTATTTGCTCGTCAATAAACTCCAAATGCCATTTAGATGTCTCTAAGTTCCACAAACACTCAGAGTGGTTAGAATGTGGAACCTGCTCCCACATGGAGTAGTTGAGGCGAATAGCATAGATGCATTTTAAGGGGAAGGAGATTAGTACGTAAGGGAGAAAGGAATAGAAGGATGCATTGATGGGGTTAAAGAAAGAAAGAAAGACTTGCATTTATATAGCACCTTTCACGACCACTGGACGTCTCAAAGCGCTTTACAGTTTTATTTGAAGTGGAGTCACTGTTGTAATGTGGGAAACGCGGCAGCCAATTTGCGCACAGCAAGTTCCCACAAACAGCAATGTGATAATGACCAGATAATCTGTTTTTGTTATGTTGGTTGAGGGAGAAATAACTCCCCCTGCTCTTCTTCGTAATAGTGCCATGGGATCTTTTACGCCCACCTGAGAGAACAGACGGGGCCTCGGTTTAACATCTCATCTGAAAGACGGCACCTCCGACAGTGCAGCGCTCCCTCAGCACTGCACTGGAGTGTCAGCCTAGCTTTATGTGCGCAAGTCCCTGATGAAGAAGGTTGGGAGGAGGCTCATGTGGTAATACTTTGTAATAAAAACCGAATGCAATTGTCAGATTATATTACAAACTCCGTTATAATGTTTATCGATTAACAATGAAGATGAATTGGTTTTTAAGGGAGAATCCAAAACTACACAAAGCATTTGGAAAGTGTTAAACATACCATTATAAATTAGATCTTAGTTATATTTTACGAGTAAAAAGGAATCCGCAGGTTTTTTAAAACTAAGATGTACCACTGGCAGAAGGATTCGTAACCAGAGGACACAGATTTAAGATAATTGGCAAAAGAACCAGAGGGGAATTTTTTTTACGCAGCGAGTTGTTACAATCTGGAATGCACTGCCTGAAAGGGTGGAGGAAGCTGATTCAATAATAACTTTTAAAATGGAATCGGATATATACTTAGCAAGGGAGTGGGACTAATTGGATAGCTCTTTAAAAAGAGCCAGCACAGGCACAATGGTAGAGAGGTTTTAATGGCCGTGAATTTGCAGTCGGTGTAACGGCGAACTGTTAGAGTACGCCATCATACCGCCTTTCAATGACAGCTCCGAAACTGGCTGCGCTGTGCCCCCCCGCCCCCTCCCCCTCACAGAGCCGGCAATCAGTGAAATCTCGTAAACCATTGAAACTGATGAAAACTTCGGCTCTTCTGCAGTAAGTGTGCTGTTAAACACCCCACTAAAAGTTAGACTCAAAGGGATTCGGTATAACTGGGGTTTTAACAGCGTATTGACTGCTAAACAAAGGTTAAGGGCCTGGAAAACTAATTTTAATTTTGTGCAGTGAGAAATTTGTCCATTTAAAAAAAATAATAATTTTTAAGAAACTTGTCAAAATCTTTAAAAAATGTTATTCTAAGTTTGTGCATCTTTATTTTAGGTTTGCCTTTTCCCCATGTTAGAACCCCAATCTTTCTTTTGCTCTCTCTAACTATTTTAAAAAGTTTGAATTTTAAGGGCTTGCTCACTTCCTTGTTTATGGTCTGTTACAATTCTGCCTTTTGATTGGCTGTTTGGACAGCCTGTTGAGGTCACAGCAGCTCGCCCAAAGGGATTCCCATTAAGTTCCGTTGATTTGAATTCGAGGTCGGAAAACCCGAACTTCTCAACACAGGGATCGGGAGATCCTTGTGCGGAGCGTACTTCGGGGCCAGCGGCGAACACCTTCGCTTCGCTGCTGACCGCAAATTCAGGGCCGTTTCTCCATTAATTGCCAAATATTGAAATGAGGGACTTTATGCAATTGAAATGAATTTTCCAATAAACAACCACTGTCAAAATGTGTTGAATGAGATCAGATTAACCAAATGAAACCGAGATATATAAAGAATAAATGCGGATACTGGAAATCTGAAATTAAATATAGAAAAGGTTGAAAATGCAGTTGATTAATCAACATGTGAAAATGAAACATGGGTCAATATTTCAGGCGGGACCCTGGATTAAATCATTCTTCTGTCTTTATAACCTTTTTTTGCAATTGCTGAGTATAAACGTTTCCATTTTTGTTACTTCAAATGGATGTAAAGGTCAGTAGAAAAATACAGTTCCATTCCGATTTTATTTCCTGCAATTGTGATTTTTGTTTTGTCTGTTAAATTAGTGCAGTCGTCCTTCTTTCTCTACCAGGTCATAGAGGGTTTTGATGGTTGTCTAGATTCTAGAACGGTTCCCGCGGATTGGAAGGTAGCAAATGTAATCCCGCTGTTCAAGAAAGGAAGGAGAGAGAAAACAGGGAACTATAGGCCAGTTGGCCTGACATCAGTAGTAGGGACAATGCTACAATCTATTATTAGGGACGTGGTAACAGGGCACTTAGAAAATCATAATATGATTGGGCAGAGTCAACACAGATTTATGAAAGGGAAATCGTTTTTGACAAATCTGTTAGAGTTTTTGAGGTTGTAATTAGCAGTGTAGATAAGGGAGAACCAGTGGATGTAGTGTATTTGGATTTTCAGAAGGCATTCGATAAGGTGCCACACAAGAGGTTATTACACAAAATTAGGGCTCATGGGATTGGGGGTAATGTATTAGCACTGATTGAGGATTGGTTAATGTATAAAATTCTTAAGGGGCTTGACAGGTAGATGCTGGGAGGATGTTTCCCCTGGCTAGGGAGTTTAGAACTAGGGGTCACAGTCTCAGAATAAGGGGTTGGCCATTTAGGGCTGAGATGAGGAGAAATTTCTTCACTCAAAGGGTAGGAATAAAGAGAGTAGGAATAAACAGGAAATTTTGGGGTTGGCAGGCTGTAACTAGTGGGGTACCGCAAGGATCAGTGCTTGGGCATCAGCTATTTACAATCTTAATCAATGACTTAGATGAGGGGACCGAGTGTAATGTATCCACGTTTGCTGATGATACAAAGTAAGGTGGGAAAGTAAATTGCGAGGAGGACGCAAAGAGGCTGCAAAGGGATATAGACAGGTTAAGTGAGTGGGCAAGAACTTGGCCGATATAATGTGGAGAAGTGTGAAGTTACCCACTTTGGTAGGAAAAATAGAAAAGCAGAATATTTTTTAAATGGTGAAAGATTGGGAAATGTTGGTATTCAGAGGGACCTGGGTTTCCTTGTACACAAATCACTGAAAGTTAACATGCAGGTACAGCAAGCAATTAGGAAAACAAATGGCATTAGCCTTTATTACAAAAGGATTTGAGTATAAGAGTAAAGAAGTCTTACTACAATTATATAGGGCCTTGGTGAGACCGCACCTGGAGTACTGTGTACAGTTTTGGTCTCCTTACCTAAGGAAGGATATACTTGCCTTAGCATGAGTGCAATGAAGGTTCACTAGACTGGTTCCTGGGATGGGAGGATTGTCCTATGAGGAGAGATTGAGTAGACTAGGATTATATTCCCTAGAGTTTAGAAGAATGAGATGTGATCTCATTGAAACATATAAAATTCTTACAGGGCTTGACAGGTAGATGCTGGGAGGGTGGCTCCCCTGGCTGAGGAGTCTAGAACTAGGGATCACAGTCTCAGAATAAGGGGTCGGCCATTTAGGGCTGGGATGAGGAGAAATTTCTTCACTCAAAGGGTTGTGAAGCTTTGGAATTCTCTGCTCCAGTGAGCTGTGGATGCTCACTCATTGAGTATATTTAAGACAGAGATCGATATATTTTTGGATCCTAAGGGAACCAAGAGATATGGGGATAGTGCAGGAAGGTGAAGTTGAGGTAGAATATCAGCCATGATCTTATTGAATGGCGGAGCAGGCTCGAAGGGCCGAATGGCCTACTCCTGCTCCTATTTCTTATGTTCTTACGTTCTTAAGTCAGTCAAGAGGCCGATGGTGCTAAAATGTATAATCATACCATGGGAGTCAATCCGAGGGCAAAGGTTTTTTGTTTATGTAAATATATTTGATTAAGGGATCAGGTTTACATAGGAAATGATTGGAAACAAGTCAGGACTTTGAACTCCTATGTAATTAAACAAGCTACTAGACTAAGTGAGAAGTATAGCTTTAAAAAAAAAAATGACTTGTACTTTTGGCTACCAGACATTTTATTGAATGAATGAATGATGCATAGGACTACTACAGTCTGATGGAGAGAAAAAATACAGCAGTAAAAATAGCACATGGCACAGCTCTCAAAAGAACGAGCCCGAATAAGTGACAGTACAGATTTCTCAATAATTATAAATCAAGGTGGTCTCATGGAACACAGCAAACTGGCAGATCTGGCACAACTTCAGTCACTGTGGAATTTTCTATTGGTCTCTAAAGAAGACCAATAACGTTTTAATGGACAATGGAACGAAGATGTCTAGACATGTTCAGCTAACTCTAACTAGGTCAGTCTATGCACTTTCATTGTTGTGAGACTAATGATAACCAAAGGGTTATTACCTGAAAACTGCTGGTCAGTCATTAACTCTTCAAGGATGAGTAAAATTTATTTGGCTAAATACACAGGGATTCTGTTGATCAGCCAAATAGAGGAAATTGGTCTAATGAAAGTACATTATGAAGGGGTTTGATAGGGTAGATGTAGAGGAAATGTTTCCACTTGCGGTAGAGTCCAAAACTAGGGTTCATACATATAAGATAGTCACTAATAAATTCAATAAGGAATTCAGGAGAAACTTCTTTACTCAGAGCGTGGTTAGAATGTGAAACCTGCTACCACAAGGACTAGTTAAGGCGAATAGCATAGATGCATTTAAGGGGAAGCTAATTAAGTACATGAGGGAGAAAGGAACAGAAGGTCATGCTGATGGGGTGAGATGAAGTAAGATGGGAGGAGGCTCTTGTGGAGCACAAACACTGGCATAGACCTGTTGGGCCCAATGGCCTGTTCCTGTGCTGTAAATACTACGTAATACCTTGTTATACAATTTCATTTTACCATGAAAGCTTTTGTATCTGGTTAGAGCACATTTTATGAGGTTGTAAATATGCTTAGTTTCAACCTATTTTGTGGGGGTGATTTTAACCCGCCTGGTGGAAACTGGGCGGTCGGGCATTTAAACCCACCCCCAACCCCAGGTCAGTTACCCACTCTGGAGCCGCTGGGAGCTGACCTTTTTAGCCTATGCATGTCGAATCCCGATGATGTCATCAGGACCTGACTGCAATTTTTACTAGCAGGCCTGCGAGAGAAACTGTTGCGAGTTTCCCATCAGGCCTGCCCAGTGAGGAACCGGGTCGGAGTCAGAAGAGGCCCAAAGGGTTAGTGTATTTGTTTTATTTATTTCCTTGTGGAGCCAGGAGGAGCAGGAGATCGTGGCAACCCCCACGGGATGGGGCAGATTTACCAGCTCTTGTCAGGTGGCTGCTTTATGCTGGCGGTATTTAAATAACCGGTGGGAATTAAAATGTCCTGGGCCTCATATTTGCTGCACGGGGTGAATTTTGAACTGACATCAAAACTCACCCACTGAAGACTGGCCCCCAGTTAAAATCGGGGCCTGTGTTTTTAACATAAGCAACCATTCGCTATCCTAATTCCTATGAGATATCTCTAGTGCCAGATAGTTCAATGGGAATTAAATAGGATTTAATTTGGAGAGTTCTAGCACAGGACTAATCTAATACAATGGGATACGGTAGCACAGTGGTTATGTTACTGGACTCTGATTCTGATGGGGCTTGACACGGTAGATGCGGGGAGGATGTTTCCCCTCGTGGGGGAATCTAGAACTAGGGGGCATAGTTTCAGAATAAGGGGTCGCCCATTTAAAATGGAGACGAGGAGGAATTTCTTCTCTCAGAGGGTCGTGAATCTTTGGAATTCTCTACCCCAGAGAGCTGTGGAGGCTGAATCATTGAATATATTCAAGGTGGAGATAGACAGATTTTTGAAAAACAGGGGAATCAAGCGTTATGGGGAGCGGGCAGGAAAGTGGAGTTGAGGCCAAGATCAGATCAGCCATGATCTTATTGAATGGCGGAGCAGGCTTGAGGGACCGAATGGCCTGCTCCTGCTCCTGTTTCTTATGTTCTTATGGACTAGACGCTTGGACTAATGATCCGGAGACGCGAGTTCAAATCCCACCATGGCAGCTGGGGAATTTAAATTTAATTAAATAAATCTGGAATAAAAAGCTAATATCAGTAATGGTGACCATGAAACTACCGAAACCCATCTGGTTCACTAATGTCCATTAGGGAAGGATATCTGCTGCCCTTACCCGGTCTGGTCTATATGTGACTCCAGACCCATGGTTGACTCGTCAATGTGGTTGAAGCTTAACTGCCCTCTGAAATGGCCTAGCAAGCCACTCAGTTGTGTTCAAGATGGTGGCTCACCACCACGTTCTTGAGGGCAATTAGGGATGGACAATAAATGCTGGCCTTACTGGTGACGCCCACATCCCGTGAATGACTAAAAAAAAATCTCTTGCTCTGGAAAGGGGAGAATGTCGAGGATTTTTGGTGAAAATTATTTTCTGCTGAGGATATTTCACATACCATCAATTCTGTCTTCGAAAAGTAACAGAAATTTTAGCATGAGCTAAAGTAAAAAAACGGAGTACTACTTCATAAATGTACTTTCTAACTGTTCATTTGGATCTATTTGCTTATCACAGTACTTTTATAAAGCTGCACGCAGTGAATGGAATTTTTAGAAAATTAGTTCCAAAGTAGAGTTTGAGAAACTTGTGGGACCTGCATAAAACATTTGCCATTTACAAAGTTCTTTGAAAAATATTCTGATCCTGTTATGCTTTGGATTTTGATGTGTAGGTGGTGGTGTGGTCTCTGCTGCTTTTGTGTTTGAGGCCGAGGGGAACAGAATTTCAGTTGAGGCCAGTGGGTACTACTGTGCTGTGCATGCTCGTTACAGAACATAAATGGTGTTTGATCTATTCCAGTGAAAAGCTAAGTGTGCAACGAGATGGCATCCAAAGGAGGATAAAATAGAGGCAAATGCAAAGAAACTGTTACACTGATTTTTGTCTGTTTTTTGTATTTCTAATTCTGTTTCAAATCTACAATTTTGAGAACCAGATAAGACACTAAATATCAAAGGGCATTTTAGATATCATACACAATATACAATAAAATCTCTAAGATTATGGTAACAAAGATAAATATCTCCTACAGTAAATTGATACTACAAAATACTGCATTTACAGACTCTTTTATATTTTGCTTAAATACATCAGTACAAACTAATAATTGAACAATTTCACATTCAAAGTAAACACTTTTTGACTACATTTATGATGTTTGGAATTGATTTTTTTTAAATTAAATAATTTAATTTAAAAGATTCGAAATGATATATCATGGAATAAATGATTATAGAAACTTATTTTTTATTATTTAATTTATTTTTGCAGCCCCCCCCCCCCCACCGCCCCCCTTAAGTTAGATAGACCTGTCTGTTCTTGGCAACATCAATGCTACACCTTGGCTAGAAGCACTGAGAAGTATGCCTGAGCAAGGCAACCAAAAAAAATCGAGCCACCAGAGAGTTTGCTTTTAACTCCTCCCTAGACAGTCTTGCAGCTGAAGCTGAGCTGATGAAGCTCATACTGTCGGGGAATGCCGAACACGAGCATCTGTCGAGACTGGAATTTAAGTTGGCGTTTGCCAGCTGTGAGCCCAATATTTTAGCCGCGTACTTACTGGGTCATTGAATGGAATCTTCCTGTTGTAGGGTGTCAATATGTAGACAGCAAGGTCCTTGTTAATGAACTGTTACTCTTAACGCTGGTAATCCTTCAATTTTACTAATGCTACAGTGATATGGAAAGAACCAGCTCTTGGTACTGACGTCGCTGAATTCTGCCAGTTCTATAGCTTTAGGTTGAAGCTTAGCCATTGGATAAATCAATTAAACCATGTGTTGCCCATTACAGCATATATTAGAAGTGTGGGCAGTGCTTTTACATTTTTTGTACAAAAGTTTAATTTATACTCAGCACAGTAGAAATTTAGGCTCCTAGCCAATGTGAGTCTAGCAGTGAGGAGATAAATGATTCTGTACATGTCTATTGTCAACAAGCTGACTAGAATAATAGGCTGTCATTGGAATTTAAAAAAATGTAATTTGTGCCAAAGGTCTATGAAAAATTGAATGTAGCAACATTGTAGTGAATTTGTGTGGCAAAGATTAATCATTTTACATAGCTTCATTGGTTATTAGAGCAAAATTAGCATTGCATATTCGGTGCCAGTGTATATGAAGCGGATGCAAGACCATTAATGAGGCTTTATTTTACTCTTGGTTTCTAAGGATTTAGTAAAACATCACCAGGCTTACTCAGTCGCAATGAGTCCTTTAAAAGGGCTATGTCAACTTGAAAGAAAGACTTGTAAGCATGCAGCATAGTCATTGCTGTAAAACAGCTTCATCACAGCATCTCACCTGTGTGTCAAGTTGATTTTTTTTTTAGGATTTTAACTTATGATAAGCAAAACTGCCAGGATAATATGCGGAGTTCAGCAGACAGAGCGGTGCATATTTTTCCCCCTCATGAAAGATCTTCCACAGTTCCAGAAATTGAGTAGATTTGTAAAACTCCTCTCCAAGGTGACATAGCCCTGTTAACATTCCAGGTAGCAGAATTTCTCTTCAGTCCGGTTTTCACATTTCCACAAGAAAGGAGATTTACCATAAATGCCAGCATTAGGAGGTGACCGGTCATCTCACTGTGTCTAATAGGCAGCAATCTAGCTGCTGACAAAGCCCCATCCATGATATGCGGATTACGCCACGATAAGGTTATCTGAGAACACAGAATTGATAGAATCGACATCAGCTTTTCCTCTGTTGGCTCGCAGGATCTTTTCAGCCATGGTGCGACTGGTGGGGAGCAGTTTCATTTTCCCATTCTGTCCCTTCAACGGCTCTTTAACTGGCTCCAGGAAAACCACCCGCTTGCAAGTGCTGGCTTTCCGTTCTGCGCCTGCTTCGTGTGAGGGAGTGGTGCTCAGGATCGAAGAGTGAGCGCTGTTTTCATTTGGCTTTCTGCGCTTCCGTTTGGACTTGCACCAACAGCGACAAGGTGTCAAATAAAGGTAAATCAAGACCAAAATAATGCTAGCTAAGCAGGCAGAGAGGGTGGTAAAGGCCGTGTTAAAGGTTTGTGAACGCTGCCTGTTTTGTGTAAAATTATGCACCTTCAGTGTCACGTCTATCGTCTCATTTAGCATTCGTCTGCTGTTAATTGCTATACAGGAGTAGATCCCTGCATCTTCAGGTTGGACCTGTTGAATCTCAAGGCTTCCATTCAATAACACCCGCAGACCCTGATCTTGAATGCCTGGCTGCAATGTATCATTCCTGGGCGTGACCCATAGGACATTTGTGTTCGCATCCAGTATCTTGCTGTCACAGTTTATCACTAGTCTTTCCCCGATGTGAGTCTCATAAATCAGCCCCAAGGCATGAAAAGAGCCATTCAGAGGACTATTGGAGCAATTCAAAAGGTCATCATGGATCAGTAGAACACTAACACTTCTCTTGGAGCCGAGCTGAAAATAACACCTATAATCATCTTTAAAATCCACCGCAGACCTAAACTGCCTGTTATACCAGTAGGTGATCATTGTGTAGAAAGAACAATCACAGGTAAATGGGTTTGCATGCAGGTACAAACCACTCTGCAGCCTAACTGACAGTGCACTTAACTGCAGGACTGGTACAGAAGTCAATTTATTGAAGGACAGATCCAACAGTTCGAGCAGCGGAAGTTTAGACTTTCCTTTATACAACTGCAAGGGGAAGTGTGAGATCAGGTTCTGACTGAGATATAATTTATGAAGTTTGTACAAACCTTCAAAAGCGCCAGTGCTAATGTGCGTCACTTGATTGTTGTAAAGAAGCAGGGTCTCCAGGGAATTTAAACCTTGAAACGATGAGTTGTCCAATGTTCTCAGCTTGTTGGAGGACAGGTCTAGATATCTCAGTTGTGGGGTAGAACAAAAGGCCCCTTTGGAGAGGAAGTTGATACTGTTATGATTGAGAATGAGGGTTTTCAGTCTGTCAAAAATGGCTGGAGCCCAGTTAGAACCAAGTAGGCTGATACTGTTATAGCTAACATCCAAGCTGGTCGCAACTTTATGTAGCGTCCTTGGCACAGTGGTCAGGTTTTTATTGGTGCAGGTAATGATATCACTGGCACAGATGCAGACTGGAGGGCAGATTACGGAGGCCTCGCCTGCCATACAGGCACAAAGCAGTAGCAGCACAAATCTTTGGGATTTTAAGGTGAGACCTCTGAGAACAGAGGAGAAGGCTGGGTGGTGTGAGCACATCATGGCCGTCTCTCAACCGTCTTCCAGTGATCCTTGCCGTAGGATGTACATGGAGCCAATCCCGTAGGACTGAGTGTGACACTGGGAAAAACAAACATCACCAAGTTCATCCCAGGTACAATAAACTGAAATGATCAAGCAGAGTAAAATTAGTAGAGCATCTGTTTTAAATATATTTAGCAAATAATCTACGGCATTTTCTTGTGCAAACCGGCTGAATCACTTTATGAAATATATTTTAATAATAATTATTTACAATCTACTTTTTATACCTGAGATTCATCTTCCAGGTAAATCCTATTGCAGCAGCAGGTCGATGACCACTGCTTTAACATTGCATGTAGATCCTTGATCATATTAATCTTTATACTTTAGCTCTTAAAAATTGTCACGGTAATTACTTTTAACACTTTAGCCAAATTTGAACTCACTAAGGATAGAGTTAAGATGCAAAAGAATCACAGAAAGGGTTGTTAACATTTTGCATAAATGCTTGCAATGACAACAATTAATAGAAAAAAAAAGTTAGGGAATAGTGTAAAATCATGTTGAACATGTAGGATAAAAGATCTACCTTAAATCTGAAGAAAAGAGAGAGCTGGCTGAAAGATGCCGATGTTGGTTGATTGCAGCTCATACAAATTTAATGTTTGAAACAATGAACGTTTCTGCTGCTGCTGTTAGGAACTGCTCCTTGGTCTTTCTTTCTCCTATTCTCTGAACTTTCGGAGTACAGAGGCAGAGTAGACTCTGCTTGGATCCCGTCTCTCTCGTATTCCATTTTACAACAGACTGCTGTATGCAACACCAAGGAGATAAGTGAAGAGCCAGCAAGTGACAACTGCCGTCAGTTAACCGAGATTGGCTGAACACATCAGGGTGGGAACCTGTCAAAGATTACAGATGCAGATAGAGAGAGAGGGGGGAGGAGTCGCGGTTATCAGATTATGTTGATTGGCAGAAAGTACTGGCGCTCTACCCCTTCATGTTTACCGTTTCATGCTGAATTTCCGCAGGGTTTGATTTCGACGCTGCTTCCCTTTTGACTACACTGCAAACTACCTCATGCAGAAGCAACGGAGCTGATATAAGTCGGCTTCAGACTGGCTTCTTTAGGCACAGAGAATGCTCACGCAACCAGCAGCAAGTGATTTAGAGTGATCACAGGAGGTTCCTGTCTGTCAGGAATCAGAGTAAGGGACTAATTAACATGCTACGTGCCATCCCTTGGTCACAGCAACCAGCTCTTGTTGCTAAGATTCCGAACTGTCATCTGCAGGAAGTATAGGGTTTCACTAAATGAAAAGCTTTCAGAAAAAGATGGTCTTTTCTTTTCACGTCATTAGTAATGAATGACTTAATTGGCAAACGGCAGATATTTAAAATGCTGCAGGTTGAGTAAAAAAAAAATTATCAGGTTGTTTGCTAGTGTCAATCTGTACCTAAAACAACATAAACTGACAAAGGTTGCTATTGTTGCAGTTTCTCCACTGTTGATCCTGGAGCCGGCAGTGAGGCTTATAAAGTATATACACTAACATAAGATAGGAGGAAATGACAATGGAATAGGCAAAGTCATTTATTTTAACTGTCTCTGCAAGTCACTCAAATATTTATGGCTCTTTCAATATAGTTTCCATATTCAATTATCCAATCTAATGTTCTATTCCTGTAACAGCAAATAAAAAATTGCTTTACTGAATGATTAATAGGCTTATTCTGTAAAACATTGTCTATGTTCATATGATTTTGTAATGAAAAACAATCCCTATGGATTTGGGGAGTACAATAGCAAATATAATAGTCAGCAATGTAAAGGAAAGAATGTATGATATTCAGATTAAGAATATATATGTTAAAATAAATAATAATATGAAGATTCAACAGCTTTCAGATGCTAGATATTCAATCAGGACAGTTTGTTTTACCTCAGACATACTTCCTAGATCTTGATTTTCCTTAGCTTCCAATATTTGCCCATGTATTTCTTTGATGCTTTGCCTCAATGCACACTTTCTTTCTCTGCTGAATTTATCTCCCATTTGTTTGTCTCTTTTCCTCTGTTTCTTAATTCTTTACTTTTCTCTGTCTCTTATTTGTAGATTTTGCTTTCCTTAAAAACCTCTTTCTGCTGCTTCTTGTGTTGATTTTAACCATGCTGCCAATTTTTCTCTCTCTCTCATCTGTTTTCTTTTTGCCTTTCTCTTACTTATCGATCAGTTCTTCTATAATTTCTCTCAGTCTCTGTCCCTGTGCTTTTTCCCCCTGCCTTTTGTTCCCTGTTTTCGGCCCCTGCCCTTGTATTTTCTTCATTTCTCTCTTTATGTTTGCACTTGCCACCTCCTCGTGTTTTTAGTGCACCCTCTTTATTTGCTTGCCTGAGATTGCGGCCTCCCTTAGGAGGTCAGCTCTCCTCGCTGACACAGCTTCCATTGTGGTACTTGTGGACGAGAGTCATTGCCACCGAAACCCTTGAGATGCTCAGAGACTCCCTGACGGCCATTTCAACAGTCGGCAGGTAAATAGGAACACAAAACTCTGTCTTTCTGATGAGATGTTAAACCGAGGCCCTATCTGCTCGCTCAGGTGGACGTAAAAGATCCCACGGCACTATTTCGAAGAGGAGCAGGGGCGTTATCCCCGGTGTCCTGGGCCAATATTTATCCCTCAATCAACATCACCAAAAAACAGATGATCTGGTCATTATCACATTGCTGTTTGTGGGAGCTTGCTGTGCGCAAATTGGCTGCCGCGTTTCCTACATTACAACAGTGACTACACTTCAAAAGTACTTCATTGGCAGTAAAGCACTTTGGGCCGTCCTGAGGTTGTGAAAGGCACTATATAAATGCAAGTCTTTCTGTAGATTAACTTACGATATGGACCCTTCCCAGAACCAGATTTCGTGTTTTTCTTTCAGATTTGCAGTGTCTGCAGTATTTTGCAGTTTGTTCACAATGTTTAATTCATTGCCATTTCACTTTCAGAAATGCCTACCTTGAAGAAGCACAGCTCCTTTCTTTGATGCGATTTCCATTTTGTCTCTTTTCTTCCCTGTTCGCCTTCATTGCTGTCTCTTTCTTTCCCTTCTTGGTTGTAATCATATATTTGTTCAGACCTACTTTCACAGCACCTGTCCCCAGCTCTGACTCACTCTACATGGACTCAGCTTAAATTTCACCCTTCCCGCTTCAGATCCACCCACGATCACCGATATCTCCATGATATTCAACAGAGAGCTCTCGCTGATTCATCGAATCCACCCTGTCCACCGTGCGCCATTGCGTGCATGCTCTCGGCCTTTCTCTTCAGAAGCATCCACTCAACGTTACTTCAGAGCTGTCCTACTCCCAGTTCTGACGAAGGGCTCATACTTGAAATGTCTTCCTTGTTCTCTCTACGGAAGCGGAGTGTTCTGCTTTTGTTTCAGATTTTCAACATCTGCAATATTGTACTTTTTGTTCAAAGTATTTATAAATACGTAAGGAAGTCATATTGTGTTCAATGTTTTTCCCCCAAGTAAATTGTTTTATTTAAGTATGAGTTTGTGCACAGTGATTTGTAAAAAAATATATATAACCTGACCATGTCTGACAAAATGGAACAGCTGTTTTTACTACACGGAGACTTGTAATTATATCAAAGTATCATAATTTGTTGTATCCTGGAACTCCCTCCCTAACAGCACTGTGGGAGTACCTTCACCACACGGACTGCAGCGGTTCAAGAAGGCGGCTCACCACCACCACCTTCTCAAGGGCAACTGGGGATGGGCAATAAATGCTGGCCTTGCCAGTGACGCCCACATCACAGGAACAAATTCAAACATAATACACATGCAAAGGAAACTTCTCAAATGAAATGCCAAACCAAAGTAGCGCAGAACAAAATCCGACTAGATCAAGGTGTACTTCAGATATTGGGGTAGGTTTTAAATTGCCACCCGAACATAAAACTGGTGTTGCAGATCGACCGCTCGTTATAGAAACTGCCTGATTTTTTATTACCATCTAAATCAATTCTATTCGAATTTCAATTGACTTGGTTTCTGTTTAAAGTGATTTGGTTTCTATAATGGGCAGCCAATCCGCAATAGTTTTATACTCAGGCATCAAGTTGAAAATCCAGCATATTGTCTGTAATCCCAAAACTAGAATAACTGTTTCATTAAATGTATTCCAGCTTTTATCGAATGCTTTTCCTATTTCCTCCCTTCCTACCTGAAGCACTGATTCATGCTGGAGAGAGTTTCACATGCACCAATACCTCGGCTACGTGACCATTCTACATGTGAGTCTGGGCAGTCAGTGTCGGCAGGCTATTTGATTGAGGATTGAGATCACAGCTAAGTCTTATCCTGTCTTCAGCTGACATCCACAATGATGCATTTTGTAGAAGGATAATGATTAGAAGTGGGAACTCGAGCTGATTTTCTTTCTAGCTGATTTTCTTTAGGTGTCAGCCGTGGCTCAGTTGGTAGCGCCCTCGCCTCTCAGTCAGAAGGTTGTGGGTTGAAGTCCCACTCCAGAGACTTGAGCACAAAAATCTAGGCTGACACGCCAGTGCAGTGCTGAGGGAGTGCTGCACTGTCGGAGGAGCCGTCTTTCGGATGAGGCATTAAACCGAGGCCCCGTCTGCTCTCTCAGGTGGACGTAAAAGATTTCATGACGCTCTTTCGAAGAAGAGCCAATATTTATCCCTCAATCAACATCACTAAAAAACAGATTATCATGTAATTATTACATTGCTGCATGTTGGAGCTTGCTGTGTGCAAATTGGCTGCCACATTTCTTACATTACAACAGTGACTACACTTCAAAAAGTACTTCATTGGCTGTAAAACGCTTTGGGACAGCCGGTGGTCATGAAAGGCGCTATATAAAGGCGCTATATAAATGCAAGTCTTTCCTTTTTTTCATCTCCCCTCTCGCCCCGAAGGTGAATTTTGCTCCCCCACCGGTCAAACAGAGATCAACTAACTTAGCATAGGCTAAGGGGTTAGAAATTGGATATGGCTCGTTTTCAGGGCGCATCGCAATGACGTGCATCCTAAATTGAGGAGAGCAACATGTATTGGGTTTACCATCATGTTTGGGCGGCTTTTCGTAGATTGTAAAACATTTTCCGCTTAAGTTATCAGAATTGTTTCAGTTTAACCTGATGATCACTTGTGATAAATGACACCTTTTATTTTTCTTTAAGCAAGTGAGGTTGTATTTAGTTTGCGCAAAAATAACAAGAAAGAAGCTTTATAATTTTTTTTTTCAAATTACTGGAAGATAGTTGCCCAGAGCATTGCAGAAGGTAAACAACTTCCTTTCCCAGTTGGTTAATAGCTGGGCTTATGCTGCATAATTGATGCAACACTGATTTCCCTGACTAAAATGTTTCAGCTGCCGTGTTCCAAGGTCCTGCTAATGAATGATTTATTGGTACTTACTCATTTGGGAAAGGGATATTTGGGTAGGACAAACAAGAAACATTTGCTAAATCTACCACCAAGGATCAAAGAAGTAATTATGAAGCATAATTTTAGAACACATTGCTCAAATAACATGACAATAATATACTAACCCATATCCAATATCACAACTGCTTTTTATAGGAATAGCAATCTAACTATGCTGAGAGAATGGTTATGATTGAACACTTCCTTCAATATTACAATGCAGCAGCTACACTGCTTCAGTTGTTTTCACACTTAAAAGTGGTGCAAGTCTGACCCATTAGGGTAGATTTGCCAATTGGTTACACCCGACAATAGATTGGGCACAGCCAATTGGAAAAATGGGTGGAGATCTGTTGGACTGGATCCCTTACAATTTTCCAATTGTGTTTTATACTGACACAATTAGGTCCTGATGTCATTTAGCTGACCACAAAACTTCCCACTATTTACACTGATATAGTGTTCAGACATCTACCCACTCATATAAATGTGCATTCAGGGTCAATAATGTGCGCTGTTTACAGAAATGGGTTTGAAGAGCCTTGTAATAAGATTTGTAGCAAAGTTTTGAGACTATTCATGAACTTCTTTTCTTGTTTCTGTCCTATTTCTACATAGTTGGACAGGATTCTGCGCCAAGTATTCTGGTCATTTTTCTGGCATGTCCGTGATATCAGGACAATGGATTTCCTGGTGAGATTTCCCCTTATGATTTTTCTGGAGCAGAAATTGTGGGATCCTTGCTAGGCAGGAGAGAGACTGTGCTCACCTCCCACCCACATGTACAGGCAGAGGCTGGCTCCAAATCGCTAGAATGCCAGGTGCAGAACTCTGCCATCTGCTGCAAGGACACCTGCGGCCAGCATCCCCCGCACAGCTGACCCTGGCAGTGCCAGTAATGGTCAGCTGTGCCCTCAATTTGTCTTCATCCGCCTCTTTTGAGACGTTCTGCAGTGCTGTCCTATGGAGTAAGTGTTTGGGAGTGGCAGACAGAGCCATGCTCCTTGCTACCACTTCATTCTGCACCACTTCCTCTTCCTCAGCTATTAAACAGTGGTTGCAATACTGCGTCACTAATTCCGGTTTCCTGCCTCCACATTTATTGAGCCAGCGCTAGGTTTTGCTAGGCACCTTCGTTACCCAAACAACCATTAGCAAAGGCTGAAATAAAGACTAAAATTATCAGTAGCTTTTATAATGGCTGCCAACATTTTTTATCTCCCCAATGCAGCCACTTCTCTTTAAGTAGCTGCATCCCTTTATATTTATCCGTTACGCATTACAAGCAGCTCATGAAAGTAAGCTCCATGTGATTTCCCAGCTTATCCAGTGAACTCCCAAATCTGTGCCCAATATGGGCTGGAATCCTGCACAATCAGGCACTGTCTGCACAATAACTGTTGGGTAGGCGCTGATAATGCACTGCCTGACAGACGCCTGATCGGAGGCCGATAGATAAAATCTACCCCACTATCATACAGTCACTCTGCACTGCTCTCCAGTTAGAGGAAAGCACAGCTCTCCTGGCTAATGTCTGAACACCAGTGACATTTCTAACATTGCAAAGAGGCGATGGTCCTGTTGGCCTTTAACTTCCATTAAAAATTTAAGAGTGGAGGCTTTGCCCAATGGCTCAGTGAGTTCATCCGGCGAGCAGCTGAGTCACCCACTAGAAAGGTTCTCGTCTCTGGTCCACGCTTAATTACTGTAGCTCAGCCAGAGCACCAGTAGGGCCAACACAATAAGATTCAGCAGCCATGGGTTAGGCAAGGGAAATCTGGATCACCATCCAGCAGTGTCTGCTGGAAGTGCATGTGTTTAAGCAAAAATAGGAACAACATGTCAGAAGTGGTGGTGTTACACACTCACTATCCTCTCCTTTAAACAAAAGCATGTCATAGACCTAGATTTAATAGAGGTGTTCAAAATTATGAGGGTTTTTTTATCGAGTAAATAGGGAGAAACTGTTTCCACTGGCAGGAGGGTCGGTAACCAGAGGACACAGATTTAAGGTAATTAGCAAAAGAACCAGAGGGGAGATGAGGAGATTTATTTTTTACGTAGCGAGTTGTTATGACCTGGAACACACTGCCTGAAAACAAAATCAACAGTGGTGAAAACAGATTCAATAGTAACGTTCAAAAGGGAATTGGATTAATATTTGAAGGGGAAAAACTTGCAGGGCTACGCGGATAAGAACTGGGGAGTGGGACTATTGGATAGTTCTTTCAAACAGCCTGCACAGGTGCGATGGTTCGAATGGCCTCCTTTTGTGCTGATGACTCTATGATTCTATGTCAGTGCTGTCTGCGGTATTACATGACTATGATCTGATCATGCCAACTATCTCAACAATGGTTATGGAGCCTTGCATAATGACATGCTGGGAAGCTTTCTGCAGATTCCTGGAATGTAATTTTGTCCTCCATCATCACTAACAAAGACACAACCTAAAAACCGAAAGTGCTGTGTGTTACTATGGTAATAATCGACTGACAAAGAATACTTTCAGCTCATCCAGTGAAACATTAAATCAGATGAATTGGACTTGCAGCCCCATCATTCATATTCACGCAGCTGAGTTAATGAAATGGTGCTTAAACATATTCCACAGACAGCCAAAAGGCAAACCAATTAGACCCAATTTATACTTAACTACAAATGTTAAAAAATTCTCAGGTACTGTTTATGGCAGTGTGTATGAGTAACCAGGAGACTGCTATGACTTGACAGAATATTTCACGACCTACTGCAAGTGTTTGCTTTGTACTTGGATGTGACCTGAGGCCCCTTCTGCCTGCGCAGCTGGAGATAAAAGATCCCATGGCACTATTTCGAAGAAGAGCAGGGGGGGTTCTCCCCGGTGTCCTGGCCAATATTTCTCCCTCAAACAACATCACTAAAACAGATTATCTGGTCATTATCACATTGCTGTTTGTGGGAGCTTGCTGTGCGCAAATTGGCTGTCGCGTTTCTTACATTACAACAGGGACGACACTTCAAAGGTACTTCATTGGTAGTAAGGCACTTTGGGACGTCCTGAGGTCGTGAAAGGCGTGATATAAATGCAAGTTCTTTCTTGAACTTTCTTACAAAATTTCAAGACAAATGCTCTGGAAGAAATGTCAGCCTAAAATTTAAAAAATGACCCGTATGTAAATGTCAGCTTGCCTCAGCGGTAGCATTCTCTTTTCCGACTCAGAGGGTCATGGGCTCCACTCTAGGACTTAAGCGCACAACCCTGAAATTCCGTGGGGGTTCTCCTGGTCTCCCGCCTTAACTTTGCCTGGAGCTTGGCAAAACCCTCAAAGAAAAAGGCACAAACGGCCATTTTTAGCTGTTTACATAGTTTCTCCTCCGTTCTTCCGGGAGACCACCGCAGAATTTCAGGGCCATAATTTGGCTAACTAACACTTCAATGTAGTACTGAGGGAGCGCTGGAGTGTCAGAGGTACCGTCTTTTGGATGAGACGTTAAACCGAGGACCTGTCTGTCTTTTCAGGTGGATGTAAAAGATCCCATGGCACTCATTGAATAGTTGAGAGATCTCAAGGCGCTCTGTCAACATTTATCCCTCAACCAACACCACCAGAAAACATTGACTGGTCATTTGCTGTTTACGGGACCTTTCTGTGTACACATTGGCTATTTCATACATACTGTTATGTTGCTACATAACAGACTAAAAAGTAATTAATTCGCTGTGAAGAGTTTTGGGTCAGGACCACCAGAAAATGTGGGAGGCAGGGTGCAGTAGAGTCAGGGCACAGTCAACCACACCATCCTCCTCCAACCCTGTTCATCTACTTTCCAGCTCAGTGTGACTGCCCTCGCTTGGTTCCACTCTTACCTATCCAATCGTAGCCAAAGCATCTCCAGCACTGGCTTATCTTCCTGCCCTCCAGAGTCCTCCAAGGATATGTCTTTACTCCCTCCTTTTCCTCATCTACATGCTGTCCCTTGGTGACATCATCCGTAGACTTGAGGCCAGATTGCACATGTATGCTGACAACACCCAGCTCTACCACTCCACCACCTCTCCTGACCCATCCACTACTTTTGTGTTGTCAGATTGCATCTCCAATATCCAGTCCGAGATGAGCTGCAATTTCCTCCAGTTCAACACTGAGAAGACGCCAGCCATCATCTTCAGCACGTGCTCCAAACTACATACCCTTGCCACCGATTCCATTTCCCTCCCCAGCCATTATGTCGGGTTGAACAAGGCAGCATCCTATTCAACCCTGAGGTGAGCCTCTGATCCCATATCCTCGCCATCAACAGGATCACATGGTTCCAGTCCCATAACATGCTCCATCTATGCCCCTGCCTCAGGCCATCTGCTGCCGAAACCCACATCTATGCCTTTATCACCTCCAGACTCGACTATTTCTATGCTTTGCTGGCCGGTCTCCCATCCTTCACCCTCAATAAATGTCAGCTCATCCAAAACTCTGCTGCCCATATCCTATCCCACACCAAGTCCCAGTCATCCATCACCCCTGTGCACGCTGACCTACATTGGCGCCTGCTCTCCCAATGCCTCCAATTTAAAATTCTCATCCTCATGTTTAAATCCCTTCATGGCGTTGCCTTTCCCTATCTCTGCAGCCTCCGCCTCCCCGGAACTCTCCATTCCTTAGACTCTGGCCTTTGGTGCATCCCGCCAGTGGTGGCTGTGCCTTTGGCCACCTCGGCCCCATGCTCTGGAATTCCTTCCCTAAACTCTTCTGCCTCTACACCACCCTCTTCTGCTTTAAAGACCTCCTTAACACACACTTCTTGATTCCCCCCACCCCGCCCCGCTAATATCTCATTCTTTGTTTTGACATCTATTTTTATCTGATTGCCCCTCTGTCAAGTACCTTAGGATGTTTTTCTATGTTAAAGGCACTATATAAATATGAGTTGTTCTTGTTGATAAACCGCATCAGTGTGGGTTTCTAAACAAAACTTCAATTATTTCAGCTGCGGTTGATAATGCCAAGCACATCACTAATCATATCTCTGAGGGGAAAAAATCTTCTATTTTAAACCATGTCTGGAGCAGCGGAAACATTCCCAGCAGCAATACAGCAGAGTTTTGGAACATGCCTCAACATCTCTAAAAGGGCAGCACTGCTCTTTAATAAGGGATACAAAAAACTTAAAAACTAGTGATTAATTAACTATCGCTGTGGGCAATTCAAATTTAAATAGCTAATAAATGCACAGTCCCTCTGATAATCCAGTGCTGTTCTAAAGTTTACATTTTACAGCAATAATTTCACAAGAACTTAGCATGATAAATGAACAGTATTCAACAAGGCTCTTGTGAAAATGAAGGTAAGTTTAATTTTGATTCCATTACTTTTCTGTATAATGAAACATTGCTGAAAACATTTAAGCATTTCAAGTCACCATTTAGCCTAGTATATAACAATTCCATTCTACACTCCAAATATCTTTTTCCTGTTTATGATCATATTTTGTGTTCTATCGCGGACGTCAACTCTTCTGCTTATCTCTCTGCTCAATACTACATAAGAGTGCTCAATTAAGAGATTTCTGTTTAATCTTTCAATTAGTACAGAATCCAAATAATCTAAATTCCTAATCTGCAACTGCGTTAAAATATCCAATTTCTTATAATCCTCCCCTGTTGGCTCAGCTTATCTGCTGGCAAAACCCCCATCCATGCCTTTGTTACCTCTAGACTTGACTATTCCAACGCACTCCTGGCCAGCTTCCCACGTTCTACCCTCCGTAAACTTGAGGTCATGCAAAACTCTGCCGCCCGTATCCTAACTCACACCAAGTCCCGCTCACCTATCTCCCCTGTGCTCGCTGACCTACATTGGCTTCCAGTTAAGCAGCGCCTCGATTTTAAAATTCTCATCCTTGTTTTCAAATCCCTCCATGGCCTCACCTCTCCTTAGCTCTGTAATCTCCTCCAGTCCTATATTCCCCCGAGATCTCTACGCTCTGCCTATTCTGCCCTTTTGAACATCTCTGATTTTAATCGCTCCACCATTGGCGGCTGTGCCTTCAGCTGCCTAGGTCCTAAGCTCTGGAATTCCCTCGCTAAGTCTCTCTGCCTCTCCACTTCTCTTTCCTTCTTTAAGATGCTCCCTAAAACCTACCTCTTTGACCAAGCTTTTGGTCATCTGCCCTAACATCTCCTTATATGGCTCGGTGTCAAATTTTTTTTTTTTTGATAAAGCTCCTGTGAAGTGCCTTGGAGCATTTTATTATGTTAAAGGCACTCTATAAATATAAGTTCTTATTTGGGCATTTTACAGTTACTGCATGCTTAAGACCAGATGAATGCGTGAATGAAATCACAAAGTATTGATGTGCGGATTTTTTCAGACACTTTCTGCTTTCTATCAGAAGTCAAGATCAAGTAGTAGATAACGTTTAATGATTATTTTATAGTCCCAGAAAAAAAATCAATTTTTTTGTTCTAGGGGCATAGACAAGGATGCGTTTGCACTAATGATTGTTTGTATGATTCTGTCACCATCCTACTGAAAAAAGTTGCATAGAGTTACATAAAGTCTACAGCACAGAAACAGGTCATTCAGTCCAACTGGTCCATGCCAGCGTTTATGCTCCACACGAGCCTCTTCCCACCCCTCTTCAACTAACCCTATCAACATAACCTAGTATTCCTTTCCCGCTCATGTGCTTATCTAGCTTCCCCTGAAATGCATCTATGCTATGCACCTCAACTACTCCTTGTGGTAGTAAGTTCCACATTCTTACCATTCTTTGGGTAAAGAAGCTTCTCTGAATTCCCTATTGGATTTATTAGTGACTAACTTAAATTTATGACCTTTAGTTTTGGACTGCCCACAAGTGGAAACGTTTTCTCCATCTCTACCCTATCAAACAGCTTTCATTATCTTAAAGACCTTTATCAGGTCACCCGTTAGCCTTCTATTTCCTAGAGAAAAGAGCCTCAGCATGTTCAGTGTTTCCTGATAAGTATATCCTCTCAGTTCTGGTATGATCCTTGTGAATCTTTTTTGGACCTTTTCCAGTGCCTCTATATCCTTTTTATAATACGGAGAGCAGAACTGTGCACAGTACTCCAAAGCATAAATTGCTTAAATTTCTTATTTTCCATGGACATCCGTAACTTTAAAAACTACATTCCCTAGTCATCAAATCTTGTGCCTGACTTTGTAAGATCCAAATTCTTCAGGTCGGTTAAAATCTTAAAAACCTTTATCAAATCTCCACTCAATCTCCTCTTCTCAGTGAGTAAAGATTTAGGGTGGACCATCTTCCCTCATAACTCAGTTCTCTTAGTTCAGGCACCATCCCAGTAGGCTCCTTTACATATTTACATTATAAATCACAATCGCAGGATATACAGTTCAACATTTGATTTGCTTTCTTGACCTATGTTTTTAAAAGGAGTTAGTTGATACAACTCGGAGTCTGTTTCACAAATCAACTACTTTACAGGGGGAAAAAAAGCTCGTTCATTTTATGCTCACATTCTCTAGTTCTGTTTTCACAGTGCAGGTTAAATAACTTGCTGGCATCTACAATAACCATTCTTTTAAAAAGTTTAAAGGCCTGTATCGTGTTTCTACTCCAGTAAAAGGAGGTCCAGTCTTGTGTCAATCATCACTTAGGAACACTGAGTCCCAGAATCATTTTGTCTCTCTTTAATCAATATTCTTATAAAAACAGGGGGATAAAAACTGCACAGAGGTATTAAAATGTGACACATTAATGACTTACAAAAGATTAGAATTACTTGCTTTGACTCATAATCAATTGTTCTCGAAGGTTACCCAGCAGTTGATTAACCTCATTGGCAGCAGCTTCACATTGTTGGATATTTTGGGGTAGAAATTAGGTCGCGCCCCATTTGGGGCGCAAATATCGTCCGCGCGCAAATATTAGCGCCTGGCGCTAATTATCGGCACTGACAGGAAACTTCACTTTTACCGCCCCGGGAGGTGAGTGGAGCGCTAAATTAGGCGCTGCACACCTCTCTTAAGGCGCAAAGGCCTAGGAGTGAGGCGCTAACTCAGCGCACGAGCGCAGCGCAGCTGCTGCCAGTTAGCGAGGGAACACAGACACACTGGCGCCGGACACTTCTTAAAGCGGGGGGGGCCACTTGCTCCCCAGCCACACCCTGCTCATTGCAGCCTTGAATCTCAGCCTGGAGAGACCTGTAATCCATTTTGCTGCCAAGCATGGAGAGGGTGAGAGAACGCGCTCATCGCTTCACCGAGCGGGCCTTGGATGCTCTGGTTGACGCAGTGGAGCGCAGACGATGCATGCTGTTCCCAGAGAGTGGCAGGAGGCCTTTGCCACGCGAGTTCAGAAGAGTGTGGAGGGAGGTGGCTCAGAGCGTCTCCTCCAGGAGCATGGTGCCCAGGACCCATGTCCAGTGCCGCAAAAAGTTCAACGACCTCACTCGGGTCGTCAGGGTGAGTGGCTTTTTCTCAATACCTCTCCATCCCTCCATCTCAACCTCACTCTATGGCCAGAGGGTCTTAAAACCCCAATGCACAACACTCATCCAACACCTATGGCCCTTTCATCAAACACACACACACATTCCACACTTTGCATACAGTAAGGGCTATTCACCTATGGGAGGCACATCAGGCAAGACCATGGCTGTATATTGTAAGGGCTATTCACCTATGGGAGGCACATCAGGCAAGACCATGGCTGTATATTGACTCAGATGCTGTCCTTTTTCTTGCAGGCTAAGCTGGCTCATAATCGGAGACAGCAGCAACGGACGGGTGGAGGGCGGCTTCAGCTGCAACCCCTCAGCGATCTGGAGGAGCGCGTCCACAGGATTGTGGCAAGCCGGGTGATCGGTCCCGTCGCCACTGGAGACGCCGACCCCGTTGTGGACAGCAATGGTAAGGTCATCACCTTTTTGTCCTCTGTCCTTCCACTTGTCCCTCACAATACCAGCCTTTGACACTTTCAATCCAACTTGCTAACTCGCTGCACTTATTCCTCCCTTACTGCCACCCTGTCCTCACGCTAAAGCCACTCTTGTACCTCCCTGCTTTCAGATGGTGATTCACCAGCTGAGGAGATGGTCCCTGAAGCTGCCACTGGGAGTGATGCTGCAGCTGAGGAGGAAGAGGAAGCCGGAGCATCAGTGCCACCCTCTCCCGAGGAAGCCCATGGCCACACTGGGAACACGCCTTCCCCGGAGGGGAGCAGGGGGGAAGGGGCTGATGATGGTGAAGTTCCAGGACCCAGCGGGCTGCAGCAACGCCATGGGGGGGGGAGGGAAGAACGGGAGCCTTCTCCCCAGAGGGAGAGTATGCCAGACACTCCTAATGCAATGGACGCAGAGGAGGAGCGGCTGATTGCAGAAATGAACAGCCAGGCGGTGGTCATGCACACTGAGCTCATGGGTGCAGTGGGAAGGGTGCCCGAATGCATTGAGGCACTGGCAAGGAGTGTGGAGCACTTCGCTGTAGCACAGGCGGATGCCACACTAAAGCTTACTGCTGCAATTCAGTCACTGGCTGCCAGGAACCCATCTGAGCCTGCTCTCATGCAGACTCAGATTGAGGCCACGCGAGCACTGACTGCTGCCATCCTCGATGGTTCGTGCACATGTCCCCGGGGCTGTCACCGCGCCGCAGCAGGCCAGCAATCTGTTCTCAGGCAAATTGCTCCGGATGCTGAAGTGCTGCCCCGTGGGAGTGCCAGTGTGTCGGGCGAGCAGGGAGTTGCTGTCCTCTCTCACGATGACAGCATTCCTGCTGCCAACACTGTCACTTCTCCACTGCACTTGCCACCGCCTGTAGGACAGACTGCTGCCGCCCATGCAGAGTTGGTGCAGTCTGCAGCCGGACCCTCCAGGCCCAGAAGTGGTCGAGGCCGTCCTTCAGGGGCATCTGCAGTGTCAGGGTCTGACAAGCAGCAGCCTTCCACCAGCCTTGCTGCAGCCACTGAGGTCCCATTACGGAGGAGCAGTAGGGTTAGAAGGGGGGAAGTGCGCAAGGGAAGGAGATCACCCTCGAAGGGCAAAAAGTAGGAGGTGTGCCAAAATGCTGGTCATTTTTTTATTAAAGGCCGAGGTTCATGGCCCAACTTTTGTTTAGTGTTTTGGACATTATCTCCAGGTTGTGAGAACCAGTTATGTTATTGACTGTTTTTTTGTGTTTATTTCTATGAGTTTGTCATGAGGAATTGACACACACAGAGTTTGTACAATAAATAAGTTTCTGTATTCAAAATATACATGGCTGGTGGTTGGAATTATTGGTGCCTTGGCCGGCTTAGGGGTTGCGTGCTGGGTTGATTCGTGTTTGTAGCACTGGCAGGGGCCCTAGAAGCGGCTTGCTATTAGTCGTTGACGGACGGCCCTTGCAGTTTGACCATTGTGGGCCGCCCTCCTGCCTTGGTGCTGCTGCTGATCATCGTCCTCGGCCAGTTCCTCCTCTTCCTCCTCCTCCTCTTGTGGTGCTGCAAGGCCTGGTGGCATTGGCTGCGTCCTGAGGATTGCCATGTTGTGCAACATGCAGCACACCACTACGAATTTGGAAACTTGCTCAGGCGAGTACTGCAGGGCTCCTCCGGAATGGTCCAGACAGCGGAATCGTTGTTTGAGCACGCCGATTGTGCGCTCAATAATGTTCCTCGTTGCTTGTTGGCTTTCCTGGTACCGCAGCTCAGCAGGGGTGTTTGGCGCACGGAGCGGTGTCATCAGCCAGGTGCTCAATGCGTACCCCTTGTCCCCCAGAAGCCAACCGACTGGCTGATGCGGTGCCTCGAAAATTTCTGCCACAGTACTCTGGCGCAGGATGAAAGCATCGTGGCAGCTGCCCGGATAGTGGGCATTGACAGCGAGAATCACCTGTCTGTGGTCACAGACCAACTGCACATTCAAGGAATGGAACCCTTTTCTGTTCCGGAACTCCTCTGCATTCTCTCGCGGAGCACGCAAAGCCACATGCGTGCAGTCAATGGCGCCCTGCACCATGGGGAAGCCCGCTACCCTCGCAAAGCCCATAGCACGGTCATGCTGCTTGTCTGGGGTCATAGGGAAGGAGATGAAGTCTCGTCTCCTTGTGAAGAGGGCATTGGTGACCTGCCGGATGCAGCGATGCACCGCAAACTGGGAGATATTGGCGAGGTCCCCAACAGCAGCTTGGAATGAGCCAGTGGCGTAGAAGTTCAAGGCCACTGTGACCTTCACTGCCACCGACAGAGACGTCCTGGACCTCAGCTGAGGCTGCAGATCTGGCTGCAGCAGGTGGCAGAGCTCAGTGACCACCTCCTTGCTGAATCGCAGCCTTCGCAAACACAGCTCCTCGGACATGTGGATGTAGGAGAGCTGTTCACGATATACCCTGGGAGGGTAAGCTCTCCTGTACATGCGCCTGATGGGCCTCCTCCGTCTGGCCATCATTGCCACTCTCTGTCTGCGTCTCACTCTGCTCCGATTGAGCTGGAGCAGGACGACGCCCCCAATCATTGCAGCCCCCATCTTCTCTTTGCCAGAAAAGTAATGAGGTACAGCAACGAAAGTAGCAGCAAAGTTAGGATGAACTAGGCAAAACTACCTCACAAAGCGTTGAGTCAATGTAGAAGTCTCTCTCTCTCTCTCTCCGAATCTCTCTCTCTCTCTCAGAACGAGTGGTGCATAAATGTCGACCACAGAAAAAGACAGGAAGAGGCCCCCTTTAAATAGCGCCCCCCCCAGCCCCAGACCGATTGATAACGTTCCAGTCTTCCGGTCGTTGGAAGCGCCAGGCGGTAAGGCAGGGGGCGCCACTCAATTTCCGCTCCGGGGCGCCCCAACGGCGTTGCACCACGGACTGACGTCACAATCTGCGCGCGCAGGTGGTCGCAGCGGTAAGTTTTAGCGCCGCCGCACAATCTCAAGTTAAGTTCTCGAGCGGCGCAAACAGCGCCGCGCCCGGGCGTTAGCGCCTTAACGCCCCATTAGCGCCCATTTAAGGCGCTAACGGGAGGCGCAACCAACTGAATTTTGAGTGGAAGGTCAATAATTGCATCCAAATTATTTTCTTTTTCCACCTTTCTTAATGGACAAACCTTTGCTGTGTACACGGTTTCATGATCCCCTTTCAACACATTACTTTACATTTATCGACGTGCCTTTCCTTAATCCATCTATTTACTGATCAAGCTACCTTTGAATGTTATCAGTCTCCCTTATACTCATCAACCGGCCACATATCTTGGTGTCATCAGTAATCTCCTGCACATTACTTAAAAATTACAGAGACAGTAAATAAGCTTGGAACAGACTCCTACAAAATTCTACTCATCCCTAGTCCCCAGACAGAACTTTTATTTAGAACTTTCTTCTTATTGACAAGCCAAGGTGCAAAACAGTTTGCTAATTTGTCATTCATTTCACTAGTCTTACTTATATCTTAAAAAGCCTCACATCTGTAACTTTATAATGCTCACCTTTTGAATTGCCTCCATAGATATGGTACATACATTTCTCATGAATGACAATTTATCACTAAAATTACCTGTGACCAAAATATTATTGTATAATATGTTTAATGTATAACATAATGTTAAGATATGCCTAGTTGAGTATCAGTAATGAGGATTATTCTTCAAAGCACCTACATTAAGCTATCAATCCAAATGACACCAATACACAACAATTAGCCAGCGTGGATTTAGAAGCAATTCTGAAAATTCAAGTAAATCAGATCCATGCAGAGTTTCCATCTGCTGATTTGCTGACCTCTGCTTCTCCTCTTCCTGCTCTTCCTCCTGTACTTGTTAGTTCCCAGGTGGTGGTCAGGGCTGGTCCCTCGGGATGGTGAAGTTGTGGAGCAAACAGCAGGCGATGACAAATCTGGATACTCGCCCAGGGGTGTACTGCAAAGCTCATCCGGAAAGGGCAAAGCCACAGATGTGTTGCTTGAGGACGCCGATTGTTTGCTCGATGATGTTCCTTGTGGCTGCATGGCTCTCATCGTAAGCGTGCAGGTTACTAACTGGAGTCATGAGCCATGTCTGGCGGAGATCACCCTTGTCGCCCAATAGCCAGCCTGAACCTTGGTGGCCTGGTTGGAATAAAGGTGGCACTGCTGTCGGGATAGCGGGCATGGACCCACATGATGCGCTGCCTGTGGGCACAAACCAACTGTATGTTGAGGGAGTGGAATCCCTTTCGATCAATAAAGATGCCAGGCTGGTGCTATATGTGTGAAACTTCACGCTCTCTCGTCCTGCTTCGCTCTGTCAGTAGGGAAGGGGATGTAGGTGTTTCTCGTGGTGTAGAGAGACTCCGTGACCTCCCTGATACATCAGCGTACTGCGAAATGTAAGATGTTGCTGAGGTTACCTACTGCAGCCTGAAAGGAGCCCGTGGCATAAAAGCTGATGGCAGCGGTGACCTTGACAGCCACAGGCCGTGGTTTGAGGCTGGAGTTGTGGCTGAGGCAGGTGAGATAGCTTGGTGACAACCTCCTTGGTTAAGCAAAGGCGTCTCATACATTGTTCCTCCGTAAAGTTGTTATCGGAGAAGTGCTCCCTCTGTGCATATGGCCTCCTGTTCAGTGCCCTAGTCCTCCTTCATCCTTTTCTGGCAGCTTCTCCTGCTCAGTGGTGTCTTCCCTGCTGTTCCCCCTTGATCTCCAGCCCCAGAGACAGCCCTATGAGACCACCCATGTCTGCAGCCAGACTATTTCTGAGGCAAAGGGTAACAACAGTGCGTTACGTGGCCAGATTTCTAGGTCATAGAGCTTTTTTTTTTCTAAGCATTGTTTAATTCCTAATTTTGGATATAACAAAGGATTATGGTAATGTCTATATCTCTCCGTTGATGAACTAATGCTGTCTTGTTGAGATCCAGTGTCTTATTAACATGTCTTCTGATGAGATGTCACTAATCCATGAATCTTCTTTGTGTATTGATGGCCCGCACTCTTTAGTAAAGGTTAATCAGTACTAAAGTACTCAAACTAAACTATAATTAATAAGTGTAAATGCTGATGAACGATGCATTCCAGTAAGCCCTCCTTACACTTTGCCAGCCCTGTTATATTGACACTTGTTAAATGCTTGTCCTATAAGGGAATTGACAGTTTTTCAGGATTAGCAAAGTAACTGTCCTATATTATTCGTTGAAATGGAAACATATTAGCGGAGGTGCCAGTTTCTGACCGTTTTCACGAGCATTTAGTGGCCGAAACATTGATTAATATCTGTGAGCTCCTTTCTCAATTGGTACAGATGTACCTATGAAGCTGATCTAAGTTAGGGGATTTCCATTAATACATTATGGTTTCATGCAAGACAAACACTGAAGCCAAATCTGAGGAGTTGGATTTTGCAGTAACATTTTCTCTGTCATACATACAAACACAAATAGCTCTGCATTATGCATTAGACATTGGCTAGTTCTTATATAACCAACTACACATGGTTGCACCAAATTCCAGAAACTGACACCTCCAATAAGTAGTTTCCATTTCAACCAATAATATGGGAGAGAAAAACTACTGCCATGGAACAGTTACTTTGCTAATCCTGAAATTAAGAAACACAATACCCAGAGACAGCTTAGTACATGGCTCAAGCTGGAAGAATAACTCATTATCAATGTAACTCTTGTGCTGATAATTTATAGCTTAGCAGCCCCTTCGACATGAGGCAAATAACTTTGTCAAGGCTGAACATACTTTAAATAGCCACAAGGCCTTGAATTTTATCGGCTCCAAACACCTAGAGATAAAAGGCTTGGCGTGGTATCATAATCTGCCTTGTACAGGGTAGTCACTTGATCCCAGATGGAAAAGAAATATAAAGGACAAACAATTTGGGTCTGTGCTCTCTCATAAAACAAAGGGCTTAATATTTAAAGTAGACTTTCAATCAAAAAGAACTAGCGGTATCTTTTCCTTCCCTCCGTAAAAATGTTAAGACGTATTCTAGTCCTAGCCATTAAATCTGAGAAATCAAATGCAGTTTTAAAGATCATTTACACAGAATGCATTGTTTAATTTCCTAAGTACAGGGACTTCAGGGACAATAATTCACTTCAGTTTGAATTGGATCAATGTGAAATATGGATCAGAACGAGTTATGCTTTTCTCCATTTTGGATCTTTCAGCTTATTCTTCCTCTTGTAGACAAAGTTTTAAATTTTCCATTGTGTGTCTGTCAACTCCTCCTTTATCATTTGAACTGTCACGAGCACTTTGACACTGTTGAGCAGAACTGCATCTGGCGTTTGAGTATGGAAAACCAGAGCTTTTGTTTCCTCTACTTTAATGGTCAAGTTGGATGTGATCTAGGATGCGGAAGCAACGGGGACCGGCAGCCAGTTATATGTTTCAGAAGGGTTAACTTCAAAGATGTGATGGAGCAGCTAAGCAAATTGATTGGGGGAGGATGGGGGTTTGTTCAACAACACTTCAGAGGAGGATAAATAGAATTCCTTTAAAGGCATAATGCCAAGCCTGCAGGATAAATACATACAGCAAGTGCTGTCTAAACAAAAGTAACCCTTAATGGAGAAACATGCCATTTCAAGCTTGAAAGGAAGTGAGGGGCAAGAATAGAATAAATGTGTGGAAAAGGTAGATTATAAAAAATGTTTTATTCATTCACAGGATGTCAGCATTGCTGGAAAGGCCAGCATTTATTGCCCGTTCCTAATTGCCCTTGTGTAGGTGGTGGTGAGCCGCCTTCTTGAACCGCTGCAGTCCGTGTGGTGAAGGTACTCCCACTGTGCTGTTAGGGAGGGAGTTCCAGGATTTGGACCCAGCGACGATGAAGGATCGGCGATATATTTCCAAGTCAGGATGGTGTGTGACTTGGAGGGGAACTTGGAGATGGTGGTGTTCCCTGGCTGCCCTTGTCCTTCTAGGTGGAAGAGGTCGCGGGTTTGGGAGGTGCTGTCGAAGAAGCTTGGCGAGTTGCTGCAGTGCATCTTGTAGATAGTACACACTGCGGCCACGGTACGCCTGTGGTGGAGGGAGTGAATGTTTAAGGTGGTGGATGGGGTGTCAATTATTTCAAGCTAAGCAATGAAATTAGGACAAGGAGACACAGGTTCAAACTAATAAAAGGCAAATTTAGGACTGATGTCAGGAATTTCTTTTTCACATGAAAAGTGATCAACACGTGACTTCTGGATAGATTAGTGACATCAGTGAATAATCTGCAGTATGTGCAGATGACCTTGCCTGAAACACTGCCGATGTAATATTCTACTAGCTGTACAAGGCACCATGGTGTCATATTGTTCATCGACTGAGGTATGTTTGATTTAACACTGCTATCTGTCAGAAGAAGTAAAATATTAATAGAGTTTGAGACATAAATAAACATTGGAAATTGGTGACTCAATGAAATAGAATTAAAATAATAACCTTCATAATAATGTGAACACAGTGCCATTATTTTATAAACTTGGTGGCGGAAGGAAGGAGCAATTAATTACATTATCATTGTTTTCCTTTATTAAAAACAAATGTCTTCAATATGTCCAGAAAGACCATAAAGGGTGTACAGTTTGGCATCTTCATAACATCTGCTAAGGATACATATTTTATTAAATTTCATAGAGTTATATTACCAATTTTAATGACTGTCTACATTGTAGTCAGATTACTTCCATGATGTGAACTCACAGGCCCAATGCAGCAAATCTCAAACTTTTCAACATTCTTCTTTGCTAAAGTTACTATTTTAACTCTTAACTTAACCTATAAGATTAATTATATATTGTAATTATAAAGCTGTCTAACAAATTCACCTCCGAGACTTGGATTTTAATCCACCCCAAAATAACGGGATGAAAATCGTCCTCTTTAAGGTCAAAGTCCCCAAATTAAATCCACTAACAGCTTATTATCAATATAAAGGAAATAGTGTTTGGAATTTCTGGAAGCACATGGAACTTGATTTTTCCTGGGTCCTAACAGTGGCCATTGCAGGAAGTGCAAAATCCAAAGTCCTTGCTAGGGGCCAAAGGCATGCGAGTAAAGTATAAGAGCAGACACTTGGAGATCGTGGGTCTTCGCTTGAGCACTCCTCTCTTGGTACCCCATGTAAATTAAATGAGTTTGAACAGCCTCAAAAGATATTTTTATATTGATGGTGCGCCATCTTAACGTATATGAAGGAAATTGAGGGGTTTCATACCATCAATCTCACACCTTCCCAAAGACAAGGTACACTTTTTAGAGCCGATTTTACGAAAATATGCTCCCAGCTCAAAGCCTCACTTGCTGAGAGTGCATATCAGAAATTGTGATTTTTCATCCAATGCTTTATTTGTCTTGTTAACAGTCTCAGTTTGACTAGATACTTTTATTGGTTGCTCAATAATCTAACTCAATCCTTTTCCTTTTGCATATTTGTGAATTATTACCCATCGATTCTGTACATGTCTTCCATGTTTATTAAACTAGTTTACCTTTATCCACATTAAATACCGCCGACCATTCCTTTGCTCATTTGCTTAGGAGGTAGTTATACTGCCACTTACATACCGAGGCACATGCCAAAAGGATGTCTTATACCACTTGCAGTCCATACCAGCTGCAGTATAACTCAAACATAATGTGAAGCTGCATTTGCAGAATGTCCAGGTGATCCATTAAACCTCTTGGGACCTTTTAAAACTTGGAATGGAATATTTTTCATGTTAGCAATTGGTTGCTTCCACCCACACGTTCCTAAAATTTAAAATGAGCTGTAAGGACAACAGAAGGCTGCCTGTGGATCGATCTTATGTGGAGAGACGAGAGAAGCTGGGATTGTTCTCTTCAGAGCAGAAAGGGTTAAGGGGAGATTTAATAGATGTGTTCAAAACTATGAAGGGTTTCAGTAGAGTAGATTGAGAGAAACAGTTGACACTGGCAGGAGGATGGCTAACCAGAGGACACAGATTTAAGAAAATTTGTAAAAGAACGAGGGGGTAAATGAGGAGAATTTTTTTTACGCAGCGAGTTGTTATGATCTAGAATGCACTGCCTGAAAGGGTGATGCAAGCACATTCAATAGTAATTTTTAAAAGGAAATTGGATAGATACTTGAAAAGGAAAAAAATTGCAGGGCTATGTGGAAAGAGCAGGGGAGTGGGACTAACTCTTTCAAAGAGCATGTGCAGGCACGATGGGCCAAATGACCCCCTTCTGTGCTGTATGATTCTATGAAACATGCATGCACAGTGCTCCAAGTTGATGTACGTGAGTGCTGGTCAGACTCAGAACTCAAATCAGTGTACATTAGAGCAAAGATCTGTCAAGTGCCCATTGCAGCCGGTAAAAACCAGTGTTGTTGACTGTAGCCTTGGGGGGCGAAATTGGGTGCCTTTGTGCCTCCCTTTAGTGCCCTCAGGGGGCAAATGGCTTTGTGACCGGGCACGGCGCTATGGTGTTGCTCCCCGATCTCCTTCACCCGGAGATCATGACATCATCGGCGTGCGCATCGCCCTGGTAACGCCCCGGACCCGAAAGTGCAGGAGGCGTGCATCGGGCGGCCGGCCTCTTCGGGGGCGATGATTAAAGGCGAGGTGGCCGAGGTAAGTAAAAAAAAAAACTACCTTTCTTGTTCCAGTTTTTTTCGCGGGTTCCTGCCCGCGATTGATCAGCGCAGCTCTCTGCTTGAGTGCCGGGCTGATCGCGCGGGATCGCAGCTGCCTTGGTGGTCCAGGTAGGTACTTTTTATATTGCACAGCCTGCAGCGATGGCCTTTCCCTTTAAGGGTGGAAAGGAGCCTTTGAACGCGGCAGCGCTGCGCGGCCCAGTGTGCCGTGCTGCTGAAGTCTCCGCCTGCTGCTGATTGCGCTACAAGAAGGAAGTGGAGTGCTTGGTTTAGCGCCCCACTTCCTTCTTGGAGTGCAAACGGCGAATTTTTCAAAAGTTTGAAATCGTTAGCACCTGGCGCTAACTTTTCAAACTTTTAAAAATTAGCACCTCGATGGTGAATTTCTCCCCTTTGATCTTTTGAATGCTGCTAACAACAAAGTAAGCTGTGAGGACACAAAGTGCCTGCAAAGGAATATAGACAGGTTAAATGAGTGGGCAATAAGGTGGCTGATGGAGTATAATGTGGGGTAATGTGAGGTTATTCACTTTGATAAGCAGAATAGAAAAACAGAATATTTTTTAAATGGTGGGAAGCTATTAAATGTTGGTGTTCAGAGAGATTTAGGTGTCCTCATACAGGAAACACAGAGAGTTAGCATGCAGGTACAGCAAACAATTAGGAAGGCGAATGGCATGTTGGCCTTTATTGCAAGGGGGTTGGAGTACAAGAGTAAGGAAGTCTTACTACATTTGTACAGGGCTTTGGTGAAAACACACCTGGAGAACTATGCACAGTTTTGGTCTCTTTATCTAAGGAAGGATATATTTGCCTTAGAGGTGGTGCAACGAAGGTTCACTAGATTGATTCCTGGGATGAGAGGGTTGTCCCACGAGGAGAGATTGAGTAGACTGGGCCGATACGCTCTGGAGTTTAGAAGAATGAGAGGTGATCTCATTGAAACATATAAGATTCTGAGGGGGATTGACAGGGTTGATGCTGAGAGGTTGTTTCCCCTGGCTGTAGAATCTAGAACTAGGGGGCATAGTCTCAGGATAAGGGGTCGGCCATTTAAGATTGAGATGAGGAGGAATTTCTTCACTCAGAGGGTTGGAATCTTTGAAATTCTCTATCCCAAAGGGCTGTGGCTGCTGAGTCATTGAGTAAATTCAAGGTTGAGATAGATGGATTTTTGGACTCTAAGGGAATCAAAGGATCTGGAGATCGGGTGGGAAAGTGGAGTTGAGGTCAAAGATCAGCCATAATCTTACTGAATGGCGGAGCAGGCTCGAAGGGTCATAGGGCCTACTCCTGCTTCTAATGCTTATGTTCTTATCTTAACATTGTCAACTGACCATGTTAGAAATATTTGACTCCGAATTCTGAGCAGCATACGCCTTTCACCATGAGATAAAGTCTTGGCTTCTAGTACTTTATTCCTTTGACAAGGTTTTGTGCTTGTATGTGAAGAGTGATAGAAAAACCCTTTCACTTCAAGTGCTTATTACCAGTGTAAAGATCACTCTCTACGCAGTGAAAAGGCACAGCTGGTCTTTGCACCTTTGTTCATCGAAGTGACTGCCAGCAAATTATGATAATTACATGGAAATTACAGGAACTTGCTTTCCAATGCCATTGAGGCAAAAATAAGAAAATAATCAGCCTACGGACTATAATTAATCAGTATATGCTTGCACCTGACACAATAGGATTGCTTGTTGCTAGAACCGTTGCTTAGTGTTAGAGTATAACTGATGAGTGTTCAAACATTTTAATGATAAAACATGATTAAGTCAAAGTCAAAGCAATCTTTGTGGATTATGCAGAATTAACTTTAATGAATTGAGAGCGTGTTTCAATTTAATAACACTTCTATTAGTTCACATTTGACAGTCTCTTTAGCACTTATCTTCTAATGTATTGTGTATGGAAATATGTACTGGGGAAACAAGCAAACCAAATCATGGACAGCAGTAAGGCTATCTTATTTTGACAAAATACAGTTAGCTGCTTTTATACCAGATGAAGGTCGAGTGGACTTGTTTTTCCAGCACATGTTCCCATACACAACACATCGATAATCACTTACTTGGGACAAGATCATCAACCCCAAATAAACCACAAAGGTCATTAATAAAATCAAATACTTAAAACCGACAATATTCCTGCTTTAATCTGATAATAAACAGTATTGAAAACCACTGACATAATGTGTGACGTGGCTTGCTTTGGTTTTGGATTTGCAGTTTCAATTAGAAGATCACAGGCAGACCGCGTTAATACTGTGCGCTGATCCTCCCAGTGTGTTACAGCAGATCCCAGTGTGTCACAGCAGATCCACCCAGTGTGTTACAGCGGATCCCCTCAGTGTGTAACAGCGGATCCTCCCAGTGTGTTACAGCAGATGCTCCCAGTGTGTCACAGCAGATCCTCCCAGTGTGTACAGCAGATCTTCCCAGTGTGTCACAGCAGATCCACCCAGTGTGTAACAGCAGATCGACCCAGTGTGTTACAGTGGATCCTCCCAGTGTGTAACAGCAGATCCAACCAGTGTGTCACAGCGGATTCTCCCAGTGTGTTACAGTGGATCCTCCCAGTGTGTTACAGTGGATCCTCCCAGTGTGTAACAGCAGATCCACCCAGTGTGTTACAGTGGATCCTCCCAGTGTGTCACAGCGGATCCTCCCAGTGTGTTCCAGTGAATCCTCCCAGTGTGTCACAGCAGATCCACCCAGTGTGTTACAGTGGATCCTCCCAGTATGTCACAGCAGATCCACTCAGTGTGTTACAGTGGATCCTCCCAGTGTGTCACAGCAGATCCACCCAGTGTGTTACAGTGGATCCTCCCAGTGTGTTACAGAGGATCCTCCCAGTGTGTTACAACAGATCCCCCCAGTGTGTTACAGGGGATCCTCCCAGTGTGTTACAGGGGATCCTCCCAGTGTGTTACAGTGGATCCTCCCAGTGTGTAACAGCAGATCCACCCAGTGTGTTACAGTGGATCCTCCCAGTGTGTCACAGCGGATCCTCCCAGTGTGTTCCAGTGAATCCTCCCAGTGTGTCACAGCAGATCCAACCAGTGTGTTACAGTGGATCCTCCCAGTATGTCACAGCAGATCCACTCAGTGTGTTACAGTGGATCCTCCCAGTGTGTCACAGCAGATCCACCCAGTGTGTTACAGTGGATCCTCCCAGTGTGTTACAGAGGATCCTCCCAGTGTGTTACAACAGATCCCCCCAGTGTGTTACAGGGGATCCTCCCAGTGTGTTACAGGGGATCCTCCCAGTGTGTTACAGTGGATCCTCCCAGTGTGTAACAGCAGATCCACCCAGTGTGTTACAGTGGATCCTCCCAGTGTGTCACAGCGGATCCTCCCAGTGTGTTCCAGTGAATCCTCCCAGTGTGTCAAAGCAGATCCACCCAGTGTGTTACAGTGGATCCTCCCAGTGTGTCACAGCAGATCCACTCAGTGTGTTACAGTGGATCCTCCCAGTGTGTCACAGCAGATCCACCCAGTGTGTTACAGTGGATCCTCCCAGTGTGTTACAGAGGATCCTCCCAGTGTGTTACAGTGGATCCTCCCAGTGTGTTACAGTGGATCCTCCCAGTGTGTTACAACAGATCCCCCCAGTGTGTTACAGGGGATCCTCCCAGTGTGTTACAGCGGGTCCTCCCAGTGTGTTGCAGCGGATCCTCCCAGTGTGTTACAGTGGATCCTCCGAGTGTGTTACAGTGGATCCTCCCAGTGTGTCACAGCAGATCCTCCCAGTGTGTTACAGTGGATCCTCCCAGTGTGTTCCAGTGAATCCTCACAGTGTGTCACAGCAGATCCACCCAGTGTGTTACAGTGGATCCTCCCAGTGTGTCACAGCAGATCCACTCAGTGTGTTACAGTGGATACTCCCAGTGCATCACAGCAGATCCACCCAGTGTGTTACAGTGGATCCTCCCAGTGTGTTACAGTGGATCCTCCCAGTGTGTCACAGCGGATCCTCCCAGTGTGTTACTGCGGATCCTCCCAGTGTGTTACAGTGGATCCTCCCACTGTGTAACAGCAGATCCACCCAGTGTGTTACAGTGGATCCTCTCAGTGTGTCACAGCGGATCCTCCCAGTGTGTTACACTGGATCCTCCCAGTGTGTTCCAGTGAATCCTCCCAGTGTGTCACAGCAGATCTACTCAGTGTGTTACAGCAGATCCACCCAGTGTGTTACAGCAGATCCACCCAGTGTGTTACAGTGGATCCTCCCAGTGTGTTACAGCAGATCCTCCCAGTGTGTTACAGTGGATCCTCCCAGTGTGTTACAGTGGATCCTCCCAGTGTGTTACAGTGGATCCTCCCAGTGTGTTACAACAGATCCCCCCAGTGTGTTACAGGGGATCCTCCCAGTGTGTTACAGCGGATCCTCCCAGTGTGTTACAGCGGATCTTCCCAGTGTGTCACAGCAGATCCTCCCAGTGTGTTACAGTGGAACCTTCCAGTGTGTTACAGTGGAACCTCCCAGTGTGTTACAGGGGATTCTCCCAGTGTGCAACAGGGGATCCTCCCAGTGTGTTACAGCGGATCTTCCCAGTGTGTCACAGCAGTACCTCCCAGTGTGTTACAGTGGAACCTTCCAGTGTGTTACAGTGGATCCTCCCAGTGTGTTACGGCGGATCCTCCCAGTGTGTTACAGCGGAATCTCCCAGTGTGTTACAGTGGATCCTCCCAGTGTGTTACAGTGGATCCTCCCAGTGTGTCACAGTGGATCCTCCCAGTGTGACACAGTGGATCCTCCCAGTGTATTACAGTGGATCCTCCCAGTCAGTTAAAGTAGATCCTCCCAGTGTGTTACAAAGGATCCTCCCAGTGTGTTACACTGGATCATCCCAGTGTGTCACAGTTGATCCTCCCAGTGCATTACAGGGGATCCTCCCAGTGTGTAACAGCGGAACCTCCCAGTGTGTTACAGCAGATCCTCCCAGTGTGTTACAGTGGATCCTCCCAGTGTGTTACAGTGGATCCTCCCAGTGTGTTACAACAGATCCCCCCAGTGTGTTACAGGGGATCCTCGCAGTGTGTTACAGCGGACCCTCCCAGTGTGTTACAGTGGAACCTCCCAGTGTGTTACAGTGGATCTTCCCAGTGTGTCACAGCAGATCCTCCCAGTGTGTTACAGTGGAACCTTCCAGTGTGTTACAGTGGATCCTCCCAATGTGTTACGGCGGATCCTCCCAGTGTGTTACAGCGGAACCTCCCAGTGTGTTACAGTGGATCCTCCCAGTGTGTTACAGTGGATCCTCCCAGTGTGTCACAGTGGATCCTCCCAGTGTGACACAGTGGATCCTCCCAGTCAGTTAAAGTGGATCCTCCCAGTGTGTTACAGCTGATCCTCCCAGTGTGTTCCAGTGAATCCTCCCAGTGTGTCACAGCAGATTCACTCAGTGTGTTACAGTGGATCCTCCCAGTGTGTCACAGCAGATCCACCCAGTGTGTTACAGTGGATTCTCCCAGTGTGTCACAGCAGATCCTCCCAGTGTGTTACAGTGGATCCTCCCAGTGTGTTACAGGGGATCCTCCAAGTGTGTTACAGCAGAACCTCCCAGTGTGTTACAGTGGATACTCCCAGTGTGTTACAGTGGATCCTCCCAGTGTATTATAGCGGATCCTCCCTGTGTATTACAGTGCATCCTCCCAGTCTGTTAAAGTGGATCCGCCCAGTCTGTTAAAGTGGATCCTCTCAGTGTGTTACACTGGAACCTCCCAGTGTGTCACAGTGGATCCTCCCAGTGCATTACAGGGGATCCTCAAAAGTGTGTAACAGCGGATCCTCCCAGTTTGTTACAGTGGATCCTCCCAGTGTGTTACAGTGGATCCTCCCAGTGTGATACAGTGAATCCTCCCAGTGTGTTATAGTGGATCCTCCCAGTGTGTTAAAGTGGATCCTCCTAGTGTGATACAGCTGATCCTACCAGTGTGTTACAGTGGATCCTCCCAGTGTTTTCCAGTGAATCCTCCCAGTGTCTCACTGCAGATCCACTCAGTGTGTTACAGTGGATCCTCCCAGTGTGACACAGTGGATCCTCCCAGTGTATTACAGTGGATCCTCCCAGTCAGTTAAAGTAGATCCTCCCAGTGTGTTACAAAGGATCCTCCCAGTGTGTTACACTGGATCCTCCCAGTGTGTCACAGTTGATCCTCCCAGTGTGTTACAGTGGATCCTCCCAGTGCGTTACAGTGGATCCTCCCAGTGTGATACAACAGATCCCCCCAGTGTGTTACAGGGGATCCTCCCAGTGTGTTACAGTTGATCTTCCCAGTGTGTCACAGCATATCCTCCCAGTGTGTTACAGTGGAACCTTCCAGTCTGTTACAGTGGATCCTCCCAATGTGTTACGGCGGATCCTCCCAGTGTGTTACAGCTGATCCTCCCAGTGTGTTCCAGTGAATCCTCCCAGTGTGTCACAGCAGATTCACTCAGTGTGTTACAGTGGATCCTCCCAGTGTGTCACAGCAGATCCACCCAGTGTGTTACAGTGGATTCTCCCAGTGTGTCACAGCAGATCCACTCAGGGTGTTACAGTGGATCCTCCCAGTGTGTTCCAGTGAATCCTCCCAGTGTGTCACAGCAGATCCACCCAGTGTGTTACAGTGGATCCTCCCAGTGTGTTACAGGGAATCCTCCAAGTGTGTTACAGCAGAACCTCCCAGTGTGTTACAGTGGATACTCCCAGTGTGTTACAGTGGATCCTCCCAGTGTGATACAGTGAATCCTCCCAGTGTGTTATAGTGGATCCTCCCAGTGTGTTAAAGTGGATCCTCCTAGTGTGATACAGCTGATCCTACCAGTGTGTTACAGTGGATCCTCCCAGTGTGTTCCAGTGAATCCTCCCAGTGTGTCACTGCAGATCCACTCAGTGTGTTACAGTGGATCCTCCCAGCATCTCACAGCAGATCCACCCAGTGTGTTACAGCGGATCCTCCCAGTGTGTCACAGCAGATCCACTCAGTGTGTCCCAGCAGATCCACCCACTGTGTTATAGTGGATACTCCCAGTATGTCACAACAGATCCACCCAGTGTGTTACAGCGGATCCTCCCAGTGTGTTACAGTGGATCCTCCCAGTGTGGCACAGTGGATCCTCCCAGTGTATTACAGGTGATCCTCCCAGTGTGTTACAGCGGATCCTTCCAGTGTGTTAAAGCGGATCCTCCCAGTGTGTTACAGCAGATCCTCCCAGTCTGTTACAGCAGATCCACCCAGTGTGTTATGACGGATCCTCCCAGTGAGTCACAAGCGGATCCTCCCAGGTGTTACAGTGGATCCTCCCAGTGTGTTACGCAGATCCTCCCAGTTTGTTACAGTGGATCTTCCCAGTGTGTTAGAACGGATCCTCCCAGTGTGTTACGGCGGATCCTCCCAGATTGTTACAGCTGGAGCCTTGCCAGTGTGTTACAGCGGATCCTCCAGTGTATTACAGTGGATCCACCCAGTATATTACAGTGGATCCTCCCAGTGTATTACAGTGGATCCTCCAGTCTGTGAAGTGGATCCTCCCAGTGTGTTACAATGGATCCTCCTAGTGTGTTACACGGGATCCTCAAGTGTGTCACAGTGGATCCTCCCAGTGCATTACAGGGGATCATCCCAGTGTGTTACAGCAGATCCTCCAGTGTGTTACAGTGGATCCTCCCAGTGTGTTACTGAAGATCCTCCAGTGTGTCTCAGCAGAACCTCGCTGTGTGTTACAGCGGATCCTCCCAGTGTGTTACAGTGGATCCTCCCAGTGTGTTACAGTGGATCCTCCCAGTGTGTTACAGGGGATCCTCCCAGAGTGTTACAGCAGATCCACTCAGTGTGTTACAGCAGATCCTCCAAGTGTGTTACAGTGGATCCTCCCAGTGTGTTACTGCTGATCATCCCAGTGTGTTACAGTTGATCCTCCCAGTGTGTTACAGTGGATCCTCCCAGTGTGTTACAGCATATCCACCCATTGTGTTACAGTGGATCATCCCAGTGTGTTACAGTGGATCCTCCCAGTGTGTTACAGTGGATCCTCCCAGTGTGTTACAGCTGATCCTCCCAGTGTGTTACAGTGGATCCTCCCAGTGTGTTACAGTGGATCCTCCCAGTGTGTTACAGCATATCCACCCATTGTGTTACAGTGGATCCTCCCAGTGTGTTACAGTGGATCCTCCCAGTGTGTTACAGTGGATCCTCCCAGTGTGTTACAGGGGATCCTCCCAGAGTGTTACAGCAGATCCACTCAGTGTGTTACAGCAGATCCTCCAAGTGTGTTACAGTGGATCCTCCCAGTGTGTTACTGCTGATCATCCCAGTGTGTTACAGTGGATCCTCCCAGTGTGTTACAGTGGATCCTCCCAGTGTGTTACAGCATATCCACCCATTGTGTTACAGTGGATCATGCCAGTGTGTTACAGTGGATCCTCCCAGTGTGTTACAGTGGATCCTCCCAGTGTGTTACAGCTGATCCTCCCAGTGTGTTACAGCAGATCCTCCCAGTGTATTACAGTGGATCCTCCCAGTGTGTTACAGCATATCCACCCAGTGTCTTACAGCGGATCCACCCAATGTGTCACAGCGGATATTCCCAGTGTGTTACAGTGGATCCTCCCAGTGTGTTACAGTGGATCCTCCCAGTGTGTTACAGTGGATCCTCCCAGTGTGTTACAGCGGATCCACCCAGTGTGTTACAGCGGATCCTCCCAGTGTGTTACAGTGGATCCTCCCCGTGTGTTACAGTGAATCCTCCCAGTATGTTACAGTAGATCCTCCCAGTGTGATACAGTGAATCCTCCCAGTGTGTTATAGTGGATCCTCCCAGTGCAGTTAAAGTGGATCCTCCTAGTGTGATACAGCTGATCCTAACAGTGTGTTACAGTGGATCCTCCCAGTGTATTCCAGTGAATCCTCCCAGTGTGTCACTGCAGATCCACTCAGTGTGTTACAGTGGATCCTCCCAGCGTCTCACAGCAGATCCACCCAGTGTGTTACAGCGGATCCTCCCAGTGTGTCACAGCAGATCCACTCAGTGTGTCCCAGCAGATCCACTCAGTGTGTTACAGTGGATACTCCCAGTATGTCACAACAGATCCACCCAGTGTGTTACAGTGGATCCTGCCAGTGTGTTACAGTGGATCCTCCGAGTGTGTCACAGTGGATCCTCCCAGTGTGTTACAGGTGATCCTCCCAGTGTGTTACAGTGGATCCTCCCAGTGTGTTACAGTGGATCCTCCCAGTGTGTTACAGCGGATCCTCCAAGTGTGTTAAAGCGGATCCTTCCAGTCTGTTAAAGCGGATCCTCCCAGTGTGTTACTGCGGATACGCCCAGTGTGTTAAAGTGGATCCTCCCAGTGTGTTACAGTGGATCCTCCCAGTGTGTTACAGCAGATCCTCCCAGTGTGTTACAGCAGATCCACCCAGTGTGTTACGACAGATCCTCCCAGTGAGTCACAGCGGATCCTCCCAGTGTGTTACAGTGGATCCTCCCAGTGTGTTACGGCAGATCCTCCCAGATTGTTACAGTGGATATTCCCAGTGTGTTAGAACGGATCCTCCCAGTGTGTTACGGCGGATCCTCCCAGATTGTTACAGTAGATATTCCAGGTGTGTCACAGGGGATCCTCCCAGTGTGTCACAGCGGATCCTCCAAGTGTGTTAAAGCGGATCCTTCCAGTCTGTGAAAGTGGATCCTCCCAGTGTGTTACAAAGGATCCTCCTAGTGTGTTACACTGGATCCTGCCAGTGTGTCACAGTGGATCCTCCCAGTGCATTACAGGGGATCATCCCAGTGTGTTACAGCAGATCCTCCCAGTGTGTTACAGTGGATCCTCCCAGTGTGTTATGGAAGATCCTCCCAGTGTGTCTCAGCGGAACCTCGCAGTGTGTTACAGCAGATCCACTCAGTGTGTTACAGTGGATCCTCCCAGTGTGTTACAGTGGATCCTCCCAGTGTGTTACAGTGGATCCTCCCAGTGTGTTACTAATGATCATCCCAGTGTGTTACAGTGGATCCTCCCAGTGTGTTACAGTGGATCCTCCCAGTGTGTTACAGCTGATCCTCCCAGAGTGTTACAGCGGATACACCCAGTGTGTTACAGTGGATCCTCCCAGTGTGTTACAGTGGATCCTCCCAGTGTGTTACAGTGGATCCTACCAATGTATTACAGTGGATCCTCCCAGTATGTTACAGCTGATCCTCCCAGTGTGTTACAGCGGATCCACCCAGTGTGTTACAGTGGATCCTCCCAGTGTGTTACAGTGGATCCTCCCAGTGTGTTACAGTGGATCCTACCAGTGTATTACAGTGGATCCTCCCAGTATGTTACAGCTGATCCTCCCAGTGTGTTACAGCGGATCCACCCAGTGTGTTACAGTGGATCCTCCCAGTGTGTTACAGTGGATCCTACCAGTGTATTACAGTGGATCCTCCCAGTATGTTACAGCTGATCCTCCCAGTATGTTACAGCTGATCCACCCAGTGTGTTACAGTGGATCCTCCCAGTGTGTTACAGTGGATCCTCCCAGTGTGTTACAGCGGATCCTCCAAGTGTGTTAAAGCGGATCCTTCCAGTCTGTTAAAGCGGATCCTCCCAGTGTGTTACTGCGGATACGCCCAGTGTGTTACAGTGGATCCTCCCAGTGTGTTACAGCGGATCCTCCAAGTGTGTTAAAGCGGATCCTTCCAGTCTGTTAAAGCGGATCCTCCCAGTGTGTTACTGCGGATACGCCCAGTGTGTTACAGTGGATCCTCCCAGTGAGTCACAGCGGATCCTCCCAGTGTGTTACAGTGGATCCTCCCAGTGTGTTACGGCAGATCCTCCCAGATTGTTACAGTGGATATTCCCAGTGTGTTAGAATGGATCCTCCCAGTGTGTTACGGCGGATCCTCCCAGATTGTTACAGTAGATATTCCAGGTGTGTCACAGGGGATCCTCCCAGTGTGTCACAGCGGATCCTCCCAGTGTGTTACAGTGGAGCCTACCAATGTGTTACAGCGTATCCTCCCAGAGGGTCACAGCAGATCCTCCCAGTATATTACAGTGGATCCTGCCAGTGTATTACAGTGGATCCTCCCAGTCTGTGAAAGTGGATCCTCCCAGTGTGTTACAAAGGATCCTCCTAGTGTGTTACACTGGATCCTCCCAGTGTGTCACAGTGGATCCTCCCAGTGCATTACAGGGGATCATCCCAGTGTGTTACAGCAGATCCTCCCAGTGTGTTACAGTGGATCCTCCCAGTGTGTTATGGAAGATCCTCCCAGTGTGTCTCAGCGGAACCTCGCAGTGTGTTACAGCAGATCCACTCAGTGTGTTACAGTGGATCCTCCCAGTGTGTTACAGTGGATCCTCCCAGTGTGTTACAGTGGATCCTCCCAGTGTGTTACTAATGATCATCCCAGTGTGTTACAGTGGATCCTCCCAGTGTGTTACAGTGGATCCTCCCAGTGTGTTACAGCTGATCCTCCCAGAGTGTTACAGCAGATCCACTCAGTGTGTTACAGCAGATCCTCCAAGTGTGTTACAGTGGATCCTCCCAGTGTGTTACTGCTGATCATCCCAGTGTGTTACAGTGGATCCTCCCAGTGTGTTACAGTGGATCCTCCCAGTGTGTTACAGCATATCCACCCATTGTGTTACAGTGGATCATGGCAGTGTGTTACAGTGGATCCTCCCAGTGTGTTACAGTGGATCCTCCCAGTGTGTTACAGCTGATCCTCCCAGTGTGTTACAGCAGATCCTCCCAGTGTATTACAGTGGATCCTCCCAGTGTGTTACAGCATATCCACCCAGTGTCTTACAGCGGATCCACCCAATGTGTCACAGCGGATATTCCCAGTGTGTTACAGTGGATCCTCCCAGTGTGTTACAGTGGATCCTCCCAGTGTGTTACAGTGGATCCTCCCAGTGTGTTACAGCGGATCCACCCAGTGTGTTACAGCGGATCCTCCCAGTGTGTTACAGTGGATCCTCCCCGTGTGTTACAGTGAATCCTCCCAGTATGTTACAGTAGATCCTCCCAGTGTGATACAGTGAATCCTCCCAGTGTGTTATAGTGGATCCTCCCAGTGCATTAAAGTGGATCCTCCTAGTGTGATACAGCTGATCCTAACAGTGTGTTACAGTGGATCCTCCCAGTGTATTCCAGTGAATCCTCCCAGTGTGTCACTGCAGATCCACTCAGTGTGTTACAGTGGATCCTCCCAGCGTCTCACAGCAGATCCACCCAGTGTGTTACAGCGGATCCTCCCAGTGTGTCACAGCAGATCCACTCAGTGTGTCCCAGCAGATCCACTCAGTGTGTTACAGTGGATACTCCCAGTATGTCACAACAGATCCACCCAGTGTGTTACAGTGGATCCTGCCAGTGTGTTACAGTGGATCCTCCGAGTGTGTCACAGTGGATCCTCCCAGTGTGTTACAGGTGATCCTCCCAGTGTGTTACAGTGGATCCTCCCAGTGTGTTACAGTGGATCCTCCCAGTGTGTTACAGCGGATCCTCCAAGTGTGTTAAAGCGGATCCTTCCAGTCTGTTAAAGCGGATCCTCCCAGTGTGTTACTGCGGATACGCCCAGTGTGTTACAGTGGATCCTCCCAGTGTGTTACAGTGGATCCTCCCAGTGTGTTACAGCAGATCCTCCCAGTGTGTTACAGCAGATCCACCCAGTGTGTTACGACAGATCCTCCCAGTGAGTCACAGCGGATCCTCCCAGTGTGTTACAGTGGATCCTCCCAGTGTGTTACGGCAGATCCTCCCAGATTGTTACAGTGGATATTCCCAGTGTGTTAGAACGGATCCTCCCAGTGTGTTACGGCGGATCCTCCCAGATTGTTACAGTAGATATTCCCAGTGTGTCACAGGGGATCCTCCCAGTGTGTCACAGCGGATCCTCCCAGTGTGTTACAGTGGAGCCTACCAATGTGTTACAGCGTATCCTCCCAGAGGGTCACAGCAGATCCTCCCAGTATATTACAGTGGATCCTCCCAGTGTATTACAGTGGATCCTCCCAGTCTGTGAAAGTGGATCCTCCCAGTGTGTTACAAAGGATCCTCCTAGTGTGTTACACTGGATCCTCCCAGTGTGTCACAGTGGATCCTCCCAGTGCATTACAGGGGATCATCCCAGTGTGTTACAGCAGATCCTCCCAGTGTGTTACAGTGGATCCTCCCAGTGTGTTATGGAAGATCCTCCCAGTGTGTCTCAGCGGAACCTCGCAGTGTGTTACAGCAGATCCACTCAGTGTGTTACAGTGGATCCTCCCAGTGTGTTACAGTGGATCCTCCCAGTGTGTTACAGTGGATCCTCCCAGTGTGTTACTAATGATCATCCCAGTGTGTTACAGTGGATCCTCCCAGTGTGTTACAGTGGATCCTCCCAGTGTGTTACAGCTGATCCTCCCAGAGTGTTACAGCGGATACACCCAGTGTGTTACAGTGGATCCTCCCAGTGTGTTACAGTGGATCCTCCCAGTGTGTTACAGTGGATTCTACCAATGTATTACAGTGGATCCTCCCAGTATGTTACAGCTGATCCTCCCAGTGTGTTACAGCGGATCCACCCAGTGTGTTACAGTGGATCCTCCCAGTGTGTTACAGTGGATCCTCCCAGTGTGTTACAGTGGATCCTACCAGTGTATTACAGTGGATCCTCCCAGTATGTTACAGCTGATCCTCCCAGTGTGTTACAGCGGATCCACCCAGTGTGTTACAGTGGATCCTCCCAGTGTGTTACAGTGGATCCTACCAGTGTATTACAGTGGATCCTCCCAGTATGTTACAGCTGATCCTGCCAGTGTGTTACAGCGGATCCACCCAGCGTGTTACAGTGGATCCTCCCAGTGTGTTACAGTGGATCCTACCAGTGTATTACAGTGGATCCTCCCAGTATGTTACAGCTGATCCACCCAGTGTGTTACAGTGGATCCTCCCAGTGTGTTACAGTGGATCCTCCCAGTGTGTTACAGTGGATCCTACCAGTGTATTACAGTGGATCCTCCCAGTATGTTACAGCTGATCCACCCAGTGTGTTACAGTGGATCCTCCCAGTGTATTACAGTGGATCCTCCCAGTATGTTACAGCTGATCCACCCAGTGTGTTACAGAGGATCCACCCAATGTGTCACAGTGGATATTCCCAGTGTGTTACAGCGGATCCAACAATGTGTTACAGTGGATCCTCCCAGTGTGTTACAGTGGATCCTCCCAGTGTGTTACAGGGGATCCTCCCAGTGTGTTAAAGCAGATCCACTCAGTGTGTTACAGTGTATCCTCCCAGTGTGTTACAGCTGATCCTGCCAGTGTGTTACAGCAGATCCACCCAGTGTGTTACAGCGGATCCTCCCAGTGTGTTACAGTGGATCCTCCCAGTGTGTTACAGTGGATCCTCCCAGTGTGTTACAGTGGATCCTCCCCGTGTGTTACAGTGAATCCTCCCAGTGTGTTACAGCTGATCCTCCCCTTGTGTTACAGCGGATTTTCCCAGTGTGTTACAGAGGATCCTCCCAGTGTGTTACAGCGGATCCTCCCAGTGTGTTACAGCGGATCCTTCCAGTGTGTTAAAGCGGATCCTCCCAGTGTGTTACAGCGGATACGCCCAGTGTGTTACAGTGGATCCTCCCAGTGTGTTACAGTGGATCCTCCCAGTGTGTTACAGCAGATCCTCCCAGTCTGTTACAGCAGATCCACCCAGTGTGTTACGACGGATCCTCCCAGTGAGTCACAGCGGATCCTCCCAGTGTGTTACAGTGGATCCTCCCAGTGTGTTACGGCAGATCCTCCCAGATTGTTACAGTGGATATTCCCAGTGTGTTAGAATGGATCCTCCCAGTGTGTTACGGCGGATCCTCCCAGATTGTTACAGTAGATATTCCCAGTGTGTCACAGGGGATCCTCCCAGTGTGTCACAGCGGATCCTCCCAGTGTGTTACAGTGGAGCCTGCCAGTGTGTTACAGCGGATCCTCCCAGAGGGTCACAGCAGATCCTCCCAGTATATTACAGTGGATCTTCCCAGTGTATTACAGTGGATCCTCCCAGTCTGTGAAAGTGGATCCTCCCAGTGTGTTACAAAGGATCCTCCTAGTGTGTTACACTGGATCCTCCCAGCGTGTCACAGTGGATCCTCCCAGTGCATTACAGGGGATCATCCCAGTGTGTTACAGCAGATCCTCCCAGTGTGTTACAGTGGATCCTCCCAGTGTGTTATGGAAGATCCTCCCAGTGTGTCTCAGCAGAACCTCGCAGTGTGTTACAGCGGATCCTCCCAGTGTGTTACAGTGGATACTCCCAGTGTGTTACAGCAGATCCTCCCAGTGTGTTATAGTGGATCCTCCCAGTGTGTTAAAGTGGATCCTCCTAGTGTGATACAGCTGATCCTACCAGTGTGTTACAGTGCATCCTCCCAGTGTGTTCCAGTGAATCCTCCCAGTGTGTCACTGCAGATCCACTCAGTGTGTTACAGTGGATCCTCCCAGCATCTCACAGCAGATCCACCCAGTGTGTTACAGCGGATCCTCCCAGTGTGTCACAGCAGATCCACTCAGTGTGTCCCAGCAGATCCACCCACTGTGTTACAGTGGATACTCCCAGTATGTCACAACAGATCCACCCAGTGTGTTACAGCGGATCCTCCCAGTGTGTTACAGTGGATCCTCCCAGTGTGGCACAGTGGATCCTCCCAGTGTATTACAGGTGATCCTCCCAGTGTGTTACAGCGGATCCTCCCAGTGTGTTACAGCGGATCCTTCCAGTGTGTTAAAGCGGATCCTCCCAGTGTGTTACAGCAGATCCTCCCAGTCTGTTACAGCAGATCCACCCAGTGTGTTACGACGGATCCTCCCAGTGAGTCACAGCGGATCCTCCCAGTGTGTTACAGTGGATCCTCCCAGTGTGTTACGGCAGATCCTCCCAGATTGTTACAGTGGATATTCCCAGTGTGTTAGAACGGATCCTCCCAGTGTGTTACGGCGGATCCTCCCAGATTGTTACAGTGGAGCCTGCCAGTGTGTTACAGCGGATCCTCCCAGTGTATTACAGTGGATCCACCCAGTATATTACAGTGGATCCTCCCAGTGTATTACAGTGGATCCTCCCAGTCTGTGAAAGTGGATCCTCCCAGTGTGTTACAATGGATCCTCCTAGTGTGTTACACGGGATCCTCCAAGTGTGTCACAGTGGATCCTCCCAGTGCATTACAGGGGATCATCCCAGTGTGTTACAGCAGATCCTCCCAGTGTGTTACAGTGGATCCTCCCAGTGTGTTATGGAAGATCCTCCCAGTGTGTCTCAGCAGAACCTCGCAGTGTGTTACAGCGGATCCTCCCAGTGTGTTACAGTGGATCCTCCCAGTGTGTTACAGTGGATCCTCCCAGTGTGTTACAGGGGATCCTCCCAGAGTGTTACAGCAGATCCACTCAGTGTGTTACAGCAGATCCTCCAAGTGTGTTACAGTGGATCCTCCCAGTGTGTTACTGCTGATCATCCCAGTGTGTTACAGTTGATCCTCCCAGTGTGTTACAGTGGATCCTCCCAGTGTGTTACAGCATATCCACCCATTGTGTTACAGTGGATCATCCCAGTGTGTTACAGTGGATCCTCCCAGTGTGTTACAGTGGATCCTCCCAGTGTGTTACAGCTGATCCTCCCAGTGTGTTACAGTGGATCCTCCCAGTGTGTTACAGTGGATCCTCCCAGTGAGTTACAGCATATCCACCCATTGTGTTACAGTGGATCCTCCCAGTGTGTTACAGTGGATCCTCCCAGTGTGTTACAGTGGATCCTCCCAGTGTGTTACAGGGGATCCTCCCAGAGTGTTACAGCAGATCCACTCAGTGTGTTACAGCAGATCCTCCAAGTGTGTTACAGTGGATCCTCCCAGTGTGTTACTGCTGATCATCCCAGTGTGTTACAGTGGATCCTCCCAGTGTGTTACAGTGGATCCTCCCAGTGTGTTACAGCATATCCACCCATTGTGTTACAGTGGATCATCCCAGTGTGTTACAGTGGATCCTCCCAGTGTGTTACAGTGGATCCTCCCAGTGTGTTACAGCATATCCACCCATTGTGTTACAGTGGATCATCCCAGTGTGTTACAGTGGATCCTCCCAGTGTGTTACAGTGGATTCTACCAATGTATTACAGTGGATCCTCCCAGTATGTTACAGCTGATCCTCCCAGTGTGTTACAGCGGATCCACCCAGTGTGTTACAGTGGATCCTCCCAGTGTGTTACAGTGGATCCTCCCAGTGTGTTACAGTGGATCCTCCCAGTGTGTTACAGTGGATCCTCCCAGTGTGTTACAGCTGATCCTCCCAGTGTGTTACAGAGGATCCTCCAGTGTGTTACAGAGGATCCTCCCAGTGTGTTACAGTGGATCCTCCCAGTGTGTTACAGTGGATCCTCCCAGTGTGTTACAGCTGATCCTCCCAGTGTGTTACAGCGGATCCTCCCAGTGTGTTACAGTGGATCCTCCCAGTGTGTTACAGTGGATCCTCCCAGTGTGTTACAGTGGATCCTCCCAGTGTGTTACAGCGGATCCACCCAGTGTGTTACAGTGGATCCTCCCAGTGTGTTACAGTGGATCCTCCCAGTGTGTTACAGTGGATCCTCCCAGTGTGTTACAGAGGATCCTCCCAGTGTGTTACAGCGGATCCACCCAGTGTGTTACAGTGGATCCTCCCAGTGTGTTACAGTGGATCCTCCCAGTGTGTTACAGCTGATCCACCCAGTGTGTTACAGAGGATCCACCCAATGTGTCACAGCGGATATTCCCAGTGTGTTACAGCGGATCCAACAGTGTGTTACAGTGGATCCTCCCAGTGTGTTACAGTGGATCCTCCCAGTGTGTTACAGGGGATCCTCCCAGTGTGTTAAAGCAGATCCACTCAGTGTGTTACAGTGTATCCTCCCAGTGTGTTACAGCTGATCCTGCCAGTGTGTTACAGCAGATCCACCCAGTGTGTTACAGCGGATCCTCCCAGTGTGTTACAGTGGATCCTCCCAGTGTGTTACAGTGGATCCTCCCAGTGTGTTACAGTGGATCCTCCCCGTGTGTTACAGTGAATCCTCCCAGTGTGTTACAGCTGATCCTCCCCTTGTGTTACAGCGGATTTTCCCAGTGTGTTACAGAGGATCCTCCCAGTGTGTTACAGCGGATCCTCCCAGTGTGTTACAGCGGATCCTTCCAGTGTGTTAAAGCGGATCCTCCCAGTGTGTTACAGCGGATACGCCCAGTGTGTTACAGTGGATCCTCCCAGTGTGTTACAGTGGATCCTCCCAGTGTGTTACAGCAGATCCTCCCAGTCTGTTACAGCAGATCCACCCAGTGTGTTACGACGGATCCTCCCAGTGAGTCACAGCGGATCCTCCCAGTGTGTTACAGTGGATCCTCCCAGTGTGTTACGGCAGATCCTCCCAGATTGTTACAGTGGATATTCCCAGTGTGTTAGAATGGATCCTCCCAGTGTGTTACGGCGGATCCTCCCAGATTGTTACAGTAGATATTCCCAGTGTGTCACAGGGGATCCTCCCAGTGTGTCACAGCGGATCCTCCCAGTGTGTTACAGTGGAGCCTGCCAGTGTGTTACAGCGGATCCTCCCAGAGGGTCACAGCAGATCCTCCCAGTATATTACAGTGGATCCTCCCAGTGTATTACAGTGGATCCTCCCAGTCTGTGAAAGTGGATCCTCCCAGTGTGTTACAAAGGATCCTCCTAGTGTGTTACACTGGATCCTCCCAGCGTGTCACAGTGGATCCTCCCAGTGCATTACAGGGGATCATCCCAGTGTGTTACAGCAGATCCTCCCAGTGTGTTACAGTGGATCCTCCCAGTGTGTTATGGAAGATCCTCCCAGTGTGTCTCAGCAGAACCTCGCAGTGTGTTACAGCGGATCCTCCCAGTGTGTTACAGTGGATACTCCCAGTGTGTTACAGCAGATCCTCCCAGTGTGTTATAGTGGATCCTCCCAGTGTGTTAAAGTGGATCCTCCTAGTGTGATACAGCTGATCCTACCAGTGTGTTACAGTGCATCCTCCCAGTGTGTTCCAGTGAATCCTCCCAGTGTGTCACTGCAGATCCACTCAGTGTGTTACAGTGGATCCTCCCAGCATCTCACAGCAGATCCACCCAGTGTGTTACAGCGGATCCTCCCAGTGTGTCACAGCAGATCCACTCAGTGTGTCCCAGCAGATCCACCCACTGTGTTACAGTGGATACTCCCAGTATGTCACAACAGATCCACCCAGTGTGTTACAGCGGATCCTCCCAGTGTGTTACAGTGGATCCTCCCAGTGTGGCACAGTGGATCCTCCCAGTGTATTACAGGTGATCCTCCCAGTGTGTTACAGCGGATCCTCCCAGTGTGTTACAGCGGATCCTTCCAGTGTGTTAAAGCGGATCCTCCCAGTGTGTTACAGCAGATCCTCCCAGTCTGTTACAGCAGATCCACCCAGTGTGTTACGACGGATCCTCCCAGTGAGTCACAGCGGATCCTCCCAGTGTGTTACAGTGGATCCTCCCAGTGTGTTACGGCAGATCCTCCCAGATTGTTACAGTGGATATTCCCAGTGTGTTAGAACGGATCCTCCCAGTGTGTTACGGCGGATCCTCCCAGATTGTTACAGTGGAGCCTGCCAGTGTGTTACAGCGGATCCTCCCAGTGTATTACAGTGGATCCACCCAGTATATTACAGTGGATCCTCCCAGTGTATTACAGTGGATCCTCCCAGTCTGTGAAAGTGGATCCTCCCAGTGTGTTACAATGGATCCTCCTAGTGTGTTACACGGGATCCTCCAAGTGTGTCACAGTGGATCCTCCCAGTGCATTACAGGGGATCATCCCAGTGTGTTACAGCAGATCCTCCCAGTGTGTTACAGTGGATCCTCCCAGTGTGTTATGGAAGATCCTCCCAGTGTGTCTCAGCAGAACCTCGCAGTGTGTTACAGCGGATCCTCCCAGTGTGTTACAGTGGATCCTCCCAGTGTGTTACAGTGGATCCTCCCAGTGTGTTACAGGGGATCCTCCCAGAGTGTTACAGCAGATCCACTCAGTGTGTTACAGCAGATCCTCCAAGTGTGTTACAGTGGATCCTCCCAGTGTGTTACTGCTGATCATCCCAGTGTGTTACAGTTGATCCTCCCAGTGTGTTACAGTGGATCCTCCCAGTGTGTTACAGCATATCCACCCATTGTGTTACAGTGGATCATCCCAGTGTGTTACAGTGGATCCTCCCAGTGTGTTACAGTGGATCCTCCCAGTGTGTTACAGCTGATCCTCCCAGTGTGTTACAGTGGATCCTCCCAGTGTGTTACAGTGGATCCTCCCAGTGAGTTACAGCATATCCACCCATTGTGTTACAGTGGATCCTCCCAGTGTGTTACAGTGGATCCTCCCAGTGTGTTACAGTGGATCCTCCCAGTGTGTTACAGGGGATCCTCCCAGAGTGTTACAGCAGATCCACTCAGTGTGTTACAGCAGATCCTCCAAGTGTGTTACAGTGGATCCTCCCAGTGTGTTACTGCTGATCATCCCAGTGTGTTACAGTGGATCCTCCCAGTGTGTTACAGTGGATCCTCCCAGTGTGTTACAGCATATCCACCCATTGTGTTACAGTGGATCATCCCAGTGTGTTACAGTGGATCCTCCCAGTGTGTTACAGGGGATCCTCCCAGAGTGTTACAGCAGATCCACTCAGTGTGTTACAGCAGATCCTCCAAGTGTGTTACAGTGGATCCTCCCAGTGTGTTACTGCTGATCATCCCAGTGTGTTACAGTGGATCCTCCAGTGTGTTACAGTGGATCCTCCAGTGTGTTACAGCGATCCACCCATTGTGTTACAGTGGATCATCCAGTGTGTTACAGTGGATCCTCCAGTGTGTTACAGTGGATCCTCCCAGTGTGTTACAGTGGATCCTCCCAGTGTGATACAGTGAATCCTCCCAGTGTGTTATAGTGGATCCTCCCAGTGTGTTAAAGTGGATCCTCCTAGTGTGATACAGCTGATCCTACCAGTGTGTTACAGTGGATCCTCCCAGTGTGTTCCAGTGAATCCTCCCAGTGTGTCACTGCAGATCCACTCAGTGTGTTACAGTGGATCCTCCCAGCATCTCACAGCAGATCCACCCAGTGTGTTACAGCGGATCCTCCCAGTGTGTCACAGCAGATCCACTCAGTGTGTCCCAGCAGATCCACCCACTGTGTTACAGTGGATACTCCCAGTATGTCACAACAGATCCACCCAGTGTGTTACAGCGGATCCTCCCAGTGTGTTACAGTGGATCCTCCCAGTGTATTACAGGTGATCCTCCCAGTGTGTTACAGCGGATCCTCCCAGTGTGTTACAGCGGATCCTTCCAGTGTGTTAAAGCGGATCCTCCCAGTGTGTTACAGCAGATCCTCCCAGTCTGTTACAGCAGATCCACCCAGTGTGTTACAGCGGATCCTCCCAGTGTGTTACAGTGGATCCTCCCAGTGTATTACAGGTGATCCTCCCAGTGTGTTACAGCGGATCCTCCCAGTGTGTTACAGCGGATCCTTCCAGTGTGTTAAAGCGGATCCTCCCAGTGTGTTACAACGGATCCTCCCAGTGAGTCACAGCGGATCCTCCCAGTGTGTTACAGTGGATCCTCCCAGTGTGTTACGGCAGATCCTCCCAGATTGTTACAGTGGATATTCCCAGTGTGTTAGAACGGATCCTCCCAGTGTGTTACGGCGGATCCTCCCAGATTGTTACAGTGGAGCCTGCCAGTGTGTTACAGCGGATCCTCCCAGTGTATTACAGTGGATCCACCCAGTATATTACAGTGGATCCTCCCAGTGTATTACAGTGGATCCTCCCAGTCTGTGAAAGTGGATCCTCCCAGTGTGTTACAATGGATCCTCCTAGTGTGTTACACTGGATCCTCCAAGTGTGTCACAGTGGATCCTCCCAGTGTGTTACAGCATATCCACCCATTGTGTTACAGTGGATCATCCCAGTGTGTTACAGTGGATCCTCCCAGTGTGTTACAGTGGATCCTCCCAGTGTGTTACAGTGGATCCTCCCAGTGTGTTACAGCATATCCACCCATTGTGTTACAGTGGATCCTCCCAGTGTGTTACAGTGGATCCTCCCAGTGTGTTACAGTGGATCCTCCCAGTGTGTTACAGGGGATCCTCCCAGAGTGTTACAGCAGATCCACTCAGTGTGTTACAGCAGATCCTCCAAGTGTGTTACAGTGGATCCTCCCAGTGTGTTACTGCTGATCATCCCAGTGTGTTACAGTGGATCCTCCCAGTGTGTTACAGTGGATCCTCCCAGTGTGTTACAGCATATCCACCCATTGTGTTACAGTGGATCATCCCAGTGTGTTACAGTGGATCCTCCCAGTGTGTTACAGTGGATCCTCCCAGTGTGTTACAGCTGGTCCTCCCAGTGTGTTACAGTGGATCCTCCCAGTGTGTTACAGTGGATCCTCCCAGTGTGTTACAGCATATCCACCCATTGTGTTACAGTGGATCCTCCCAGTGTGTTACAGTGGATCCTCCCAGTGTGTTACCGTGGATCCTCCCAGTGTGTTACAGGGGATCCTCCCAGAGTGTTACAGCAGATCCACTCAGTGTGTTACAGCAGATCCTCCAAGTGTGTTACAGTGGATCCTCCCAGTGTGTTACTGCTGATCATCCCAGTGTGTTACAGTGGATCCTCCCAGTGTGTTACAGTGGATCCTCCCAGTGTGTTACAGCATATCCACCCATTGTGTTACAGTGGATCATCCCAGTGTGTTACAGTGGATCCTCCCAGTGTGTTACAGTGGATCCTCCCAGTGTGTTACAGCTGATCCTCCCAGTGTGTTACAGCAGATCCTCCCAGTGTATTACAGTGGATCCTCCCAGTGTGTTACAGCTGATCCTCCCAGTGTCTAACAGCGGATCCACCCAATGTGTCACAGCGGATATTCCCAGTGTGTTACAGTGGATCCTCCCAGTGTGTTACAGTGGATCCTCCCAGTGTGTTACAGTGGATCCTCCCAGTGTGTTACAGCGGATCCTCCCAGTGTGTTACAGTGGATCCTCCCCGTGTGTTACAGTGAATCCTCCCAGTATGTTACAGTAGATCCTCCCAGTGTGATACAGTGAATCCTCCCAGTGTGTTATAGTGGATCCTCCCAGTGCGTTAAAGTGGATCCTCCTAGTGTGATACAGCTGATCCTAACAGTGTGTTACAGTGGATCCTCCCAGTGTATTCCAGTGAATCCTCCCAGTGTGTCACTGCAGATCCACTCAGTGTGTTACAGTGGATCCTCCCAGCGTCTCACAGCAGATCCACCCAGTGTGTTACAGCGGATCCTCCCAGTGTGTCACAGCAGATCCACTCAGTGTGTCCCAGCAGATCCACCCACTGTGTTACAGTGGATACTCCCAGTATGTCACAACAGATCCACCCAGTGTGTTACAGTGGATCCTGCCAGTCTGTTACAGCGGATCCTCCCAGTGTGTTACAGTGGATCCTCCCAGTGTGTTACGGCAGATCCTCCCAGATTGTTACAGTGGATATTCCCAGTGTGTTAGAACGGATCCTCCCAGTGTGTTACGGCGGATCCTCCCAGATTGTTACAGTAGATATTCCAGGTGTGTCACAGGGGATCCTCCCAGTGTGTCACAGCGGATCCTCCCAGTGTGTTACAGTGGAGCCTGCCAGTGTGTTACAGCGGATCCTCCCAGTGTATTACAGTGGATCCACCCAGTATATTACAGTGGATCCTCCCAGTGTATTACAGTGGATCCTCCCAGTCTGTGAAAGTGGATCCTCCCAGTGTGTTACAAAGGATCCTCCTAGTGTGTTACACTGGATCCTCCCAGTGTGTCACAGTGGATCCTCCCAGTGCATTACAGGGGATCATCCCAGTGTGTTACAGCAGATCCTCCCAGTGTGTTACAGTGGATCCTCCCAGTGTGTTATGGAAGATCCTCCCAGTGTGTCTCAGCGGAACCTCGCAGTGTGTTGCAGTGGATCCTCCCAGTGTGTTACAGTGGATCCTCCCAGTGTGTTACAGTGGATCCTCCCAGTGTGTTACTAATGATCATCCCAGTGTGTTACAGTGGATCCTCCCAGTGTGTTACAGTGGATCCTCCCAGTGTGTTACAGCTGGTCCTCCCAGTGTGTTACAGTGGATCCTCCCAGTGTGTTACAGTGGATCCTCCCAGTGTGTTACAGCATATCCACCCATTGTGTTACAGTGGATCCTCCCAGTGTGTTACAGTGGATCCTCCCAGTGTGTTACAGTGGATCCTCCCAGTGTGTTACAGGGGATCCTCCCAGAGTGTTACAGCAGATCCACTCAGTGTGTTACAGCAGATCCTCCCAGTGTGTTACAGTGGATCCTCCCAGTGTGTTACTGCTGATCATCCCAGTGTGTTACAGTGGATCCTCCCAGTGTGTTACAGTGGATCCTCCCAGTGTGTTACAGCATATCCACCCATTGTGTTACAGTGGATCATCCCAGTGTGTTACAGTGGATCCTCCCAGTGTGTTACAGTGGATCCTCCCAGTGTGTTACAGCTGATCCTCCCAGTGTGTTACAGCAGATCCTCCCAGTGTATTACAGTGGATCCTCCCAGTGTGTTACAGCTGATCCTCCCAGTGTCTAACAGCGGATCCACCCAATGTGTCACAGCGGATATTCCCAGTGTGTTACAGTGGATCCTCCCAGTGTGTTACAGTGGATCCTCCCAGTGTGTTACAGTGGATCCTCCCAGTGTGTTACAGCGGATCCACCCAGTGTGTTACAGCGGATCCTCCCAGTGTGTTACAGTTGATCCTCCCCGTGTGTTACAGTGAATCCTCCCAGTATGTTACAGTAGATCCTCCCAGTGTGATACAGTGAATCCTCCCAGTGTGTTATAGTGGATCCTCCCAGTGTGTTACAGCGGATCCTCCCAGTGTGTTACAGCTGATCCTACCAGTGTGTTACAGTGGATCCTCCCAGTGTATTCCAGTGAATCCTCCCAGTGTGTCACTGCAGATCCACTCAGTGTGTTACAGTGGATCCTCCCAGCGTCTCACAGCAGATCCACCCAGTGTGTTACAGCGGATCCTCCCAGTGTGTCACAGCAGATCCACTCAGTGTGTCCCAGCAGATCCACCCACTGTGTTACAGTGGATACTCCCAGTATGTCACAACAGATCCACCCAGTGTGTTACAGTGGATCCTGCCAGTGTGTTACAGTGGATCCTCCCAGTGTGTCACAGTGGATCCTCCCAGTGTATTACAGGTGATCCTCCCAGTGTGTTACAGTGGATCCTCCCAGTGTGTTACAGCGGATCCTCCAAGTGTGTTAAAGCGGATCCTTCCGGTGTGTTAAAGCGGATCCTCCCAGTGTGTTACTGCGGATACGCCCAGTGTGTGACAGTGGATCCTCCCAGTGTGTTACAGTGGATCCTCCCAGTGTGTTACAGCAGATCCTCCCAGTGTGTTACAGCAGATCCACCCAGTGTGTTACGACAGATCCTCCCAGTGAGTCACAGCGGATCCTCCCAGTGTGTTACAGTGGATCCTCCCAGTGTGTTACGGCAGATCCTCCCAGATTGTTACAGTGGATATTCCCAGTGTGTTAGAACGGATCCTCCCAGTGTGTTACGGCGGATCCTCCCAGATTGTTACAGTAGATATTCCAGGTGTGTCACAGGGGATCCTCCCAGTGTGTCACAGCGGATCCTCCCAGTGTGTTACAGTGGAGCCTACCAATGTGTTACAGCGTATCCTCCCAGAGGGTCACAGCAGATCCTCCCAGTATATTACAGTGGATCCTCCAAGTGTATTACAGTGGATCCTCCCAGTCTGTGAAAGTGGATCCTCCCAGTGTGTTACAAAGGATCCTCCTAGTGTGTTACACTGGATCCTCCCAGTGTGTCACAGTGGATCCTCCCAGTGCATTACAGGGGATCATCCCAGTGTGTTACAGCAGATCCTCCCAGTGTGTTACAGTGGATCCTCCCAGTGTGTTATGGAAGATCCTCCCAGTGTGTCTCAGCGGAACCTCGCAGTGTGTTACAGCAGATCCACTCAGTGTGTTACAGTGGATCCTCCCAGTGTGTTACAGTGGATCCTCCCAGTGTGTTACAGTGGATCCTCCCAGTGTGTTACTAATGATCATCCCAGTGTGTTACAGTGGATCCTCCCAGTGTGTTACAGTGGATCCTCCCAGTGTGTTACAGCTGATCCTCCCAGAGTGTTACAGCGGATACACCCAGTGTGTTACAGTGGATCCTCCCAGTGTGTTACAGTGGATGCTCCCAGTGTGTTACAGTGGATCCTACCAATGTATTACAGTGGATCCTCCCAGTATGTTACAGCTGATCCTCCCAGTGTGTTACAGCGGATCCACCCAGTGTGTTACAGTGGATCCTCCCAGTGTGTTACAGTGGATCCTCCCAGTGTGTTACAGTGGATCCTACCAGTGTATTACAGTGGATCCTCCCAGTATGTTACAGCTGATCCTCCCAGTGTGTTACAGCGGATCCACCCAGTGTGTTACAGTGGATCCTCCCAGTGTGTTACAGTGGATCCTACCAGTGTATTACAGTGGATCCTCCCAGTATGTTACAGCTGATCCTGCCAGTGTGTTACAGCGGATCCACCCAGCGTGTTACAGTGGATCCTCCCAGTGTGTTACAGTGGATCCTACCAGTGTATTACAGTGGATCCTCCCAGTATGTTACAGCTGACCACCCAGTGTGTTACAGTGGATCCTCCCAGTGTGTTACAGTGGATCCTCCCAGTGTGTTACAGTGGATCCTACCAGTGTATTACAGTGGATCCTCCCAGTATGTTACAGCTGATCCACCCAGTGTGTTACAGTGGATCCTCCCAGTGTATTACAGTGGATCCTCCCAGTATGTTACAGCTGATCCACCCAGTGTGTTACAGAGGATCCACCCAATGTGTCACAGTGGATATTCCCAGTGTGTTACAGCGGATCCAACAGTGTGTTACAGTGGATCCTCCCAGTGTGTTACAGTGGATCCTCCCAGTGTGTTACAGGGGATCCTCCCAGTGTGTTAAAGCAGATCCACTCAGTGTGTTACAGTGTATCCTCCCAGTGTGTTACAGCTGATCCTGCCAGTGTGTTACAGCGGATCCACCCAGTGTGTTACAGCGGATCCTCCCAGTGTGTTACAGTGGATCCTCCCAGTGTGTTACAGTGGATCCTCCCAGTGTGTTACAGTGGATCCTCCCCGTGTGTTACAGTGAATCCTCCCAGTGTGTTACAGCTGATCCTCCCCTTGTGTTACAGCGGATTTTCCCAGTGTGTTACAGAGGATCCTCCCAGTGTGTTACAGCGGATCCTCCCAGTGTGTTACAGCGGATCCTTCCAGTGTGTTACAGCGGATCCTCCCAGTGTGTTACAGCGGATACTCCCAGTGTGTTACAGTGGATCCTCCCAGTGTGTTACAGCGGATCCTCCCAGTGTGTTACAGCAGATCCTCCCAGTCTGTTACAGCAGATCCACCCAGTGTGTTACGACGGATCCTCCCAGTGAGTCACAGCGGATCCTCCCAGTGTGTTACAGTGGATCCTCCCAGTGTGTTACGGCAGATCCTCCCAGATTGTTACAGTGGATATTCCCAGTGTGTTAGAATGGATCCTCCCAGTGTGTTACGGCGGATCCTCCCAGATTGTTACAGTAGATATTCCCAGTGTGTCACAGGGGATCCTCCCAGTGTGTCACAGCGGATCCTCCCAGTGTGTTACAGTGGAGCCTGCCAGTGTGTTACAGCGGATCCTCCCAGAGGGTCACAGCAGATCCTCCCAGTATATTACAGTGGATCTTCCCAGTGTATTACAGTGGATCCTCCCAGTGTGTGAAAGTGGATCCTCCCAGTGTGTTACAAAGGATCCTCCTAGTGTGTTACACTGGATCCTCCCAGCGTGTCACAGTGGATCCTCCCAGTGCATTACAGGGGATCATCCCAGTGTGTTACAGCAGATCCTCCCAGTGTGTTACAGTGGATCCTCCCAGTGTGTTATGGAAGATCCTCCCAGTGTGTCTCAGCAGAACCTCGCAGTGTGTTACAGCGGATCCTCCCAGTGTGTTACAGTGGATACTCCCAGTGTGTTACAGCAGATCCTCCCAGTGTGTTATAGTGGATCCTCCCAGTGTGTTAAAGTGGATCCTCCTAGTGTGATACAGCTGATCCTACCAGTGTGTTACAGTGCATCCTCCCAGTGTGTTCCAGTGAATCCTCCCAGTGTGTCACTGCAGATCCACTCAGTGTGTTACAGTGGATCCTCCCAGCATCTCACAGCAGATCCACCCAGTGTGTTACAGCGGATCCTCCCAGTGTGTCACAGCAGATCCACTCAGTGTGTCCCAGCAGATCCACCCACTGTGTTACAGTGGATACTCCCAGTATGTCACAACAGATCCACCCAGTGTGTTACAGCGGATCCTCCCAGTGTGTTACAGTGGATCCTCCCAGTGTGGCACAGTGGATCCTCCCAGTGTATTACAGGTGATCCTCCCAGTGTGTTACAGCGGATCCTCCCAGTGTGTTACAGCGGATCCTTCCAGTGTGTTAAAGCGGATCCTCCCAGTGTGTTACAGCAGATCCTCCCAGTCTGTTACAGCAGATCCACCCAGTGTGTTACGACGGATCCTCCCAGTGAGTCACAGCGGATCCTCCCAGTGTGTTACAGTGGATCCTCCCAGTGTGTTACGGCAGATCCTCCCAGATTGTTACAGTGGATATTCCCAGTGTGTTAGAACGGATCCTCCCAGTGTGTTACGGCGGATCCTCCCAGATTGTTACAGTGGAGCCTGCCAGTGTGTTACAGCGGATCCTCCCAGTGTATTACAGTGGATCCACCCAGTATATTACAGTGGATCCTCCCAGTGTATTACAGTGGATCCTCCCAGTCTGTGAAAGTGGATCCTCCCAGTGTGTTACAATGGATCCTCCTAGTGTGTTACACTGGATCCTCCAAGTGTGTCACAGTGGATCCTCCCAGTGCATTACAGGGGATCATCCCAGTGTGTTACAGCAGATCCTCCCAGTGTGTTACAGTGGATCCTCCCAGTGTGTTATGGAAGATCCTCCCAGTGTGTCTCAGCAGAACCTCGCAGTGTGTTACAGCGGATCCTCCCAGTGTGTTACAGTGGATCCTCCCAGTGTGTTACAGTGGATCCTCCCAGTGTGTTACAGGGGATCCTCCCAGAGTGTTACAGCAGATCCACTCAGTGTGTTACAGCAGATCCTCCAAGTGTGTTACAGTGGATCCTCCCAGTGTGTTACTGCTGATCATCCCAGTGTGTTACAGTTGATCCTCCCAGTGTGTTACAGTGGATCCTCCCAGTGTGTTACAGCATATCCACCCATTGTGTTACAGTGGATCATCCCAGTGTGTTACAGTGGATCCTCCCAGTGTGTTACAGTGGATCCTCCCAGTGTGTTACAGCTGATCCTCCCAGTGTGTTACAGTGGATCCTCCCAGTGTGTTACAGTGGATCCTCCCAGTGTGTTACAGCATATCCACCCATTGTGTTACAGTGGATCCTCCCAGTGTGTTACAGTGGATCCTCCCAGTGTGTTACAGTGGATCCTCCCAGTGTGTTACAGGGGATCCTCCCAGAGTGTTACAGCAGATCCACTCAGTGTGTTACAGCAGATCCTCCAAGTGTGTTACAGTGGATCCTCCCAGTGTGTTACTGCTGATCATCCCAGTGTGTTACAGTGGATCCTCCCAGTGTGTTACAGTGGATCCTCCCAGTGTGTTACAGCATATCCACCCATTGTGTTACAGTGGATCATCCCAGTGTGTTACAGTGGATCCTCCCAGTGTGTTACAGTGGATCCTCCCAGTGTGTTACAGCTGGTCCTCCCAGTGTGTTACAGTGGATCCTCCCAGTGTGTTACAGTGGATCCTCCCAGTGTGTTACAGCATATCCACCCATTGTGTTACAGTGGATCCTCCCAGTGTGTTACAGTGGATCCTCCCAGTGTGTTACAGTGGATCCTCCCAGTGTGTTACAGGGGATCCTCCCAGAGTGTTACAGCAGATCCACTCAGTGTGTTACAGCAGATCCTCCAAGTGTGTTACAGTGGATCCTCCCAGTGTGTTACTGCTGATCATCCCAGTGTGTTACAGTGGATCCTCCCAGTGTGTTACAGTGGATCCTCCCAGTGTGTTACAGCATATCCACCCATTGTGTTACAGTGGATCATCCCAGTGTGTTACAGTGGATCCTCCCAGTGTGTTACAGTGGATCCTCCCAGTGTGTTACAGTGGATCCTCCCAGTGTGATACAGTGAATCCTCCCAGTGTGTTATAGTGGATCCTCCCAGTGTGTTAAAGTGGATCCTCCTAGTGTGATACAGCTGATCCTACCAGTGTGTTACAGTGGATCCTCCCAGTGTGTTCCAGTGAATCCTCCCAGTGTGTCACTGCAGATCCACTCAGTGTGTTACAGTGGATCCTCCCAGCATCTCACAGCAGATCCACCCAGTGTGTTACAGCAGATCCTCCCAGTGTGTCACAGCAGATCCACTCAGTGTGTCCCAGCAGATCCACCCACTGTGTTACAGTGGATACTCCAGTATGTCACAACAGATCCACCCAGTGTGTTACAGCGGATCCTCCCAGTGTGTTACAGTGGATCCTCCCAGTGTGGCACAGTGGATCCTCCCAGTGTATTACAGGTGATCCTCCCAGTGTGTTACAGCGGATCCTCCCAGTGTGTTACAGCGGATCCTTCCAGTGTGTTAAAGCGGATCCTCCCAGTGTGTTACAGCAGATCCTCCCAGTCTGTTACAGCAGATCCACCCAGTGTGTTATGACGGATCCTCCCAGTGAGTCACAGCGGATCCTCCCAGTGTGTTACAGTGGATCCTCCCAGTGTGTTACGGCAGATCCTCCCAGATTGTTACAGTGGATATTCCCAGTGTGTTAGAACGGATCCTCCCAGTGTGTTACAGGCGGATCCTCCCAGATTGTTACAGTGGAGCCTGCCAGTGTGTTACAGCGGATCCTCCCAGTGTATTACAGTGGATCCACCCAGTATATTACAGTGGATCCTCCCAGTGTATTACAGTGGATCCTCCCAGTCTGTGAAAGTGGATCCTCCCAGTGTGTTACAATGGATCCTCCTAGTGTGTTACACGGGATCCTCCCAGTGTGTCACAGTGGATCCTCCCAGTGCATTACAGGGGATCATCCCAGTGTGTTACAGCAGATCCTCCCAGTGTGTTACAGTGGATCCTCCCAGTGTGTTATGGAGATCCTCCCAGTGTGTCTCAGCAGAACCTCGCAGTGTGTTACAGCGGATCCTCCCAGTGTGTTACAGTGGATCCTCCCAGTGTGTTACAGTGGATCCTCCCAGTGTGTTACAGGGGATCCTCCCAGAGTGTTACAGCAGATCCACTCAGTGTGTTACAGCAGATCCTCCAAGTGTGTTACAGTGGATCCTCCCAGTGTGTTACTGCTGATCATCCCAGTGTGTTACAGTTGATCCTCCCAGTGTGTTACAGTGGATCCTCCCAGTGTGTTACAGCATATCCACCCATTGTGTTACAGTGGATCATCCCAGTGTGTTACAGTGGATCCTCCCAGTGTGTTACAGTGGATCCTCCCAGTGTGTTACAGCTGATCCTCCCAGTGTGTTACAGTGGATCCTCCCAGTGTGTTACAGTGGATCCTCCCAGTGTGTTACAGCATATCCACCCATTGTGTTACAGTGGATCCTCCCAGTGTGTTACAGTGGATCCTCCCAGTGTGTTACAGTGGATCCTCCCAGTGTGTTACAGGGGATCCTCCCAGAGTGTTACAGCAGATCCACTCAGTGTGTTACAGCAGATCATCCAAGTGTGTTACAGTGGATCCTCCCAGTGTGTTACTGCTGATCATCCCAGTGTGTTACAGTGGATCCTCCCAGTGTGTTACAGTGGATCCTCCCAGTGTGTTACAGCATATCCACCCATTGTGTTACAGTGGATCATCCCAGTGTGTTACAGTGGATCCTCCCAGTGTGTTACAGTGGATCCTCCCAGTGTGTTACAGCTGGTCCTCCCAGTGTGTTACAGTGGATCCTCCCAGTGTGTTACAGTGGATCCTCCCAGTGAGTTACAGCATATCCACCCATTGTGTTACAGTGGATCCTCCCAGTGTGTTACAGTGGATCCTCCCAGTGTGTTACAGTGGATCCTCCCAGTGTGTTACAGGGGATCCTCCCAGAGTGTTACAGCAGATCCACTCAGTGTGTTACAGCAGATCCTCCAAGTGTGTTACAGTGGATCCTCCCAGTGTGTTACTGCTGATCATCCCAGTGTGTTACAGTGGATCCTCCCAGTGTGTTACAGTGGATCCTCCCAGTGTGTTACAGCATATCCACCCATTGTGTTACAGTGGATCATCCCAGTGTGTTACAGTGGATCCTCCCAGTGTGTTACAGTGGATCCTCCCAGTGTGTTATAGCTGATCCTCCCAGTGTGTTACAGCAGATCCTCCCAGTGTATTACAGTGGATCCTCCCAGTGTGTTACAGCTGATCCTCCCAGTGTCTAACAGCGGATCCACCCAATGTGTCACAGCGGATATTCCCAGTGTGTTACAGTGGATCCTCCCAGTGTGTTACAGTGGATCCTCCCAGTGTGTTACAGTGGATCCTCCCAGTGTGTTACAGTGGATCCTCCCCGTGTGTTACAGTGAATCCTCCCAGTATGTTACAGTAGATCCTCCCAGTGTGATACAGTGAATCCTCCCAGTGTGTTATAGTGGATCCTCCCAGTGCGTTAAAGTGGATCCTCCTAGTGTGATACAGCTGATCCTAACAGTGTGTTACAGTGGATCCTCCCAGTGTATTCCTGTGAATCCTCCCAGTGTGTCACTGCAGATCCACTCAGTGTGTTACAGTGGATCCTCCCAGCGTCTCACAGCAGATCCACCCAGTGTGTTGCAGCGGATCCTCCCAGTGTGTCACAGCAGATCCACTCAGTGTGTCCCAGCAGATCCACTCAGTGTGTTACAGTGGATACTCCCAGTATGTCACAACAGATCCACCCAGTGTGTTACAGTGGATCCTGCCAGTGTGTTACAGTGGATCCTCCGAGTGTGTCACAGTGGATCCTCCCAGTGTGTTACAGGTGATCCTCCCAGTGTGTTACAGTGGATCCTCCCAGTGTGTTACAGTGGATCCTCCCAGTGTGTTACAGCGGATCCTCCAAGTGTGTTAAAGCGGATCCTTCCAGTCTGTTAAAGCGGATCCTCCCAGTGTGTTACTGCGGATACGCCCAGTGTGTTACAGTGGATCCTCCCAGTGTGTTACAGTGGATCCTCCCAGTGTGTTACAGCAGATCCTCCCAGTGAGTCACAGCGGATCCTCCCAGTGTGTTACAGTGGATCCTCCCAGTGTGTTACGGCAGATCCTCCCAGATTGTTACAGTGGATATTCCCAGTGTGTTAGAACGGATCCTCCCAGTGTGTTACGGCGGATCCTCCCAGATTGTTACAGTAGATATTCCCAGTGTGTCACAGGGGATCCTCCCAGTGTGTCACAGCGGATCCTCCCAGTGTGTTACAGTGGAGCCTACCAATGTGTTACAGTGTATCCTCCCAGAGGGTCACAGCAGATCCTCCCAGTATATTACAGTGGATCCTCCCAGTGTATTACAGTGGATCCTCCCAGTCTGTGAAAGTGGATCCTCCCAGTGTGTTACAAAGGATCCTCCTAGTGTGTTACACTGGATCCTCCCAGTGTGTCACAGTGGATCCTCCCAGTGCATTACAGGGGATCATCCCAGTGTGTTACAGCAGATCCTCCCAGTGTGTTACAGTGGATCCTCCCAGTGTGTTATGGAAGATCCTCCCAGTGTGTCTCAGCGGAACCTCGCAGTGTGTTACAGCAGATCCACTCAGTGTGTTACAGTGGATCCTCCCAGTGTGTTACAGTGGATCCTCCCAGTGTGTTACAGTGGATCCTCCCAGTGTGTTACTAATGATCATCCCAGTGTGTTACAGTGGATCCTCCCAGTGTGTTACAGTGGATCCTCCCAGTGTGTTACAGCTAATCCTCCCAGAGTGTTACAGCGGATACACCCAGTGTGTTACAGTGGATCCTCCCAGTGTGTTACAGTGGATCCTCCCAGTGTGTTACAGTGGATCCTACCAGTGTATTACAGTGGATCCTCCCAGTATGTTACAGCTGATCCTCCCAGTGTGTTACAGCGGATCCACCCAGTGTGTTACAGTGGATCCTCCCAGTGTGTTACAGTGGATCCTCCCAGTGTGTTACAGTGGATCCTACCAGTGTATTACAGTGGATCCTCCCAGTATGTTACAGCTGATCCTCCCAGTGTGTTACAGCGGATCCTCCCAGTGTGTTACAGTGGATCCTCCCAGTGTGTTACAGTGGATCCTACCAGTGTATTACAGTGGATCCTCCCAGTATGTTACAGCTGATCCTCCCAGTGTGTTACAGCGGATCCACCCAGTGTGTTACAGTGGATCCTCCCAGTGTGTTACAGTGGATCCTACCAGTGTATTACAATGGATCCTCCCAGTATGTTACAGCTGATCCACCCAGTGCGTTACAGTGGATCCTCCCAGTGTGTTACAGTGGATCCTCCCAGTGTGTTACAGTGGATCCTACCAGTGTATTACAGTGGATCCTCCCAGTATGTTACAGCTGATCCACCCAGTGTGTTACAGTGGATCCTCCCAGTGTATTACAGTGGATCCTCCCAGTATGTTACAGCTGATCCACCCAGTGTGTTACAGAGGATCCACCCAATGTGTCACAGTGGATATTCCCAGTGTGTTACAGCGGATCCAACAGTGTGTTACAGTGGATCCTCCCAGTGTGTTACAGTGGATCCTCCCAGTGTGTTACAGGGGATCCTCCCAGTGTGTTAAAGCAGCTCCACTCAGTGTGTTACAGTGTATCCTCCCAGTGTGTTACAGCTGATCCTGCCAGTGTGTTACAGCAGATCCACCCAGTGTGTTACAGCGGATCCTCCCAGTGTGTTACAGTGGATCCTCCCAGTGTGTTACAGTGGATCCTCCCAGTGTGTTACAGTGGATCCTCCCCGTGTGTTACAGTGAATCCTCCCAGTGTGTTACAGCTGATCCTCCCCTTGTGTTACAGCGGATTTTCCCAGTGTGTTACAGAGGATCCTCCCAGTGTGTTACAGCGGATCCTCCCAGTGTGTTACAGCGGATCCTTCCAGTGTGTTAAAGCGGATCCTCCCAGTGTGTTACAGCGGATACGCCCAGTGTGTTACAGTGGATCCTCCCAGTGTGTTACAGCGGATCCTCCCAGTGTGTTACAGCAGATCCTCCCAGTCTGTTACAGCAGATCCACCCAGTGTGTTACGACGGATCCTCCCAGTGAGTCACAGCGGATCCTCCCAGTGTGTTACAGTGGATCCTCCCAGTGTGTTACGGCAGATCCTCCCAGATTGTTACAGTGGATATTCCCAGTGTGTTAGAATGGATCCTCCCAGTGTGTTATGGCGGATCCTCCCAGATTGTTACAGTAGATATTCCCAGTGTGTCACAGGGGATCCTCCCAGTGTGTCACAGCGGATCCTCCCAGTGTGTTACAGTGGAGCCTGCCAGTGTGTTACAGCGGATCCTCCCAGAGGGTCACAGCAGATCCTCCCAGTATATTACAGTGGATCCTCCCAGTGTATTACAGTGGATCCTCCCAGTCTGTGAAAGTGGATCCTCCCAGTGTGTTACAAAGGATCCTCCTAGTGTGTTACACTGGATCCTCCCAGCGTGTCACAGTGGATCCTCCCAGTGCATTACAGGGGATCATCCCAGTGTGTTACAGCAGATCCTCCCAGTGTGTTACAGTGGATCCTCCCAGTGTGTTATGGAAGATCCTCCCAGTGTGTCTCAGCGGAAACTCGCAGTGTGTTACAGCGGATCCTCCCAGTGTGTTACAGTGGATCCTCCCAGTGTGTTACAGCAGATCCACTCAGTGTGTTACAGCAGATCCTCCCAGTGTGTTACAGTGGATCCTCCCAGTGTGTTACTGCTGATCCTCCCAGTGTGTTACAGTTGATCCTCCCAGTGTGTTACAGTGGATCCTCCCAGTGTGTTACAGCTGATCATCCCAGTGTGTTACAGCGGATCCACCCAGTGTGTTACAGTGGATCCTCCCAGTGTGTTACAGTGGATATTCCCAGTGTGTTACAGTGGATCCTCCCAGTGTATTACAGTGGATCCTCCCAGTGTGTTACAGCTGATCCTCCCAGTGTGTTACAGCAGATCCACCCAGTGTGTTACAGTGGATCCTCCCAGTGTGTTACAGTTGATCCTCCCAGTGTGTTACAGTGGATCCTCCCAGTGTGTTACAGCGGATCCACCCAGTGTGTTACAGTGGATCCTCCCAGTGTGTTACAGTGGATCCTCCCAGTGTGTTACAGCGGATCCACCCAGTGTGTTACAGCGGATCCTCCCAGTGTGTTACAGTGGATCCTCCCCGTGTGTTACAGTGAATCCTCCCAGTATGTTACAGTAGATCCTCCCAGTGTGATACAGTGAATCCTCCCAGTGTGTTATAGTGGATCCTCCCAGTGCGTTAAAGTGGATCCTCCTAGTGTGATACAGCTGATCCTAACAGTGTGTTACAGTGGATCCTCCCAGTGTATTCCAGTGAATCCTCCCAGTGTGTCACTGCAGATCCACTCAGTGTGTTACAGTGGATCCTCCCAGCGTCTCACAGCAGATCCACCCAGTGTGTTGCAGCGGATCCTCCCAGTGTGTCACAGCAGATCCACTCAGTGTGTCCCAGCAGATCCACTCAGTGTGTTACAGTGGATACTCCCAGTATGTCACAACAGATCCACCCAGTGTGTTACAGTGGATCCTGCCAGTGTGTTACAGTGGATCCTCCCAGTGTGTCACAGTGGATCCTCCCAGTGTGTTACAGGTGATCCTCCCAGTGTGTTACAGTGGATCCTCCCAGTGTGTTACAGTGGATCCTCCCAGTGTGTTACAGCGGATCCTCCAAGTGTGTTACAGCGGATCCTTCCAGTCTGTTAAAGCGGATCCTCCCAGTGTGTTACTGCGGATACGCCCAGTGTGTTACAGTGGATCCTCCCAGTGTGTTACAGTGGATCCTCCCAGTGTGTTACAGCAGATCCTCCCAGTGAGTCACAGCGGATCCTCCCAGTGTGTTACAGTGGATCCTCCCAGTGTGTTACGGCAGATCCTCCCAGATTGTTACAGTGGATATTCCCAGTGTGTTAGAACGGATCCTCCCAGTGTGTTACGGCGGATCCTCCCAGATTGTTACAGTAGATATTCCCAGTGTGTCACAGGGGATCCTCCCAGTGTGTCACAGCGGATCCTCCCAGTGTGTTACAGTGGAGCCTACCAATGTGTTACAGCGTATCCTCCCAGAGGGTCACAGCAGATCCTCCCAGTATATTACAGTGGATCCTCCCAGTGTATTACAGTGGATCCTCCCAGTCTGTGAAAGTGGATCCTCCCAGTGTGTTACAAAGGATCCTCCTAGTGTGTTACACTGGATCCTCCCAGTGTGTCACAGTGGATCCTCCCAGTGCATTACAGGGGATCATCCCAGTGTGTTACAGCAGATCCTCCCAGTGTGTTACAGTGGATCCTCCCAGTGTGTTATGGAAGATCCTCCCAGTGTGTCTCAGCGGAACCTCGCAGTGTGTTACAGCAGATCCACTCAGTGTGTTACAGCAGATCCACCCAGTGTGTTACGACGGATCCTCCCAGTGAGTCACAGCGGATCCTCCCAGTGTGTTACAGTGGATCCTCCCAGTGTGTTACGGCAGATCCTCCCAGATTGTTACAGTGGATATTCCCAGTGTGTTAGAATGGATCCTCCCAGTGTGTTACGGCGGATCCTCCCAGATTGTTACAGTAGATACTCCCAGTGTGTCACAGGGGATCCTCCCAGTGTGTCACAGCGGATCCTCCCAGTGTGTTACAGTGGAGCCTGCCAGTGTGTTACAGCGGATCCTTCCAGAGGGTCACAGCAGATCCTCCCAGTATATTACAGTGGATCCTCCCAGTGTATTACAGTGGATCCTCCCAGTCTGTGAAAGTGGATCCTCCCAGTGTGTTACAAAGGATCCTCCTAGTGTGTTACACTGGATCCTCCCAGCGTGTCACAGTGGATCCTCCCAGTGCATTACAGGGGATCATCCCAGTGTGTTACAGCAGATCCTCCCAGTGTGTTACAGTGGATCCTCCCAGTGTGTTATGGAAGATCCTCCCAGTGTGTCTCAGCGGAAACTCGCAGTGTGTTACAGCGGATCCTCCCAGTGTGTTACAGTGGATCCTCCCAGTGTGTTACAGCAGATCCTCCAGTGTGTTACAGCAGATCCTCCCAGTGTGTTACAGTGGATCCTCCCAGTGTGTTACTGCTGATCCTCCCAGTGTGTTACAGTTGATCCTCCCAGTGTGTTACAGTGGATCCTCCCAGTGTGTTACAGCTGATCATCCCAGTGTGTTACAGCGGATCCACCCAGTGTGTTACAGTGGATCCTCCCAGTGTGTTACAGTGGATATTCCCAGTGTGTTACAGTGGATCCTCCCAGTGTATTACAGTGGATCCTCCCAGTGTGTTACAGCTGATCCTCCCAGTGTGTTACAGCAGATCCACCCAGTGTGTTACAGTGGATCCTCCCAGTGTGTTACAGTTGATCCTCCCAGTGTGTTACAGTGGATCCTCCCAGTGTGTTACAGCTGATCATAGATACATAGAAGATAGGAGCAGGAGTAGGCCATCCGGCCCTTCGAGCCTGCTCCGCCATTTAATGAGATCATGGCTGATCCTTCAATTCAGTATCCCGTCCCCGCCTTCTCTCCGTAACCCTTAACCCCTTTTGCCTGTAGAAATATATCTAATTCCCTCTTAAATATATTTAATGAGCTGGCGTACACTGCCCTCTGTGGCAATGAGTTCCACAGGTTCACCACTCTCTGAGTGAAGAAATTCCCCCTCATTTCTGTCCTAAATGGTTTAGCCCTTATCCTTAAATTATGTCCTCTAGTTCTGTTCTCACCCGCCAAGGGAAACATTCCTTCTGCATCTAATCTGTCTAGACCTGTCAGAATTTTATACACTTCTATGAGGTCCCCTCTCAATCTTCTAAACTCCAGTGTGTACATCCCTAAACTACATAGTCTCTCCTCATAGGTCAATCCCGCCATTCCTGGTATCAGCCTGGTGAATCGCCGCTGCACCCCCTCCATGGCAAGAACATCTTTCCTCAGCTGAGGCGACCAAAACTGTACACAGTACTCGAGGTGTGGTCTCACCAGTGCCCTGTACAGCTGCAGCAAGGTATCCCTGTTCCTGTATTCCAACCCTTTTGCTATGAAGGCCAGCATACCGTTTGCCTTCTTGACCGCCTGTTGCACCTGCATGCTCGCCTTCAGTGACTGGTGTACAAGAACACCCAGGTCTCTCTGTACTTCCCCCTCTCCCAATTTATTGCCATTTAAATAATAATTTGCCCTCCCGTTCCTGCACCCAAGGTGGATAACTTCGCACTTGTCCACATTATAGTGCATCTGCCATTTATCCGCCCAATCACCCAGTCTGTCCAAATCGCTCTGGAGCTTCCTGGTCTCCTCCTCTGAGCCCACCCCCCCTCCTAGTTTAGTGTCGTCTGCAAATTTGGAAATGCTGCATTCGACTCCCTGATCCAGGTCATTAATATAAATTGTGAACAGCTGGGGACCCAGGACAGATCCCTGTGGTACCCCACTTGTTACTGCCTGCCATTCAGAAAATGAGCCGTTTATTCCAACTCTCTGTTTTCTATCTGACAGCCAGTTCTCTATCCACGTCAATACTTTCCCCTTTATCCCATGAGCTTCAATTTTCCATGCTAATCTTTTATGTGGGACCTTATCGAAGGCCTTTTGGAAGTCCAGGTACACCACATCTACTGGCTCTCCCCCATCTATTTTACCAGTTACTCCCTCAAAAAATTCCAATAGATTAGTCAAGCACGATTTACCCTTTGTAAATCCATGTTGACTCTGTCCTATCCTGTCCCCATTTGCTAAGTGCTCGGCTATTTCATCCTTAATGATGGACTCCAGCATTTTGCCCACAACTGATGTAAGGCTTACAGGTCTGTAATTACCTGCTTTTTCCCTACCCCCCTTTTTGAATAGTGGGGTAACGTTAGCTACCCTCCAATCCATGGGCACTGTTCCCGAGTCTAATGAATTCTGAAAAATCATGCTTAGTGCATCCGCTATCTCTAGGGCCACCTCCTTCAGTACCCTAGGATGCATGTTATCAGGCCCTGGGGATTTGTCCGCCTTCAATCCCTTTAGCTTCCTTAACACCATATCCTTAGAGATATTGATTTGCGTCAGTTCCTCCTTTGCCAATGTCCCTATTTTTCCCGATATCCCAGGGAGGTTTTTTGTGTCTTCCTTCGTAAAGACTGACCCAAAGTATGCATTTAGTTGGTCTGCCATTTCCTTATTTCCCATTATATATTCCCCCGTATCTGACTGCAATGGACCAACTTTGGTTTTCACCAGTCTTTTCCTCTTGATATACTTATAAAAGCTTTTGGAGTTAGTTTTTATATTTTCCGCCAGCTTGCTTTCGTAAGCTATTTTGCCCTTCTTGATTAAGCCCTTTGCCCTCCTTTGCTCTATCTTAAACTGTTCCCAATCTTCCGCTCTGGCGCGTTTTTTGGCTATTTTATACGCCCTATCTTTGGATTTTATGCTGTCTCTAATTTCCCCTGTTATCCACGGTTGAGTCACCTTTTTAGATTTCCTTTTATGCCAGATTGGTATAAACAATTTTTGCAATTTTGTCATTCTATCTTTAAATGCTTGCCATTGTTTATCTACCTCCAGTCCTCCCAGGAACGTTGTCCAATCAGACCTACTCAGTTCCCGTCTAATGGCATCATAATTCCCCTTGTTTAAATTCAGGACCTGAGTCTCTGAGTCAATTTCTTCGCTCTCCATTTCGAGTGAGAAATCGATCATGTTATGATCGCTCTGACCCAAGGGTCCCCGTACAACAAGATTACTAATTAGTCCCTTCTCATTGCACAGTACCCAGTCCAATATAGCCTGTTCCCGAGTTGGTTCCTCGACATATTGATCCAGATAACCATCCCTTAAACACTCAAGGAATTCCTCCTCCTCATTATTTTTACTGATTAGGCTAGTCCAATCTATATGTAAGTTAAAGTCACCTATGATGACAGCTGTGCTCTTATTGCACGCTTCTCTAATTTCCCTCGTGATGCCCTCCCCAACCTCTATTTTACTATTTGGAGGCCTATATACCACTCCTATTAATGTTTTTCGCCCCTCGCTATTTCTTAGCTCCACCCATATAGATTCTGTATTAACTGAGTTAATATCCTTCCTTTCAATTGCATTTATCCCCTCTTTTACCAGCAATGCTACCCCTCCTCCCTTTCTTTTTTGTCGATCCTTCCTAAATACTGAATACCCCTGTATGTTAAGCTCCCAGCCCTGCTCACCCTGCAACCATGTTTCCGTAATCCCAATTAGATCATAATTATTAACCTCTATTTCCACAGCTAATTCATCTACCTTGTTCCTGATGCTTCTCGCATTAAGGTATAAAACCCTCAGGCTTTTTTTATGCTCACATTTTTTATGAATTAGTTTGGCCCTTTGTTTTTTGTTCCTCTCCTTTTTACCATTTATTTCTGTCTGCCTTTCACTTTCCTCTATTTCACTACATGGGTTTCTAGCCCCCTGCCATACTAGTTTAAATGCTCCCGAACTGCTTTATCAAAATTTACCCCGAGAACATCAGTTCCATCTTTGCACAGGTGTAGACCGTCCCTTTTGTATAGGTCACACCTACCACAAAACTGGTCCCAATGCCTCAAAAATTTAAAACCCTCCCTCTTACACCACTGCTCAAGCCACGTATTTAGCCTAACTATCCTGTTCTCTGTACTCTTACTAGCACGTGGCACTGGTAGTAATCCAGAGATTACTACCTTCGAGGTCCTACTTTTTAGCTTGGCTCCTAACTCCCTAAATTCTACTTGTAGGACCTCTTCCCTTTTTTTAGCTACGTCGTTGGTACCAACATGTATCACGACAACTGGCTGTTCCCCCTCCCCCTCCAGAATGTTCTGCACCCGCGCCGAGACATCCTTGACCCTTGCACCAGGGAGGCAAATTACCATCCTGGAGTCTCGGTCGCGACCACAGAAACTCCTATCTATTCCCCTTACAATCGAATCCCCTATTACTATAGCCCTGCCACTCTTTTTCCCTCCCTTCTTTGCAACAGAGCCAACGGGAGGTGCTAACCCACCGAATTTCTCACCCCTACCTTTTCAAAACGAAAACA